>CAWUFW010003640.1:1200000-1762580 GCA_963921515.1 Calotriton arnoldi
AAATCGCACCCATCCTTTCTGCACTTTAAATGTCAGTTAACCTCAGCGACCATCTTCTACATCCAACACAGTGACTCTGCTGCACCAATGGCATGGTCAATTAACCGTCGACCTGCTATTCCATGCACCTCCTAACACCAATCATGACGCTGTAAAGAGCAGAAAACCTGACCGTGACCATCCGGAAGAATAATACAGCCTCCTATCAGGGGTGTGGAATTTATTCAAATATCTACTTGTCCATGGGGCAGGTTGCTTCATAAATCTACTTGTCCTGTAACAAAATCCACTTGTCCCTTTGGTGCCATGTAGTGCGGCGACAAATTATGGCAGCAATCTCATTATATAAGAGCTCTGATATAGCCCCTCTGATTATGCCAGGGCTCATACCATAGTAGTGATTGAATACTTGCAATCCCCTTATGTTGCCACGTTTCCGCAGATCTACATACTGGGGCTGAAGGTAGTGGTAAGCAATAGTTCCAGGGTTAGAATGCCCTTTTGAGTCTGTGCAAACCTACTAACTTGCATGTTTTAAGGGTTTTCAACAACTGTAATCTGTTCCCATACGGAGAAATGTTGGCAATTTACTCCTGACAATGGCAGATATAAACCTTCTCCCAGGGTTGGGGGAAAAAGTGGTTGGAGGGAAAGTGAACTTGCAAACACTGAGATTTTCGCATGAGCAAATCTATACATGCATATTTGCCCATGCTAAAATGCAGTTCACAAATATTTTCTAGGAGTACTATTCCTTGTCCTACTTCTGTAAATTCTTGAATTCACAGAAGCCGTATAGCTGCACTTAATGCAAGGACATATACCATGGGTGCACTTTTGAGACTTTCTTTAATAATTGGGCCCCAAATTTGGCTGGCGTTGACTGTGACCTTTTGTGTTTATTAAAATTGTGTCTCTCTCTCTGTATCGGCTGGCTTCACTGTGAGTGACCGCATTTTGCTCTTTCACTAGGAGCATATCGGCACACAAAGTTTTGTTCAGTGCCAGTAACGACTGTGGCAATGTGTGCTTTTTGAGACCAAAAACAATTTTTGCTTTTGCCAATGTTTGTTATAATGGGGAGGGCCCGGCAGCTCCCACACCAATAAGGTTTTACAAAAACCATGCCAAAACAAGTCACACATTGACAAAACTAAAAAGCTGACCGCCAATTTCAGATCTACTGGCTTTGCAAATGCTGGTTTATTTTTGTTTCCCATCATTTTATTGAAACTGGTTACACTGATTTTCCATTATGAATATTTTTGGGAAATACTAGCATGCATCAACACGTTACTAAATGATGCTGCAAAGAAATGGTACCTGAAATTTAACAGTAGTTTAGCAAAATGTTTTTTTCCTGCTTTCATTTTTTTTATGAACATTTTATTTTGAAAGCAAAGAATCATCAATCTTGCTTTTAAGCTTCTGCTAATATTTGCATCAAATCAGAGAGCATTCTGGGAGCATTATACATAGCCTCATATTGCTAAACTTTGAAAACGTGTGCACACATTTTTATACTGGAACCACTGTCAGTAGTGCAGTCGGAGCTTACAACATTTACTTAAGAGCGTTCACCCTAATAAAGGCTTTCAATTAATGAACCATAAATACAAGTTTGAACAGCATTAACATGTGGACAAAAATATTACCTTAACTGCAGACAGTGCCCTTCCCTGATCCATAATGTGGAACTACAAACTGGCAGCCAAAGGGTTTGTGCTGCAGGGGGTTGGGCCTACTTGTCCCAGGGACAAAATACACATGAAAACTTGTTGCCCTTGACCCCAACATCCCTGCTCCTATGGAACCTATTACCCGTCACCACATTCTAAATATGGTTCAGTAACCATATGTTTCAGTAACCCCCCCAGCGCTTACTTAAAATTTACAGAGAAAGAAATCACAAAAAATATCACCAAATAATGTATTTGAGGGCCCAGGGATGTGGAAAACATAACTGTGTGTGCCAACCCTCACCGCACCACAGGAACCATATTTGTACATCTAACAAGTGCTCCCACACACTCACATTACAAATAACAACTGTGATCTAACAGAGCATCTATTGCACTGAATGGTTTAAAGAACTATACTGGGCCATTCGTTTATATGTATATGGCCGACTGTAGAGACCACAAATACAACAATAGACTAACATTATCTCTTTGGTATATTTTGGCTCAATAACTTGTAAGGCGAGCTGTAGTAAATGTGTCAAAGCTGTTTAGGTTCTTATCTTTGGAACGTTTTGGGCTCGGACCTTCTATATTTAGAGCAAACCCTACCAGACAGCGCAGCTGTGTGGCTGCAAAGACATGTTGGGGACATGCTGAAAGCTTCCCTAGGAATGCCTCCGCCCACTGCTTACCATTGGCTTTGTGTTTTGTAACTCACATTTGCTTGCTTTCCATTTGCTGGGATGATTTGTTTTAGCCTTTCTAGCAGGTCTTTCTCCCTCTTGTGGAGCATAGCCTGTTTACCACTTCTCTGACTGGCTCCTTGTGTTCTTCCACAAGTGCTCGCATTCTGGGAACTCTGTTCTCTTTTTCGTGAGACACTCTACTAGAGAACATCCATTTTCATTGTTTCTCTTGTTTGCTAGTTCAGGAATCAGTAAACGTGTTGTAGGTCTTTGAAAAGGTATCCCGACTCCCATCGTGTGAGGAACAATGTTCTGTTGACAAGCTTGTTTATTTTAGAGAGTGCACTTTACTAACAGAATAACTTCAACAATCCTCATCCTCAATGTCATGCCATAGGCGCTGGAAGTAAGGGAGTGGGAGGTTGCTTAAGCACATCCAAAATAAAAAGGTTGGCATTCAGAAGTGAATAAGCAAAAACAGGCCTTTAAATTGTGTTGTCACATTTGCTGTGCATTCAAAGACAAAGGTCAAATGTTAGGCTCGGTCTTCCAGGGAGGTTGGTGTTTACTTTCCTTTATCTGTAGGAGGTAATTATTTTCTAGCAGACAACAAAATGTAAATGTCAGTATATGACCTGTATAAATATTTCAGAATATATCAGAATTAGGAAAGCACAAATAAGAACATGTTTTTGCAATTCTGAAGTGTGGTGGAAACAAATATTTTAACACGATCAATATACTAGGTGATGCAGATTTTCACACATCATTAGTGGGCTGAACAGTTTTATCAGTAAAGTTGCATGTCTGTGCAAATGTAATAGAAATTTCAATAGACAATGTGTGGGCTGTAATGCCAGTGCTCTACCACGCAATACATACTCCACTCTACGCCACTCCACTACACCATGCCCCTCCACTCAACTCTACGATATTCCACTTAACTCCACTCTATGACACTATACGCCACTCAGTGCAACTCAACACTGTACTTCGTTCCAGTCTATGACACTCTACTCCAAGCCACTCTAGTCTATGCCATTGTACCCCCGCGCCTCTCCACTACAGTACTCCACTGAACTCTACAACACTCCATTTTCTACTCTACAACACTCCAGTCCATGCTACTCCACTCTTGTATGCCACTAACCTTTAGACATGCTGAACAGCAGAAATGCTGGTGTACAACGTGGCTAAGACACATTGGCAAAGCCACGAGCTCGTGCATGGGCGAGACCTATTGACTTTGCCATTGCTTGTACTATGTAGTGTCCAATTTTTACAGTGGTAATAATGTAAAATATTTATTTCTCAAAGATAAGAGCTTTATTATCTTTGGTGATATTGGTTTTACAATTTTATCGCACCATGTCCCACAAGCTGCACCTGGACTGTGGCGATCACTGAAGAGTAAGGGAGACTGTCCAACACCTGCAGTCCTAGTATCAGAGCAGTCAGTCAGTCAGTCGAGGGACCAGGCAGGATCACCATTGAAACAGTCAGATACCTGAGATCAGGTGATCCAGCAGGACTAGGATGATGAGGCAGGTTCAAACTAGAGCTGGGAGAAGAAACACTCACAAAAATCAAGAACTGAAAATTAGTGAGCAGGTATTGTGTGTATATGTGGTTATTTGATGTGAACTACTGAAAGCTTCAGGGGGAAAGGGATGCAAGATTACTAAACTTCACCAGAAATATTTTTGGGACGAGTGCAACATCTCATACTCAAAAGTTCTACACAAGGCCAGCTTTTCTACTGGGTATGTGAAAGACTGATCCAAACGAGGCTCAACGAGAGAGTATCCTTCCACGTACCCAAGAGGAACCTCCACTCCGCCGACCTCGCCCTGGCAGAGGTCCCCCGCATCCGCAGAACCGGCGGGAGAGCTTTCTCCTACATCGCAGCCAAAACCTGGAACGAGCTCCCTGTGAACATCAGACGCTCCCCGACCCTGCACACGTTCAGGAAGGACCTCAAGACCTGGCTCTTCGACTGTTCCGGAGCCGCCCCCAGTGCATTGAGACCCTCACGGGTGAGTAGCGCGCTATACAAACCCCTGATTGATTGAATCAAATACTTGTATACTCCTCACTGTGTTTGAGAGTAAGCTCAAAGGTGCCAGTAAAAAGTTAACTTTTAATGGAGACCAAAAAGATGACAGTTACAGAACCCTGCATGTCACTGCAACACTAAGAAACCTCACACTTTTAAACCACATCTGAAGTAGGAGTCATTAAGATGCCATTTACAAAAAGTGGTGTTAATTTGTCTTGATATGGGACATGTTATGGCTTCAACTTGCTAGGGATGTAAGTGAAATTATCACCCAAAGCCGTAGTACTTATGCCTATTGTGACATTGTTGATGTAGAGATGCATAGACACGTTCAGTACCTGTTGAGAAGCACATTCCATATCCTGCTCAAATGGCAATTGAACCATTTACTCTTCAAAACTAGCTTTACATCAGCCTGAACCAATAAAAGAAGGAATATCGAAATGACCAATATAGGTAGACTTCAGCAACAACAACAAATTCAGGAGTCACACCATTTAATCCTCATCAATTTGGGGTACATCACAATACAATTATATAAATAGATGCAGAGGTAGGCTTTGCCTCACAATGCAACCGCTCATTAATAGACAGCAGGACAGTTATTGAATTTGAAAGTACAATATTGCTTTCCAAACGTTTTAGAACCACAGCCCAATTTTTAGAACAACAAACTTTCATGACCAAACAATCTTTAATGGACATGAGGCAGGGCGACTTTTAATCTAAAAACAGCAACTGTTTGTAAACTGTATGATTTTGACTACTCACTTCTATAAGTCTGTGGCCAAAATATTGATCTGCCGACATAAGTGGCAGATGGCCAACTGCTTTTTTTTTTGTTAGAGTGGGGTGCTGGCCTGTGGGATCCGTTCACTAAAATCACAAAGTTTATGAAAAATAGTGTTGATACCAGTGACTTGAGCAAATTTGAGAAACCCCTTCTGCAGCAGAGTGGGTAAGGTCTCATATGCATGTTTGTGTTAAAACAAGGCCCAGTGGTCCATTTTGATATATATCTTTACATGAGCACCATATTACACTAAACAACGAGATTAATTTTATTTTAAGCAATGGTGTTTAATTCGTTTGCCCAGTTTCAAAGGATGTTGTGCCACACCTGAAACATGCTCCCCAGATCCAAAGTGAGCAGCTCTGGCCATTAGCTACATCCATTTTTCTCAATTTATATGTGCATGTCATACACAAGTGGCATGGACGTATGATCACGCAGAGTGTACACATTCTCTGTTGAAATGACTTTGTGAAGAAGAAAAAAAAAAAACCCACAGCAGCGGAAAATACTTTAAGGTTCCCCCAGAGTCTTGCTTGAGAATACTTGCAAGGGTAGTTTTAAAACTGGACTTGGGGATATTGTTCAGCACGTTTGCACTGGTGCACAAACCCGACTAATCATTTTATGTATTACTTGCATATAGACCAGGACTTTCGGGACCCCACCCACAGTTTGGGAAACGCTGCTCTAAGGGGAATAAATTAAATAAAATTTCACAGGAGGAAATCATCTACGTTAATTACATTGATTTCGGATAGAACCGGCCAGGGACACAGAATAGCTTGCCTCCATCTGTGTTTAGTCGACGTTCTCTAAAAATTGGGACGCGCAGAATTTAGAAGATCAGCTATCACAATTATGGGGAAAAAAAGACTTCCTTGGCAAATTCCAGAAGCCTGGTCACCCTACTTTTTATGTGCAGATACTAGGATGTCTGGCATCCTTATCAGGCTCGAAAAAGCAGGCCAAGTGTGACGTTTTAGCTAACATCCTTTGGCTGGAACTTCTAAGCCCATACATTTAACAAGAAGTAAAATGCAAAGAGATCTTGCCTTCAAGTGGCCTAGCTACGTGTAATGGAGACATTTGCAGCACTACATACAACAAAGACAGCATAGAGGCGGCATTTTTAAGCAGGTTAATATTTTTATTGGAGCAAATCTGCTGATGTTCCTCTTCCAACCTCTTTGTTTTCTTGCTCTGCTAGCCTAACATAGCCTACGTGTCTGTGAAACCTTGTGTAGCATAGGCGTACTTTTACAAAGTCTCAACTGGATTCTGAAGATGCGAGGTATGTGTACGGGCAAAAGGTATGACTGCTCTACTGAGCCAGCGACCCTGCCTGAGCAGGAGCCAACGAAAAGCATGCACTGAGCTTCATAGGCTCAGCACGCAATGGGAAACCAACAGTCCGGCTTATTGAATTTTGCGTGGGCCTAATGCATTTCCAGTAGGTTTTCGAAGCACACAGGCCTCATAAATCTTGCATGGCACACATATTCCGCGTCTTTTTTTCCACGATGAATGGGCTGTACTCACTCTGCCATTCGGATTAAGAAAAGCCAAATATTAATTTACAAAGCTAATGGAGGTGGAAATATGCATGAGCCTGACTCCGGCGGTGTGTTTGGTTTATTCCCATCACCTCAGACACCTCCTTAGTGTTTGAATGCCAATCTTTTATTGAAAATAGTGTTGCAACAATTATTTACATTTAGCACGTAACAAGAATCTTCTACGCCTAACAAAATACAAATACAGAAGTGCTTCTAATCCCATGCTTTACATAAAACGTGTGTGGCGAGCAAGAAGCTTTCTTGGAGATATAACTGTTAATTAATATTCTTTTTATCACACTGGACTCTATAAATGACTATCGTGACGCACCAAAAATAGGTTCACAACCCACAAGAAGGTCTAGATTCCCAGTTTGGAAAACACAGTCATGCGCGGTTAACTAGATCCAATAACCACAAAATCCAAAGCGCATACAGAAGAAACACTTGGAGATCAAACTTACTGTCAAGAGAACTTAATTTTGTGATATGCGCTCTACTTGTGTGGTCAACATGATTATATGAGACATCTGATTTCCTAGAAAGGCCAATGCCTCCCAAGGCCAGCTGGGCTTCCAAATTTTAGGCCGAAGGCAGTCATAACCGATTTCACCAAGCACTACTATTCGACCCACTAATGATCCAATTCCCATGTAGACCAGTTCATCTCTGGCAGAGATGCTTCCAGGGGAAGAGTAAATTAGGGAGAGTATGCAACAGAGGCCTCATCATTCTACAAAGCTTTCTTAGGTAGGCATCTTGGAATGCAATACAGTAATAGCAAGTGAGGCAATCAGGCCAGGTTATATCACCCGAACTTTGTTTCACGCTGCATGATGCCATGGATATAGACTTTCTCCAGATCTGTTCCCTGAGGTGACATAACTGCATGCTTCTGATTTAGGAGGCCTAAATCAATGTGTAACTTAAGATTCACATGTTTGAAACCTGTGGGGACCGTTCTGCATTCAATTGTTTTGATATAAATGAGATGAGGACCAAAGAGTTGGGTGATAGCTACACCTATTACTAACAATGCTACAAACGTGACAGGTTGAGTCTCACTCCTGCCAGCTATGACGGTTGACCAATAGTGACACACATTTGTCATAGGTCATTAAAGTTTAAAGGAATTTCTCACCTCGAAAAAATCATTGGTCAGTTGAAAAATCCTAAATTTTGACAGCAGCTGTAAAATTTAACATAAGCGGACTCTTGGACTTCCAGTTGTCTGCTCAATTAAATCTTTAAGAAAACGTTAAAATAGGCGCCATACACAACACAATCATGCATACTAATATATTAAATGCGCACGCATGCTCACCTCAATGCATGTCAATCCTTGCACTGTGCATTTCAGAATGGTAGAAGGCACTATAAACAAGTAGTTTGACGCTTTAGAGATCCAGCTATATATAAATGTAGCCTAGCACATGAAGCAAAAAGTGAACACTAAGGGCAGCTCAGAGGAAGTCTGATTGCTCCGGTTTTCAATAGACATTCCCGTCCTGAGCACCTTGGACCCAATTAGAGCAGACATTGGGTGGTTTGTTTCGCTTTAAAAATATTTTGGCAAAAAAAGCGATTTCCTATGGGGAAAAAGAACAATGCATGGTTGTAATTCATTAATTTCCAAGTTTTCAAAGTGCTTGTTCTGAAATATTAACGTCAGTGCCAGCGCTCTACGGTGCCAGATTACTTTTTCAGGCACTTTATGGGTTACATTCCAAGTCTTGGCTTCCTCACAGTTTGTGCTCGGTTGCATTTTTAATTGGCGTAATTAAAATATTTAGCATGATTTGCATCTGCTTCACTCGCCAGTTGGTATGACACTGAAACTGCACACAAATTTTTGGTGCCAGGATGTCTCCCTTCTGCGTATCCTTTGTTTGGCAACATAAGAGTGCTAGGGATACATGGGTCTAACCAAGAACATGTCTGAACACAGAACGGGTCTAGTACTCTGGCTCGGCCCTCTCAGGAGCACAGGCTCCGCTAGAGGTCCTGTGCTCTGGTCGGCCCGGGAATGCTGCTGGAAAACACCAACAACGGACGACTGCCCGCCTGCTGAGAGCATGGATGCAAATATGCTCTCAAAGGTATCAATGCAAACTAACTGGACAGTGGCTACTTGTTGAAAAGGTAATACTTTCGTGGTCCAACTAAGACACACATACCTTTGTAAGAAGCTGCACAGCAGTTTACAAGAAAGGGGTTTTAATATAGCCTTATAACCCGTAGCTTAAGGCTATTTCGTTTTTTAAAAGCCCTGAACCCAAGTAATAATCTAGAGCAGCAGACGAGGGCCTTTAACAACCAGTATAACCCTCAGCTACCTGTGGCAGAAGACTTCCCAACTCTCTGCTCATGAAGAATTCTTGAAAAGACGCTGTAGCTCGATAGGTCCCACCCTTCGCAAGCCCACATCAAACACCACCAGGCAAGCCCTGACCTGGAAACCTCAAGAGAAAAGGAAAAGAGGAAGGCCAAGAAACACCTGATGCCAAGACCTCAAGGCTGACTGCAAGGAGATGGGATACACCTGGAGTCAGATTGAAAGAAAAGCCCAGGACAGAGATGGGCAGAAGTCCTGGTTGATGGCATATACCAGCAGGAGCAGTATGAGGCATAAGTAAGTATATTCCCCAGCAGGGGGCAGACTAATACACTTTAAACTTCGCCAGAGTTTTCTACACCCCTGTCTGTATCCTGTACAAGCTTGGCCTTTGAATCAATGCCAAATGCGCTAGATAAGGAAATGTAAATGCGGGTTTCCTTCACTTAGCTTGGCACTAACCTGCAGTTCATAACTATTAGGTGGAAACTTTGAATATAATTTCCAAAATGTCTGGTTATATCATTCCTTCTTCCCCCCTTAATGTCGCTAATGGGTCATGTGATACTTTTCTCCATCCTACAAGTCAGCTGCACTTTGTTCAATGGCTACATGGGACCACTTACCAACATCATCCAAAAACACGGAATCAGCATAAACTTGTGCGTCAGTGTCATCCAGTTCATCCCACCCACCCGCTCTCCGACAATACCCCTAACACCTGGACGAAGTTTCCCAGCTGCCTGTCCAAAGCCACCAACTGGATGAAAACCAACCGTCTGAAGCACAATTCAGACACACAGAGGTGGTATTCTTCGGAAAAGTCACCTTACTGGACTTTAGCCTGGTGGCCAGCTAAACTAGGACAAACACCCAACCAAGCCAGGAACCTAGGAGTAGAAGTGGAAATCAACTCTCGATGACCAACTAGATCAACATCGTCAGCTCCTCCTGTTTCCACACCCTTAAGCTCCTCTGAAAAAACCTTCAGACAGCTCTGGCTCAACACCTGTGGAACCATTACACAGGCCCTGATCACCAGCAAGCTGGACTATGGGAATGCACTCTACGTCAGCATCTCCGCACATTTCCCACAAGACTTCAGGTCATCTAAAACACAGCAGCCAGGCTAATGCTCAAACTCCCACATCTCCACACATCTGAAAGACCTCCCCTGGCTCCCACTCCACAAACAAGCACTCAACACATACAGTTTGCACAATCAAGGCCCTGTGTACCTTGACAGCCACTTTAGGTTCCACACCCCTACCAGAAACCTTTGCTTGGCCAGCCTCATTTTGGCTCCCTTACAAACTTATTACAAACTTTGTACAAGAGGTCCGCTGACATTTCTGATACTGGGTTGGAACTAATCAGTCTACAAGTGTGACAAATGTTGCATTGCATCAATACATCACTGGAGCGGTCAGAGGTGGAGGGAAACACTATATGAAGGACTCAACGGAAACAAATTAAACAATAGATAACCGCGTGATAAGGATCTTGTGGCCATCATGTTCTTGCTGTGCTTGGTAGTATTTAACGGGGATCCATGGAGCTATAACATACTTTTAAGCTGTTTGCAGTCCATTGGGTAGTTGGGGGCGTTCAGTTACCTTGATATACTTTAAAAATGCAATAGACAAAATTATATTTAAAAAAATAAAATTAAAAAAAAAAACACTTTTCTTAACCCTACTGGCCTCCCGTCTCCCCACACTCACTCAGACCAGGATGACAAGCTCAGAACTGTTTGGAAAGTCATCCTTAGGCTACCGAATGTGCTGCAATTCTAGTTGTCAAATGCCCACTATGTAAATACCCAATAACAATATGGACAGGAGATGGTAAAAGTCACACAACTCATTCAAACTGGTTTCCCATAAAAGCACTATTTAACAATAACAACGCCTAGAAAGGAGAAGTCGGACTCACAACATCACACTGCTGTCCAGCCCTCTGCACTGTAGCAGGCTCACGTTATGTTAGAAGAGATTTCTATAGTGTTTTTTTGATATCAGCATGGCCTTGAAGTCTTCAGGTCCAGATGTTGAGAATTCCGCTGCAGTCTGTATTCTATTTGAGTGATATTTTCGGTAACATGCAATAAGAGCTAAGACTTCTGACGCAACAGCAGTGGAGGATTAGTTTATCTGCTGCAAAGTTAGTGTACCTCAATATGTAACAATGCCTCAGTAAATGCTGGCAAATCTATATACTGGTGTTTAATGATGACTTGGCCTTCATTTGTTTTTTCCTCCCAAGGCCAGAAAAACAATTGAGATATAAAGTTATAACAGCAACTACATCAAGATATCACTTCAAAAGTTCTTTACAGTTGTTTAAACTATTTTTAAATGATCTTTAAATGAAATAGAGTTGTGTTATATACAGGCACCAGCATGAGTTCCTTCCAGAGTCTCAACAAGCATTTGCAAAGCAATAGGTCTCCCATTTGTTAATGTTAGAGCTGTTGGCTTTCAAAATAACAATGTTTTTTACTTTTTTTATTTGCAGTGGAGTTATTATATTTGCATTGCACTATTGCCAATGGTATAAAAAAGCAAAAGTAAAAAACACTGTCATTTTCAACGCCAACAGCTCTAACTTTAACAAACGCGAGACCGAATGCATTAGAAATTCAATCAGTCTCGCATTTGTTGGAGTTGGGAGTTATCAGCATTATAAATGCAGATGATTTTTACCTAACCATGTTGCAGGATGCAGTACCATATGTGGCCAAAAAGATGGTAGCAGTGAGGAGACTGGATTGGGGTGTGGCATGAAGGGAAAAATACGAAAATTAGTTATGTACATATCTCTGGCAAAAGCCTCATCAGGAGAAAGTCTTAATTTTGGGGCACATTTACAGAATAATAAACCGATCAAGATCAGATTCGGATAAAGAAGAAAGGGTTCATGGTTTAAACCACAGCGGTATCAGGAGAGATTAAGAATGAAAAAACATACACTGAAGATAAGAGTGGGTTGGACATGACAAGTATGTACATGATGCTGCATTTATCAGCAGAAAAGTATTCAAGAATTACAGGTGAACATGTAAGTCGGGAAAAGGGATGCTACAGCGGCAATAGAAGCATAAGACAAAGAGAGAAGAACAAACATTCAAAAACAAAACAGGAGAGTGAAAAGTAATAAAAGACTTCTGTAAAGTAGGGTCTATGGAGCTCAAAGACAATGGACACCTTGAGTGGGACATATAATATAAATTCAGGCACTCTGCATTTTAATTTCCCTTACCTGAGGTCACATTGCTTTTTCCATCACTGAGCTGTGGTAAAGGTCTGTGCTGGTGGAAGGTAGCACATACAAGTATCATACCAAAATTATATAGGCCTAAATCAACATAACCTTTACCCAAATTCATCACGTGTTCTCCGAAATATTCTAAACTTTAAAGTCCATTCACTGATTTACACCTTTAAAGTAAAGATTTTATACCACCAATTGTCTACATTTCGGCCAGATTTGGCGTGCACACCTTTATGGACAATTCTCCTGCGTCGGTTCTCTCGCTCATTGCAGGATTCACAACATGGACGATCAGATTTGGTTGACTTGGTTCCGTACGTGTTAACACATTTTGCAACAGGGAATGCATGTGGGAACACACACCTCTCTCAGTAAGGAACTAGTGTTCCATATAAAATGTGCTAGGAATGAAGGCCTTACGAGTCAAGCCATAAGCACAGCATACAAGAAAGAACTGTTCGAGAATCCAATTACAGAAAGCAATACTTCAACCAGCTGCGGAACTAGTAACTTGGAGGGGTATGGGGGGGAAAAAGGAGTCAATAGAGCTCAAGGGAGTCTTTAGAGTCCTATTGCAAGAACTACAACCACAAGTTGTTGTGATAAGGAAGTCTCAACATTAGGAGCAGTTCGGAGGCTCTCTACTGATCACCAAAGTTAAAGAATATCTATGCAAGCTACTTATGTACATAGGTACACATATTCTAGCACGAATGCTGCAGACTGCTTCCTTTCATGGTGCTCACACCAGTGTTCAAGGGCTACCCGTACAAAAGGCCAACATTTTCTCTCCAACGTTTTTGGAAAGAACTCTGCTCAAATTCCCCCACAACTGGTCTAGACTACAGAATCCCACACAGAAGATCACATTTTATGCGCAATTTTTCCATGTTATGTTATGTGCATTTGTTAAGCGAGCATTATCACCCGCATGGGTATCCTGGCGGTAAGCAGGTGTGTGCCCCAACCTTGCCTATGGTAGGTGGATTACGTGAAAAGCCAAGTTTTCAGCTTCTTGTGGAATTCAAGAAGAGAGTAGGAGGCAGCTCAGGCTCTGATGTGGAGTGGGAGGCTGTTCCACACTTTAGGCACAATGTAAGAGAACGCCGGTCCTCCTGATCTGGGTCTGTGTATGCGTGTGAGTAAGAGTTCTGCAGTGCAGAAGAGTCTGGGTAGTTGGTGGAAGGAGTTGAGACTGTTCAGGTAGGTGGGCCATAGTGCTCTGTAGACTCCTTTGTGGCACCTAACTTTCACTATGGGTGTAATGCAGGGTTCAAACCAAATAACTGGGTACAACAAACCCCGTTCCTGCCTCACTGCAAGGAGGGAGAGCCCTTACAGTGATTGTCGCAGTACCCTTCCTTGACATCTACTCCCTTACACTTCTAGCAAACCGTAGCATAACTGCTTTTGAGAGAAACTGGTTCCTGAAAACCAGACAAAGCGCTTCCCAACTGTGCGCACACATACACACACACACACACACACACACACACACACACACACACACACCCCTCCCCCCCACCCCCGCTAATATTCTATAGTAAGCAACACAGACGTCAAGGCAATTGGAGAGCATACTTTTATTCTGGCAAGTACAAACAGCGAAACCACCCAGCGCTGCCTGCAGGCACCCTCCACGAAACAACAATCTAAAAATCCAGCCCAATTCAAATATCAACATTCCATAGACTGTCAGCTCCACGCCAACCTTCCACAAGGAGCATGACAAGCTGGCATAGAACTGTGGTGGCATAGACCTCAACCAGAACACTACATGGGTTTTCCCTCTTTTATAACCAATACATGCAAATGTGCAATATATATTTATAACCTACATATACAGTGCATAATATATTCATAACATGCTTACAAATGCTAAGGTCACGGTTTTTAACAAAAGAAATGAAAGAGTGAAGCCAACAAAAACGAATTAAACTAAATCAATATTGAAAAAACTAACCAAACAAGTAAAATACAAAAAATAAAGCACAATAACAAAGACATATTCAACACTGTACCCCATCCATCGTCCTCCTTGAAAGAAGAAGGATTTGTCTGGCCATTCCTCTTTATTGCACAAGGAGGATTTATCTGTACCCCACAGGAATCATACGATTTAAACGCCTCCACATAAGCTAAGACCCCATATGACCAGACTCATATGGTTTTTGAGAACAAGACCCTTGTCCCAGATTTTCTTAGAGAGACATCATTCTTGCCTTCAACTTTTGAGCTTTGTTTTGGTTGGGTAACACTAACGGCTTTGGCGACATTCTACCAATGGCAACCATCAACATGTACCGCACTACCACATATTTTGTCTACACTAACTGTTAAGAATGGAGACACCAAGTTCTCGGAACCAAACATGTTTTTTTTGTTTTTTATACATACATAGTTCCCAACAGCAACTTGTTTAACACACACACTCTTCTTCTCTCTCGTCATAGTACTTTTTTTGCTTCTGCTGGGCAGTAGTAACACTTGAGTGCACAACTGTGTCCAACTGCTCAGATTCCTTTTTTTTTTCTTCAGCCACCTCGACATCTAAACGGGTCTAAATTGGGTCACAGGTTTCCTACCTTTTAGAAACTCAAAAGGGGAAACGTTTGTAGATAAATGTGGCATGGTTCTGTAAAACCACAACATATTTTGAACAGCTGTGGTCAGCACACATTTGTTTAATAAAGCCCATTGCATACACTCTGCCAAAACACAGTTAAACAGACCCCTCCAGGATATTGCGGCATGGATTACCAAATTTAGCGGAACAAATATGGAAGTTTAGCAGCACAAATATGGAAATTTAGCAGCATTTTTGTGTCACTTTATTTTACTCATAATCATTCATTTTCAGCCTTTAATAAATGGAAACTTTTAGCAGAGTATTCCACTTTGAAATAGGCATGTTTAAAGTTCTGCAGCTCTACGGAAGCACAGCTCCAATCCTAACCTCGTGTGAGGGGCCCCTTATTTCTCCCTGGGATGTTCTAGCACTCATGTTGGTACCCCTACCGTGGCACTGCTGCCTCCTGGACCCATGAGGCATGACACCTCTTCCTCAGGTGCCCTAGGGCACAGGATCGTAGTGGGTGGAGGTGCATTGCCACGGCTAATGTAAGCATGTTAAATATTGCTCTACGCAGATCAGTGGCATGGTGGTGGGTGTAAGCCCTTTTACAATACAGCCCCCATCTCAATGTGACTTACAGGTCTAAATCCCAAATATGAGACTATTCCCACCACAACTCCTCTGCGGGCAACCCCACTCCCCAGGCTTTTGGCACAGAGATCTTTTTCTTACTTGCAGCTCGTACCTTGCAATCTTTCTAATACAGCTGAATGCCTTCCAGTATGAATGATAGGGGACTCTTACACCTTGTAACCCTTTTTTTCATATGTAACGTTATATACATTTATGGTCTCTGTTGATAAATGGGTGTGATGCAAAGCACTCTAACATCCTGCATTAGAAAGAATAGTGCTCTAAAAGAATTAAATAAAAAAAATAATTTGCAAGTGCTTTTTAAATTGTTGTGTAATTAGTCATACAGCTCCCCCTCATTTCATGTATGGAGGTAACTAGTCCACTACTACATATGATGTTACCCAAGAGCATATGTTAGAAACCGGCGGCCTGACCTACCGGAACATAGTGGGGCACACATGCCCATTTGCTTTAATATTATTTGTATACAGAGCCTTCAGCATTTCGCAATTTCACAATTCACAAAAAATAAATAAAATCGCAAAATCAGCTGACTAGCATGATGGCCGCGAAAATCGCGAAATGCTGGAGGTCTGTATAGTGTATTAAACAAAACATAAGATGTTTTTGTACAACGCACGTATTTGAAGGAGGCCCATTGAAATAAAATACTTAGCTAGGAGCACACAATTTGGTCAATGGGGAAGGCCCATATTTCAGGTTTCACAGTGTGCAATTCAGCTACTAGATGGGTTTCTCGCCCATTTTATATGAAAGGACACTGCTTTGTCTGTAATTTAATTCTTAGCCATAAGATTACAGCCCGAGTGGCAGGCAGAAGCCACAAGAAAGTTTGGCTCGTTTCGGGCTTGAGGGTCCAGGAGGACCGCAAACTGAGTCAAAGCTAGGTATAAGCTCGGGTTCAGTGGCTGCCACACTTCTAATATCCAGAGTATTGTTTACTTCAGGGGTGGAGAAAGTAGGGCCCAGTAAAATTATCAGAGAATTGGTAAGTACAAATGTAGCAGTTCTCCCCCATTCCAAGTAGCAATGAAGTAGCTCACCCCTCTTCTAAGTAGTGATAAAGCAGTTCAACCCTCTACTAAGAAACGACGAAGTTCAACCCTCTACCATGTAGTGATGCCTGGTCTTGAAAGTAGTAAAAAGTTCTAGAGTAAGCCACCACCAATGCTGACTGAATGCACAATTTAGAGGAGGGGGTCTCCAACCTTTTCTGTAGTGAGAGCTACTTCTAATCAGTGAAAATCGTCGTGAGCTACTAAAGGCCAAGCAGCTTGCGCATTTTTCTGAGAGACCCCCCCTACGCCCATCTGTAAGGGCTACACTAGTATTTGAACAACAGTTGACTGCGCAACCGCGGAGTGTTGTTTGTGTATTGTTGAGGGCAGGAAGGTTATGTTTGTACTAACATTACTACAATAATATCATGGCTAGCCAAGTGACCTCATTTCGGTTGTAACACTTTCAGACAGTCCTGGCTTTTAGATTAAATGTTGCATGCTGACATTTAGAGCCCAAACTTCCAATTCTAAAAGCACATTCACAGGCCCAGAATGCAACGTGCTATTGGGCAGAAAGCCAAGATTGGATGACAGTCGCATGTGATGTGTCCGCTGGTATCTCTGGAAATGGAAGATGGACATAGATTTTCATGAAGACACATTTACGCCTTGCTCTTCCAGCCTTCTTTTGTTTTAGTCTATTACTTAAATTACATTATTTGTGATTTGAAGCGTTCCCATTTATAAAAAAAAAAAAAAAAATCCCGCTTTAAAACTTCATTTTGTATTGTTGTCCAACTGCCCTCGCTGCAGAGAATGGGCTAGTTTTTGTGAACTTGGCCGGACAAACTGCCACCATGTGTTACCCACCTTGACTGCCATCTGTTGTGACAGCCGAGAACACTACCTAGCTCCTGTGTAAAGATGTTTGATTTGTAAGATAACAGTGGGGTAGAGTGCGCCTTGGGGCCTCCGACCTTTGCTACTTCCAGTAAGGCGGTAGGTAATGCATATGATGAGCATCGGGTCTAAAGTAAACTCCCTTTGGGATACATCAATTGCATATCACAATAATACCACACCACATACAGCATCCAACTATCACCGAGTCAAAGTAGCCAAAAAATCCAATATGAAAAAATGTTTATTTGGTTGGTTTAAAATCTTTCTTCATTAAAATATTAAAATACAGAGTTCACAACAATTATCACAATATAAAATCAAATCTGTAGAAAAAAGTGCAAATGAATCAATACTATTTCAAAAGTAAGTCCGTTTTTATATTGCGCAGCTACTCACCCTTACGGGTCTCAAGGCGCTGGGGGCCGTCGTGGAAATTAAGTGAGCTATTGCCCAAAGTCACATGGTGCTGAGCTGAGGCCGGAGCCGGGGATCGAACCGTGAACCCTGTGCTCCGAAGTCAGCTGCCCTGGCCGCTGCACCACACCTCTCCACTCCATTTCAAGGACAATCGTACGCAACAATTCATTCTTTGAATTTGTTTTTCCTTTTCATATGTTGCTACAAAAAAATCCATATATTTCACAGAGCTTTTGTTATAAGTAGACCAAGAAGCGACGCGTTTGAGGTATTAACAGGTCCAACCTCCTTCAGGCTTTACTACAAATATCTCCCAGCACTTTTGTCTATGTAAAAATATATAGAACAATCAGTATATTCAAAAACATAATATATTGTTAATAGTAGTTAAAAAACCAACACACTTATTCCATTTTAATCACAGTCTCTAAATATCAAACACATTAATTCACTACAAAAAGACAAGCATATTGAACTAATGGCTCTGTACGGTGATACTCTAACCTTCCACAAACAACTCCACATTCAATCACATCAAGATCACTCTCTATTTATTTAAATTCATATTTAGTTGTATGCCAAAAGGACATATCTTCCATATAGGTTAAAGACTAAAAAACTTAACTCTTCACAGATAATACTGTACATGCTATCTGATTTTACGTTTGGCCATATTGTCTCTCTCTTATCATCCTGCTCATTAATAAAGAGACAATCTACCCACCACAAATTTAAACTTCCATGGGGGTTCAGGGCTAAGAAAACTTTGCTCTTCACAGCTAATAATGTGCATTCTCCCTGATTTTATAAAAAATACCGTATTGTTTCTCTCTTTTCTAGTCCTACTGATTATAAATAAAAGACAGAGTACCCACCACAAACTTTAAATAATTTAGCTGGAGGGAACAAATTTCTTCCCTCCAGCTAAATTATTTAAAGTTTTTAAGAATACTATCAGGAGGAAAATATTCCCCGTGAAGAAAGCCATCCCGTCTAAGTTTGTGGTGGGTACTCTGTCTTTAGCTGTGAAGAGCAAAATTTTCTTAGCCCTGAACCCCCATGGAAGTTTAAATTTGTGGTGGGTAGATTGTCTTTATTAATGAGCAGGATGATAAGAGAGAGAGAGAGAGAGAGAGACAATATGGCCAAACGTAAAATCAGATAGCATGTACAGTATTATCTGTGAAGAGTTAAGTTTTTAGTCTTTAACCTATATGGAAGATATGTCCTTTTGGCATACAACTAAATATGAATTTAAATAAATAGAGGTGATCTTGATGTGATTGAATGTGGAGTTGTTTGTGGAAGGTTAGAGTATCACCATACAGAGCCATTAGTTCAATAGGTTTGTCTTTTTGTAGTGAATTAATGTGTTTGCTATTTAGAGACTGTGATTAAAATGGAATAAGTGTGTTGGTTTTTTAACTACTATTAACAATATATTATGTTTTTGAATATACTGATTGTTCTATATATTTTTACATAGACAAAAAAGTGCTGGGAGATATTTGTAGTAAAGCCTGAAGGAGGTTGGACCTGTTAATACCTCCGAAACGGGTCACTACTTGGTCTACTTATAACAAAAGCTCTGTGAAATATATGGATTTTTTGTAGCAACATATGAAAAGGAAAAACAAATTCAAAGAATGAATTGTTGCGTATGATTGTCCTTGAAATTGTATGGATTCATTTGCACTTTTTTCTACAGATTTGATATTGTGATAATTGTTGTGAACTCTGTATTTTAATATTTTAATGAAGAAAGATTTTAAACCAACCAAATAAACATTTTTTCATATTGGATTTTTTGGCTACTGTGACTTTGACTCGGTGATAGTTGGATGTTGTATGTGGTGTGGTATTATTGTGATATGCAATTGATGTATCCCAAAGGGAGTTTACTTTAGACCTAGTGTCATTTTGGTGTCCTGTCCCTTTGGTGAGTTGGACCCCTCTCTTTTTTTTGAGGTATGATGAGCATCGTACACCACCTGACAGCATACACACTTGGTACATAATGGATGTGAAGTGTAACACCCCCTGGCATCAGGAACACTTTGAACATAATGAATGATGATGCAACTTCCCTCAACGTCCCACAGGTGGACACTTTGACATTCTAACAAGCATCGCCTCACCATAAAAATGATCTGGCATGAGACTGAATACAAACATGGTAGCAAGCCAGCCTAATGTTTTATTTAAGCGAGCCTTTGAAAGTTGCACTCATTTAAAACAATGTTTTATAACGTTTTAGCTAACCTGGGAATGTGAGCACATACCCTATTTTATGCACTTGAAGTGTTTCTCTGCAAATGAAGAATTGCATGTGTACGATTTTAATTGTTTACATTTAACATTGTTCAGCTCCTGAAACTATTCCTTCACGCGGAAAAATAAATCACTCTGTTTTCTTGCAGTGTGCACATATCAAGCTTAATTGAAACACGAGAGAGATCCTAACATACATACAATCTGCAGCGTTTCACTCCGGTGTTTTTTGTTAATGGTTTCATGTTACCTGGACAGCCACTGAGCCACCTCGCCTATACTACTATCAGGCCAGGGAAGGAACTCGCTACGGGTGTGGAGCTGATGAGGACTGCGTAGGGTTCCTTAGCTTACCTGCTGCTCCGGTCAAACTCGTGACATGCTGAACAAGGTAGGTGGTAAGGGTCTCGGTTGCAGTTTAATACTGCTTGCACCACCTGCACGCTTTCCAGCACCGGCCGCTCCGGTCTTCCTTGCCTGCTGCTCTGCACTGGCACTCGACGCGAAGGATGAAAAGCGCAGTGCCAGGATGTGAAAGGCAGGTGGCTCTGAGACTACTGGAGGAACAACGTCATCCTCCTTGGCCCGCCCACCCCTCCTCAGCTAAACTCAGTTAAGCTAATCTGAGCAGCTGGTTTGGGTGATGGCGGTCAACGTCTACATAAAAAAAGGCCAAAATACTCTTAACGATGTTAATGGGCTATTAAACTGCGACACTACCAGCGCGAGCTACTCACGGGGCCTTGGCGAGCTACCGGTAGCTCGAGATCGACCGGTTGGAGACCGTAAATTGAAGAATAACTAGTTGGTGAGCTGCGAGCTCTCAGCACATGTTAACAAGCAGTTTTGCTCCACGTCTGTAAGGCTATAACTTGAACCAAGTTAACATTCTTGTTGATAACCTCCCCTGGCCTTGCATGTCCAATATGTGAGAACATTATAGGCGAACCCTAGGAGAGGTTTGATATTTTATTAGATTTTATTTTGTCTTGCTAAATGCACAACTTTCTCTTTTGAAAAATATACCTGAAGTGGTTAACAACACAGTAGAAACTGTTCTCCATCACTTAATAGTCTTACAATAAATGACCATGCCTGGCTTGATCACTTACTGTTTAAAGGTTTTCTTGGAAAACACCCCCAGGAGGCGAAGGAGAATGGACAGCTCCGAGTAAGCCTTACATTTCCTACACAACTTCATTACGTTGCCGAAATGCAATTTAATACAGCACTTAGGTACTTTCAGGATCACTGTGTGTATTAACTTCAAAGGTTGACAGAGGTAGCGTGTCCATTTTATGAAGGGCACTAGAATTATTTGCATGTTAGGAACAAATAAAGCAGGTGCATTGTCTAAATTATTCATCAAAAAAAGCAAAATATGTGGCGTAATGTGGGACATTTTGTGACAGTAGTTTTACCATTTTTACATGTTAACACTCTCTGGGCAAAGGGGTCATCTTAATACTATCAGTTTGACACCTAAATACTGCAGTCAGTGACTAAAAAGGCCCGGAGTGACTGTATCTGAAGTGCAGGCTGTACCGCTCACGCCCAGCAGTAGTAAGCCTCTCCTGTTAACCTTTCCCTTTACTAACCTCATCCACTTGCCAGACCTTCTCCACGCCCCCTCTCCTCCGTCACCCGGGGCACTACCTTCACTCCCTCTTCTGCCATCACCTTCGCATCACCTCACCTCCCCAGCTGTCCCCCCTCACTAGCTCGCCCCTCCTGTGGGAGCAGCATCTCTCTCTCCTCCTCAGACCCTTTTATTGCATCTCTCCTCCTCACTCGCCTCCCTACCTACTGATCCCCCCCTCTCACACCAGGACCTGTCTTCACAGCTCCCCTCTCCTCTCCAGCACCTCCCATCTCCTCTCCTCACTGACCCCTCTACTTACAGAAAGGGAGCAGAGAATGAGAGGCGGCCTGGGATTTTAAAGGTCACTTAAGCGAATGCCAAAGTGACATGCCTAAAAACATAACCTGCCTGCTAATTGATGAGCAGGCTTGTCACACGCACAGCCAGAGACAGGTTGCGTTGACTCAGCTTGTCGCAGTGTGGATGGAGGAAGCAGAGAGATGACGAACATGCATTCCTTTCATTGTATTTCTAGTAACTATCCAGCAGGTGGCGCTACCTGATTACACTACATCACAACATCATCATCAAGAGGGCAGAAGAAACGATCATTTTAATTAAAAACAATAGGCGCTACCTTTAATTCTCTCCCACTCCCCGCAGCTTCCCATTACTCTTCCCCTCCTTTCTCCACTGATGTTTGTGGAACCCATTCTCTCCTCTCTACCTTTTCGCCTGCTTCTCTCGTGTCCCTTTCACTCTGCCCAACACCCCTTAGCTTCCCTCCCTATAATGCTGTACGGAGACACGTAGTGACCCGTACAGCCAATAAGAAGCCACAATTTTTAAAAAAAAATTTTTAATGCCTGCCGGGAGACTTTTTTTGCGGCCGAAATAGTAAATATCGCGGCCATCGTGGTACTCAGCTGATTTCGCGATTTTTTCGTGAATCGTGAAATGCTGGAGGGTCTGGTTACACCACTCATCCAAACCATTGATTTGGGGGTGATCGACAGAATTATTGAAATGTTTTATATTACTGGCCTTTAAGAACTCTTCTACATCTGATGAAACAAATTGAACCCCATTGTCTGAAACAAGAACCTCTGGGAATACTTGTCGCATAAATACATCCTTCAGAAAATGTAAAACAGCTCTAGAATCACGTTCCTACACAAATTTGACTTCAGGCCACTTGGCATAATAATCAAAAGAGTACAAAGACATACCTTGAGTGGGAAGGAAGCGAACTGAACAGTCCCACGAAGTCAATACCCAATTTTAGCGACGGTCCAGCGGGACACTCAATGGGTATTAACGGGGATTGGTGGTCTTCAGAGACTCGTCACTAGTAAAGCACATGACAAAGTTCTTAACAAGCAGATCGACCTCCCTGTACATCTGGGGTCTCCAACCTTTTGTGTATTAAGAGCTACTTATGTTAAACGAAAATCATTGCGAGCTGTTAATATTATTAGCGTTATAACAGTGACCACATCAGGCAAGGTTACATTATTGCCCACCATATTCCAAGTTTACTGTTGTGGATTAAGGATCACACCAACGCCGGTAAGTAGAAGGAAACAGTATTTATTGGGAGCGGTGAGAAGAGAGAGCGGACGCCTCCAAGTGAGCACAATAACTGACTTGGAACCGAACGCCTCTCGAGTGACGAACTTGGAATGCAGTGACAATAGCGAGGCATAGTGTTCTAGAAACAGTATAACACATCTTCTTCCTTTCCTATAATAGCAATATACATACAGAAACAAGGAGCAAAAAACAACAGTAAAAAAAAAAAAAATTAATAGCAAACAAAGTCTTTTAGGTAAGCTGGTTGTCTGCGAGGCCTGAGCAGGCGTAAGGACGTTGATGTGTCACCTTCGGTAGCACCGGAGGAATTGGCTCCCATTGGAATTATGGAATCCCCCCCCCCTACGGTGGAGCCCGAGAAGCCTCCCGAAGTCCCACCATCTTGTGCTAACAGGTAACCACTATTACCAGTACCTTCAGAACCTCCCCGGGCTGAAAGGGGCTCTGACATTTCTTGTACAAAGCCACTCTTCGAAAATTCCAACACTCTCCATTGTTTAGGATAACTCCATGCTTGAGAATTTTCCTTATGGTGAAAGGACCTCTAAACTTTGAAAGTCCTCTCCCTATTCTTCCAGATTTGACCTTAACCTGATCACCCACCTTCAATCCACACCTAGAAACAACCAAATCCTCCACTATATCTTGAGGGTGTTGAGGAGTGACTAAGCGTCTCAACCATGAAGGCATCATCTTGCCACTTGGAGGCCTGCCCCTCATCAATTCAAACGGGGACTTTAACCCACTGCCATGTGAAGTTGAGCGATCGGCCCATACCATGTCATCCACTAAGTCTCGCACCACTTTTCCACTGACCGTAGCCATCTGAATAATCCCCTTAACTACTCTGTTAGCTCTCTCACATATGCCATTTCCCTGAGGGTTATAGAGAGCCGTGCGGTGATGAGCTATGCCACATCTCTTTAAGAATGTTTGCATTTCTTTAGAGATTAGCGGAGTGCCATTATCAGTGATTAGCGTAGATGGTATCCCCTCCTCTTTAAACACCTTCTCTAGGAGTTTTATGGTGCGCTCAGTGGTGATATTGTTAGTGAATTCAACAATGAGCCATTTAGAGAACACATCAATAACTACTATGGCAAATCTGTCATCTTCACACATCTCACCCATA
Source organism: Calotriton arnoldi (assembly GCA_963921515.1). Taxonomy (NCBI): domain Eukaryota; kingdom Metazoa; phylum Chordata; class Amphibia; order Caudata; family Salamandridae; genus Calotriton; species Calotriton arnoldi. Next base: position 1,224,519 of record CAWUFW010003640.1, read on the forward strand.
GGGCCTATAAAATCCAAGCAAATAGTATGCCAAGGAAGTTTGGGAGTCTCTATATGTGTCTCACCTGATTTTTGACCAATTTTCAACCTCTTTTCTCCTTCTAAGCACAAGGAACACTTCTCCACCCACTCCACCACTTGAGAATCTATCCCTGGCCACCAAAAATGATTCTTCAAACGACGCTGCGTAAGTGTCTGTCCCAGGTGACCTTCGTGTGCCAACCCAAGCAACTTCCCCCTAATGCCGAAAGGCGGAATGAAAATTTCACCTTTGACTAGAACATGCTTCCCGCACAAGGACAGTTCATCCAAGATTTTTGCATAAGGACGCACTGAAACTGGAAGACAACTCTCTCTCCGGGCCCCTGATTTAACTAACTTAACCACCTCCATTAACGTGTGGTCTTTTTGCATCTCGTGTTCCCAATCTTTGGCACTAAAGGTTCCTTCCCCGACCACAACTACGTCTTGCACTGAGGCGACAGCAATATCATCCTCTAAAATAGGTGTCATACCCGTGGTGGTGCGCCAGTCGACAGACAACCTGGAGAGACAATCAGCCTGTATGTTCCTCCAACCCTGAATGTACTCAACCTGGTATTGAAAGCTCTGGAGTTTGGCTGCCAACTTGACCAACCTTGCCGAACCTTTACCAGTCCCTGCCGGGGATAAAACCTTTATTAGAGGTTTATGATCTGTCTTTAGTGTAAATCTCGTTCCCCATAAGTAGGTCCTGAAGTACTCAACTGCCCATGAGGCAGCTAACGCCTCCCTTTCTATTACTGAGTAGTTCTTCTCTGAGTCAGTCAAAGTCCTTGAAGCGAAAGCTACTGTTCTTTCCATCCCAGCCTTACTTTGAGAAAGTATTGCCCCCAGCCCTGTGGAGCTGGCATCCACTGTAAGGATGGAGTTGGAGTGAACATCAAAGGGGGTTAGAACATTTGCATTGCATATTTCACTCTTTATGTTTTCAAAACATTCACGATGCACCTCCTTCCACTCAAAACTAACGCCTCTTTTAAGCATTGTACGTAAGCATGCTGTCTTATCAGAAAAGGTTTTTACAAACTTAGAGTAGTACTCTATTAGACCCATAAAAGAACGAAGTTGGTCTTTATCCACTGGGGAAGGAGCAGATCTTATAGCTTTACACAAATCCTCTTTGGGGCGGATGCCCTCTGCGCTGATTGTGTAACCCAAATATTCTACTTGTTCTACCATAAATTTGCATTTGTCCTTCCGCAGAGTTAGACCTGCCTTGTTAAGAGTGTTGAGTACCACCTTCAAAATTGTATTGTGCTCTTCCACTGTCTGGCCGTAGACCAAAATGTCGTCTTGGAAATAGATAGTATTGCAAATCCCCTTAAAGAGGTCTGACACCAGACGTTGGAAAACGCTTGCGGCGGAGTTCAACCCGAAAGGTAGACGTGTGAACTGAAAAGTGCCTTCCGGAGTTATGAATGCCGTCATCTGCTTTGAGTCCTCATGGAGTTTGATCTGGTGGTATGCGCTGCGTAGGTCGAGTTTTGATTTTTTTTTTTGCCCCTTTGAGTGTGGTAACGAGTTCAGTAATGTTGGGAAGAGGAAACAGGTCTGCTACCACTGACTGATTGAGGGTGCGCAAGTCCACACAGAATCTCAATTTTCCGTCGGCCTTCTTCGTGACGACTACTGGCGAAATCCAGGGAGATGCTTCTACTACTTCAATGACACCAGAAGAAAGCATGTCTTTAATGAGGCTCTTAACCTCCTCTCTCACCACAATGGGAATCCGTCTGACTTTATGTTGGACTGGAATTGCGCCTTTTTTTAGGACAATTTGGTGGACATACCCTTTAAGTAGACCCAATTCATCTCTAAACACCGCATGAGCCTCCCCCAAAATATCTTCCAAACTTTCATCTTGCACCACCATTACTTGCATAGGTGCTCGTGGGTTAACGATAATGTGCAAGTCATATTGGTGTACCCATCCTAAAATGGGTGGACCATGGTAGGCAACGTACACTTTACCATAGATAGACCGCTGCGAAAAGCATATATTAGCCTCAAAGTATCCTAGAATATCAATAGTCTCTCCTTGGTAACCCCCTGGAGATATGTCTTTAGGTAATAGGCTTTTATGACCCCATGTTTCACTCACTAGGCATTTTGGAAGAATGGTGTATTTAGAACCAGTATCCACCATCAATATTACCTCCCGCCCATCGATTATAAAACTCGCTTTGGGTCTGTTCGTTCTTTTATCTTCGTCAGATATCTCTTCTTGAGAAGTAACAACCAAAATCTTATCTTTATCTGTGTTATTCATGGTATCGCTCACCACTTGAACACTGGCAAAACTCTGTGTATTTTTGCTTCTACACATTCGTGCGTAATGCCCCACTTTCCCACATTTAAGACACTCTTGACTGGAAGCAAAACAAAACTTTGAATCTGCGTTATGTAAGTTACTCCCACATCTATTGCACATTCTAGTGCTGCCACCCCTTTGGCTCACCCCTACCCTCGCGGTAGACGCCTTCTTGAAGAACTTTCCTTTATTCTTCACAACTGACACGCCATAGTCCTCTTCATCCTTTCGTTCGTGGACTGAAACCTCACTTATATCAGTACTGTAATTCCTTTTTTCAAGCTCCTTCATGCATCCCTCAGACTGCTCTATGACTTTCGCCAAATCAATAGCAACTTTTAGATTGGGGTTTTTAGCTGCCCACAAATGTTCTTGTATTTTCTTGTTACTACATTGGACAATCAATTGGTCCCTTATTAATTCCTCATTCATGGCGCCAAAATTACATTTTACAGACATTTCGCGCAACCTTGACACAAAGTCATCTATGGATTCCCCATCCTTTGATGTTGGGTGTAGAACTTGTATCTATTGAGAACTAGGTTCTCCTCCTTAGTGTATCTTGCTTCAAGTCTGCACACTGCTTCTTGGTATTCGTCGGGTAGGGGTTGTCCATTACCTTGGAGTGCTTGAGGGAGAAATTTAAATACCCTTTGTCCTTCCTTCCCTAAGATGCTCAACAAAATTGCTTTCTTCCTTTTGGCCGGAAACTCCTGCCCATCTAGAGCTTCTAAATAATTTTGGAACATAGGGTACCAATCTTCCCAAGCAATATCAGGAGTACCAGGTTGCGCTAGGAATGTGGGTGGTAAAGCTACTGTAATTTGGGATGTTGCCATGTTGGTGTGTAAGACTATGGGAACCCCTGGAAACTCCCCAAGTAACAGCTAATTGTAAATGTCACCTAACAAGACCCACGATGATATGTCCGCTTTAAGTTCCACTGGGCAGTGTGGAGAACAGATGTCACTCAAGTAATATGCAGCAGACGTGCATATCGTCGAAGAGGTCGTAAAGAGGGTTATCGTTTGTGGTAATGATCTGTCCTAGCTTGTTGACAGACAACGTGTTACCAACTAAATTAGGGTCTTCCCTGGAAGCTTATGTGGAAAGAGGCTAATTTCCTTTAAGCCCCTGTTGCTCTGATGATTATGGCTTCGCTGCGCTTACCGCTCAGTCACCATGAAGACTGCTTACTTCAAACACCTGCTTCTGTGGTGTTTTGTACTCGTTGCGGTACTTCTCCGGCCTCGGTGCTGGTTGCTATGGAGACGACTGGCTGTGGTGAATTTCAAGATGGCCGCCGACGTGCTGTGAGCGTGTGACGTGGACAGAGGGTTTTCATGTGATAGCGTGATCAGCTGACGCTCCTGCGTTCTGAAGAGACCTCGTCCATCAAACACTCTCCGCTGGTGGTGTGACGTCGGTAAGAGTCGCGTTGCTAGATGACTCTCCCTCGATTACCGTTCACCGCAATGCTGGGCCTGAATGTGACCCTTCGCCTTGTATTCCGCTTGGGGAAAGACAGCTCTTGGGCAATTTCTGCACCCTCCGCTCTCTCCTGTGCTCACCGTGCGCTCCTACGTGTTCCAGGCTGCCAAGTACGGCCTGCGCTTCACTTCTTGGGCATCTCGTGAGGTCGCCAAAACAGCCGGAGATCCTGGCAATGCGCGTGGGGTCAGTTGACCGAAGTAGTCGCCAAATTGTTGTGGATTAAGGATCACACCAACGCCGGTAACTAGAAGGAAACCGTATTTATTGGGAGCGGTGAGAAGAGAGCGGACGCCTCCAAGCCAGCACAATAACGCACTTGGAACCGAACGCCTCTCGAGTGACGAACTTGGAATGCAGTGACAATAGCGAGGCATAGTGTTCTAGAAACACTAGTCCATGTATAACATTTACCAGCAGTGATCACCTCTGTACATCAGGAGGGTTAACAGCAGTAATGTAAACAAGCATTGGCATAGCCAATAGGTCTCGCCTTTTGGATGTGAATGCAGACCCACTAGTTTTGCCATTGTTTTGTGCCTATATTGTTTAGCAATATTATATACAAGCCATAGTTGCTGCTTATTTATCTTATGCAACTAACAACCATTGACAAAGCCAATAGTCCTGACTTGTTGTAGGTATGGTGTTACTTGTTGTATCATATATCTGGATGCAATGATAGAAATAGCCAAATACAAGTCGGGCGGCACACTATGCAAAGCACAGATTTTTAGCTTATGTATTTTTAAGCCATGCCCTTAATTACATTGGACACGCCCCTTTGAGAGAACCCCCCCCCCCCCCAGTTTTTTTATCCCACTTAAAGCCCTGCCTTTTAGTTAATGTAAGATATGGAAACACTTGTTATCGGCCGACTTGGTTCCATTAAACTATGCCAAAATAGGAAGCTTCCGGCTGCATTTTAGCTGGGTGCTCCTGTTTACAGTTTAAATAACAGAAGAGGGTGAGGAGTAGTTCTGGTGGGGAACAAGACGTGGAATGTTAACTTGTTATTTGCAGTGTAGGCTCGGCTCAGAAGGGACTGCTGTGATCTGGGCCGCTGTGTGTTGGTTAGACATGCAGTGTGGAAGTAAAAAAAAAAAAACACAACAAACACCATTTGGCGATGAGCAGATGGCCAGCCAGGGGGGGCGGGGGGGGGGGGGGTGATGGTGTCTAAAGGCTGTCTCCGCCCCCATACTCCAAACCAAGCCATGGCTCTCGGAGGCGTGCCCTTCGTCTCCGCAATAAAAACAAGCATTGGCATAGCCAATAGGTCTCGCTTTTGGGACATTATAAGTGTTTAGCCAGAGCTATTGACTTTGCCAATGTCTTTAAGCTGTGCTGTAGAGAAGTGTGGCTGGTGGTGGGAGAGGGCTGCAGGGCAGAGACAGGTGACGCATTGAGGCAGATGTGAGGGAGAGAGAGAGGGAGATGTGAGGCAGAGAGAGGGAGGTAGATTGGTGGTGGGAGAGGGCTGCGGGGCAGAGAGGTGAGGGAGATGCGAGGTAGAGAGAGAGGTGAGGCAGAGAGGTGGTGACGAATTGAGGCAGATGTGAGGCAGAGAGAGGTGAGGGGGGTGAAGTGGTCAAGTATGAAGTGATCGTGAGGTAGATTGGTGGTGGGAGAGGGCTGCGGGGCAGAGAGGTGAGGGAGATGTGAGAGAGAGAGAGGGAGAGGTGAGGCAGAGAGGGGTGAGGGGAGTGAAGTGGACAAGTATGAAGTAATCTTGAGGTAGATTGTTAGGAGGTGGGAGAGGGCTGCGGGGCAGAGACAGGTGACGCATTGAGGCAGATGTGAGGGAGTGGTGATGTTGATAAATCGGTAGAGGGAAGTGCGGTAGTAGAGACAAGGACCGAGAGACGGAGGTGACGTCAGTATGCAGATGGGGCTGAGTGATAAGTGAAGGAACTGGACATACAGGGAAGACGGATGGAAAAAGGCCAGAGAGAGGCGGCGGTGCAAGTATATGAAGTACAGGAAGAGAGAGATGACGGTGACCGTGTTGTACCGAGAGAGGGGTGAGGTAGCCAAAGCTACTTGGAGGGCTGAGATCGAGAGAAGATGAAGGTGAATAGAGCTGTAGAGAAAGTCAGAAAGCGGGTAAGAGAGAAGAGTAAAGTGCAAGAGATACGATGAAGTAAGAAAAGAGACTTGACACAGGACGATTACATTGCAATTACCTCCCCCAGCTGCCCGAGTGCAAGGGTTGAGGCTGGGTCGGCCAGGCGTGCCCCCTAAGAGCCAGGTTTGACAACATTTGAGGCAGTGAAAAGTGACTCAAAATAATGCGGAGGGGTGCACCCGCGAGTGGTGCGCGCTGGAGAGAGCAGTCTGCTCTTTTTCAAAGCACATACTCATGCTTGCGGCGCGCCGCTGCGCACTCCCGCAAGGCGTATGCCGCCACAAGCACAAGTATGTGCTTGGAAAAAGCTGCACGACGGCTAAAGGTCTCCTATGCAGTGCATGCGCACTGCGTAGGCGAGACCTAAAAACACAAGAGGCACATTGTTTAGGGATGGCATTGAGGAAAGCAACCATAAACATACGAAATCAGAGATTGAACAATGAGCCATTAAAGCAGCATATGTTTAGCATGAAAAAGGGAGTCATGAAAATCTATTGACTCATAAGATGTCTATCAGCTTTAACATTCCAACATCTCAAAAACAAGAATGAAAGCACCATGTATCACAAAAGCACTTTTATTTATAATACAGAAAGGCCAGCAGCAATTTGATGCCTGATCCAAACAAGACGCGCGGCCGCGAGACGCGCTCTGTGGTGGGGGAGGGGCGGAGCGAGGCGCTTGGGAGAGCAAGCGAGAGGAAAGCCAGATGGCGCCTCATCGCGCGCTGTAAGGGTGCCGCGAGGAAAGCCAGATGGCGGCTGTGCGCGTGCCCGCGTGCGTAACCGCAAGCTTGAGGCCAGCAAAAGCGTGTGGTCGGACTTTTAAAAGCCCACTTACTAAATGTCTCGGCCAGAGCAGCGCATGCGCTGGCTCAGGCGAGACCTAAAAATAAAACAAAGATAAAATGGACGGTGAATATTGAGGGTAGCAATTGGGAGGAGGAAGCAGCACACGCAGGTGGGAGAACTGGGGAGAAGCACAAGAGGGAGAGAACACCACAGAAGTACACAGGCAAGAGAGTAACACAGAACGTGGAGTAGATGGAGAGAAGCACACAGATGACCGAGAAGAGTGCAAGGAAAGGAAATAAGACATGAGAGAGCACAACATGAAGTGGGGGGGAGAGAGAGGAGCACTCGAGGGAGACAGCAGGCATAACACATGCACACTAATGAAGTGCTGAAGTAGAAAGAAAAAAGTAAAGAGGCTATGCTCTAGGGCAGGGATAAACACAAGATGGACAAGGTAATCCGTCCACTAAGAAACACAGAAAGGACAGTGAAGTGTGAAAGTGTGAAAGTGTGAAAGTGAGTGAGTGAGTGAGTGAGTGTGTGTGTGTGTGTGTGTGTCCCTATCCCCAAGACCCGTATCCCACTCAAGTACTTTCAAAACCAAAGCAACAATGACCGTCCCTCCCCATGAGGGCTATGTAAGTATTTATTTTTACAGTCAAGTTGGTTTCAGTCCTATGCACGGATCATGTTAATGTCATGCACATGAACTAACTCCAAATGTCTACTGCGCTGCAGTCAGTCCGTGCACCACCGGATATGACCTCTTTTGTGGATGAAACGCACAATCCATTCAGAAAGCAATGATGCAATTAACTAATGAAAAGCCTAATAGGCTTTCATAAGCAGCGAGGGCTTACTTGTAGAAGAGGGGGTTCTGAGGGCCAACTCTCCCTGTAGTCAGATATAAAAAAGATTGTATGTGAATAACAAAGTCTAGCTGGCACATAATGCCCTCACACATACTGTGCAATCCTGGACATTATGATGGATATGGAAACATGGTGGATGCTTGAGGGGTGTTCGCAGGTTTAATGTGCTTCAACTATGTGTCCTGTAGTTAAAACTATCTAACATGTATGCCTCTACAAGGACAGGCCGATCGCGTATTCATTGCAAATGAGCAGGAAGTGCTTTGTGATCTGGAGAACATGCGGACATTTCTACCAAAGATACCTTCTGTACACCGAATATTCCAGGCAAACGCAACCAGGCAGCCAGCTTAGTGAAAGGTTAATTCATGTAAACTCGACCCTTAAAATAACAGAGGGAACAAATGAATGAATGACCTTCAAGTGGTCTGCTTAACAAAGGCCTGGAGCTCAGGCCTCTCTGCTCTCATATGCTGCATACAATGGCAAGCAGATGATAATTATGGAACAGGACCCATTATCGTACCTGACTAATACGTAACGGAGAAGGCTCTGCAACAAAACCCGCTATTGTGCCTTCATTTCACACCGGTCTCCCCACACGGAAGGAAAAAAAACACAGTCCATTGTTCTGCCACCTAAATAATTGATATTTTCATGATCCCTAACACAATGCACAGGTACATAGCTGTAAACGTACGAGTATCCAGATTCGTGACCCATGCTCTACTCCGAGCCCCCATCTGCTCATCCATGCACACAACAGCACGTTTAAAAGAATAGCCGGTCCCCATGCTAAGCACAACTGTAATGCAAGCAGTAGAAAAGCAGTGCTAAACTGCAAAAGGCATCTTACCTGTAGCGAACGTGAAAGCCATGGTCTTCACGCATGCTCACCAAAACATCACTTTGCTCCATCGAGGTGCATTATCAGCAGAGAAAACACTAAAACTGCGCATCAGATGAGTGCGAATGCGGAGGACTGTTTTCTCAACATCGTCCAAGTTAGTTTATTAGTGAGCTCGAGGTCATACCTCCTAAGCTCCCAGCGACAGCACTAGTTTTTCTTTAATAGGAAAAGAAGGTCACCGTGAGGCGCGGCTCAGGAGTGTCCCGCGCGCCGGCCTGCAGCTCCTGCACTTGCCGTTCTGTAAGGGAACACTTGATGCGTTGCTTCAGGTCTGGGTTTCAACGTGCATAGCAACCTTTACTTAAGCTGTGAAAGCCAAGCCGGGACAGATCTGCTGATAGCGCCGCCTCCCCAGAGACAGAAGTAGGAAGGAGGTAGAGTGTTATGCTGCGGCCAGAGGTAGCATAAAGTAAACGTACGCTTTAAAGGGGCCATCCGTTTTGAGGGGGAAAAAAAAGACACTTATCTTTACCCACTCCTGCGTCACCGATAATCACCAACAGATATCCCTGAAAGTTCCTTTGTTTGACGAGGTCTGCTTGGGTTTTGAAGATCTGTGACAACCATGACTGGATGACCCCTTTATTAGCGCACTGCCAAAGCATATTACAACAGCATTAGAAATGAGCGTAGTAACACGGCCTCACGGTTTATCCACTGGGTGTATTAAGTGTTCTACTACTACTCTCTACTATTTTAAATTCAGCTACTGGCTGTGTAACATGGTCCTTTCTATTACCGACTGATCATCCCGCACCAAGAGGTGTATTGCTGGGGTTTTGATTACTTACTGCGACGACTCACCTTGCTTGGTTTCGTCTTTCTGACTGAAGGTTCTCGCGAGACTTCGCCATCTTGTATGCCATTACTCAGTTTAAGAAAATATTTCTTTGATGCACCTTTCTCATACTTTAATAGTTGAGATTCGAGGTTTCTTTCCGCCAACAGCTGACAGATTGCAGGATACGTTGCAGAATACATATATTAAACGGAAAGCATTGCCTTCCCATTTTGTGCAGATATGGGCATTAAGAACAAGCACTGAAACACAAGTGCGGCCGCGAAAGTGAAACAGTACTCCACGTTAAAGAAGTGGGAGGGGTGGGGGGAGTGCGATTCCCTTGCGGGAGCGAGCAGCGCCAGGAGCGATAATTGCTACCATATGGCGCCGCTCGCTCCCGCAAGTGAATCGCCAAACGTGCACGCGTTGCCATTGAAGGCAATGGAACGCGTGCACGTTTTTGGCTGAAAAGCCGAATCGATCGCAAAAGGTCTTTTTTCCTACGCAGCGCATGCGCGCTGCGTAGGCGAGACCTAATTAAAGTAAAGAGACAAGATGAATGGCTGGGGCTCGAGTCCCCCCCCAGCTATAACACACAAATTCCAAAATTTATTTTAGTGCAAGGAACTGCAGACGTACAACGAAACCAAATGTGTCTTTAGAAACGTCCAGGAGACAAAACAGCCTGCTCAATTACACCAATCACATATAAGTAATTTAAAAAACACGGAGGAATTGGATTGATTTTTTTGTTTTGTTTGTTTAGCAAAATACTACTGAGCCACTTTCTTTGAGAATGTGGAAAGCCCCTGTACACCGTGGCACAAAACAATACGCCATTGTGTTAGGCAGTAAACTCTGTACCGGATATGCAGACGCCTATTATACCCAGGTATGTGTACAGAAATACATGCACACAGTCTTGTGTACGTTCACTTGCATAGATTAATTACAACTCTCTGCTAGTGCTACTCCCCCATTTATGCACCTCGCTCACCTCATTAATGTAAGGTGCTGCGCTGCATGGCTGGCTCCTCTGGGCAGGAGAGACGCAACGATCGGGGCAAGCTGCAACGTGTGGGGGGAGGGGAAGGAGAAAAGGGAACCAAAAAAAAAAAAAAAAAGCAGCATTGAAAAATACCTTCCGTAAACCGTGCTGCAGGTGCACATCTCTCCTCATCTCTCGACAGGTCTCTGCCCATGAGCCCTGTGCAGTGCTCTTTGCCTCCTTGATCTTCATGGCTGAGGCCTAGCAAGGAAGCTGTCCTGGGAACAGGGCAACAGGCAGGCCAGGGAACTGATGATGGACGGGAAGAGAGTGCCTCCTCTGAGCCTCGGGCAGTTATAAGCTGAGAGCTGGAGACGCGGGAGGTGCTGGGGGATGGCACAGGAAGATGAGGTGAAGTGCGGCGGCCGGAGCCACGGCAAAGAGCGACAAGTCTGTAAAACACAACAGCCATTTTTTGGAAAAGGACTAATCAAGCTATTCATTTGATTTGGAGACCAGCTGCCGGTAATGGATAGTGATTAAGCACACAGCAAGTCCCCTTTGCACAGAGTAAACATGTTCTTCAGTAGAGGGGGAATTGGGTGCAGCCTTGCACGTCTGTAAGCGAGAGGGGCCAGAGGAACAGAAATTCTAGATGCTTGACGTGACAGTGAGGTTTTGTAATTGTAAATAATTTCTGCTGCGATTGCCAACAATGTTCCAAAGTACTTCCCTGTGTTGGGGTCAAAGGTTTGACAAATAGGAAGCTCCGAAATAGAACGACGTGCGGGAGGTGGTGGACGGACTCCGACACGAAGGGGAAAAGAGCGATCAGGGAGAGAATGGCAAATAAAACAAAAACACGACTCCGTGCGTGGCAGTCGTGCTGATTATATGAACAAGCGAAAGCGAAAGCACGGCGGGAAAGAGTAACCTGACCCACGAAGAATGCAGCTGCCACCAAAGGAGGCATTGCAGCAGCTGCCGCCGTGCGCGCCGCTGCTTGCTCCCGCAAGCAAAACGCTGTGGAAGTGAACCTTTTCAAAAGAGGTGGGACATGCACCCACCTTTAGCCATTTACAGGCTTTGATTCCAAAAAGACGCAGCCAACAACCAACCCAATGCGGGGGGGGGGGTGGGGTCAGTCAGACCCACACAGAGTTAGTTTAGAGTGCTTACAAGAAGCCTCGCAGAGCATGCGCGCTGGCTCAGGCTCGACCTAAAAAGGCTTTGTCAATTTAGAATGCCTACACATAGCTAATGCATGTCAGCCGCAGTGCCCCTGGCGCAAAAGTAATCATATTGGTCTCCACACAGGATTTATCACCCAAAATCAAATATGTCTTGAATACAGAGTTTTGTCATACATATATTAATTTAACCAAGCACAATGAGCCAATTTAGAAGACAAGGCAAGTGTGGCCCCTAAATGTCCCTCATGAGCTTTTTCCTAGTATCAGTATCCTGAGTTTCTCTGGAGGAATCAACTGATCAGATCTAATCACTAACCCATCTTCTAGAGAAAACTCCTCAGACACTTTACCAAATGGTTGGATATTAGTGTCCAGCATTCTCTCTTTAGACCAACCCTCCTTGATGTACTTCAATACTAATTTGAGATCAACATCTTTCCCAGTGGCAGCCTTCCACTCCTTTTCAGAAAATGGACAAACTTTTTCAACCTCCACAGCAGTAACTAAACAACTTTCATCATCAGAATCATCATTCTAATGGACACTTCCCTTGCTAGGAAAACGTTATTAATCTGCTCCGAGGTTCTTCCCCCAGGGATGTTCTCTATATCAAATTGGAAATGGAGCAGTCGCAAAGCAAACCTGGCCAATCTAGATGTGTTGTTTTTAGTGTTGGTCCCACCAAAATTTCATTCTAAGGGCTTGTGATCAGTCTGTAACACAGAACGCCTTCCCCACAGACAACATCTCAATTTCTCAGTGGCCCAACAACATGCCAACAGCACTTTTTCGATAACAGAATAAGGCAATTCAGCATCACGGAGAACTCTGGTTGCAAATCAGACGGTATATTCCTCCTTTCCTAACCTGTGTCAGCACAACACCTAAACCTAAGTTCCTAGCATCAACAGTCAAAATGCATTTGAGAGAGGAATCATAGGGTTTGAGTGTAAACACTCGTCAACAGGCTTAATACCCTTAAACGCTGCTTCACAGTCCTCTCCCCAGAAAATTTCCACACTACTTTTCAGTAAATTGGAGATGGGTCTAATCCTGGATGCAAAGTCAGAAATGATCCATGAATAAAATTCACAGAGCCCCAAAAAGGACTTAATTCCAAACTTGAGAAAGAGAAGGAAGGTAGCTGGGTATCCAAGCATCCACTATAGTATTTGTACAGTCAATCGTACCACAAATCTACGGAATCCAAATTTATTGGGTACTCGAAAAGGAGAGGAGCCACCAAATCCTCTTCTTTGTTTGAACAGGTCCACGTCTTCACAAACAACTTTCCCAGCACTCTCAAATAAATTCACATAGTGTTGTGTAGTTTTTCATCGATCTTATTTTCTTCCGGAATTTTCTTATAGTCACAGTTAATTGTAAATCACATATTACATGTATTAGAGTTGATGTATCCCACAAACTCCAGTAATTCTTCAATGGTCCCTGTATATATCATTAAAATGTCATCAATGAATCTGCCCCAGTAATGAACAGAATCAATCCATTTTGCACCTCCCGGGCCCCAGACAGCTCCGCCTCGAACCACCCCACAAAGAGGTTTGTGAACGAAGGAGCAAATCTGGAACACATCACAGTCCCGCACGTTTGCTGGTACCATTTATCCTTGAATGTAAAAACATTATTGTCCAATATCCATCGTATCCTAGACAACAGTATTTCTGTATGCATAATTAGTTCTACAGGTCTTTTGTCCCAAAAAAAAAAAAAGGGGAGTACTCATGTTAGGAGATCTTCCTCATACCACTGTTTCAGTTCGATATCTGGTTTGAAATACTGGGAGAATATAATTAGTATGTAAAGGGGTTAGCATAATACATTGTCCAACTGACTGAGAATTTCATTATCTTAGTCCACTCTGTTCATAACTATTACACACTTTCCCTTGTCTGCCTCTTGGATCATGAATTCATTGTCATTTCGTACTGTTTTCAATGCCTGAATTCTTGTGAGGGAAGGTTGTCCTTCCTAGGTGACATGGGATTGTATAGTATATCAAGATCGTTACATACATTTTTAAAGAAAATGTCACAATTGTTGTCTGGGTGTAAATTAGGTGTCCATTTTGACTTATTATGCAGACCACTATCCTTACTCCAATCCACAGATACCTAGTTGAGGGAATCGGACAAACACTGGCTCCACATGGATAGGGCAATAGTGGGAAGGACGATATGGGATGTACTATGGAAACCAAAAAAGGATAGACATCGAAATGCTTACCCGAGTACCCCCACTCGGACCCCTCTTAAGATATGGGACTCGGTCACCAAAAGGGCTGGGTGGGCTACGTTTCCCTCGCCCTATACCCCGCTCCATTTTAACTCTGAGTTCCCCCCCAGCAGAAAAGCCAGGACCATTTGACACTTGGAGAGAGGGAGGGTGCCTGGTGCTTTCTGATCTTTTCCACAACTTTGATATTCTAACTTTTGAACATTGCGAACGAGTTCCATCTCCCCCCCAGCGAGCACTTTCATTATCTCCAACTGAAACTTTGGGCTCTACACCTACAAACCAGGGAAGCTGCCACACGAGATTTGACGCCCATAGAATTTTTCGTGCGGCGGGTGGGAACCATGAAGTGGGTGATTTCCTTCTTATACAGACTACTACTATCATTGCACGCTCCGAGGCCCCGTCACAAATTAGCTTCTGGGAACATACAGTAGGGAGGGAAATCCCAGAGGGAGAATGGAGACACCTATGGAGGGACATAGTTAAGAATAACCATTCATTGGACCTAAGGGAAGCTCACTACAAGACACTCTTCGACTGGTATCTATCCTACGAAAATTAAAAAGATTTTCCCAAAAGCCCCCGACCTATGCTGGAGGGGGATGTGGCTTGTTGGGAGATTTCCGCCACATCTGGTGGGATTGTCAAACCATTAAGCCATTTTGGGAGGAGATTTTAGCACAAATGAAAGATATGTTGGGATACCCCATCCCAACCACACTGGAAGCAGTGCTCCTGGGACTCAGAGATCCAGGACTGGAACACCAGTCAAAGGCAGATAGGGCGATTACGTGGGCATGCATAGGGGCAGCCAAAAAGGCAAGAGCATCGGCCTGGAAAAAGAAAGAAGCACCAGTACTGGCCCAGTGGCACTCTCGTCTCTGGAAAATACTCATTATGGAAAGGCTGGCGGATATCTTTAGAGACGACTACATGACTTTTGAATACAGATGAGGTCCATTGGTGACATATCTCACACAGGGCCTTCCAGTAGCCGTATGCCCTCCTACGACAAGAGCCATGCACCTATTTCAGTTCCAGACCTCACCCGAGATATCCACTAAAACTCCCTATACCATAAGGAGCACTTAGACCTGTCACCGCACCTTGTGGCACCCTAAGATCTGTGCCTAGATACCCAAATTGCCCACTACTCTTAAACACCCATTGAAGTTCCTTTTTCCACCACCAATGTTGTTGGGGGGAGGGTACAGGGGGAGTTGAGGAGGGATTACAAATGTTGTGAAGCAGAATGTTGTTGGGGTAGGCATGGAATTGGTGAGATACCAAGTATTATAATCACCTGCTCATCAAGAAACTGTGTCCTTTATTCGATATAGATGTGACTGACTGTAGGGATTGAATATGGGGTTGGAATGTGGCCAAACGGCTGGGGCAGTCGACCTCAGAGCTGGGGAACCGGGTTCAAGTCTCGGCAGGGAAGCTTAACATTCTGTGATTCTGGGAAAATCACTTAATCTCCCTGTGCCTAACAAAAATGAATTTGTCCGTCTGTAACGTAACTGGTGGTCATGTAATGCGCTCTTATACCTTCGGGTCTAGTTTGCGCTATATAAAACTCCACATAAAAAATATATATATATATAAATAAAATTCCGTGTTACAAATACTCCACAGAAAAGACTCGCAACGTTGAATACACTTTCATCTTGAAAAGGACCCTGGTGTGCGAGTCTTTTCTGTGGAGTATTTGTAACACGGAATTTCCTGCATGTGTAACCGGGCTTCGGCACCCGGACATCGCACCGACCCAGTTTGGCGAGGGAACAGCTATGCCAGAGGTTTTCGCAGATATACATTATATATTTTCCTTCGAGCCTCTATAAGGACATGCCCATGATACACGCCACTTTCCCAGGGCAAACAGAAGAACGGCACATCAAAAAATACTTTAGGACGAGGTGCTTTATTTAAAGTTCAATCAGCAACCACACGTCATGGAGCCAAACCAAGCAAAGTGCAGAGGTGCATAACAACCAAAAGCTGACCTACGCGTTTCGACCGGAGCCTTCGAGACAGACACACACACGCACATGCAGCCTATGTGTGCTTACTTTCAATAAAAAAGTTTGACAAAAAAAAAAACCTGGGACATTTGAAACACTAGCTTGAGGCTATTCCTTATGGAGAGATGGTCAGGGCCAGGAGAAAATGTAGTATCACTTCCGAGTTCAAAAATAATCTTGATGATATTAGACAGGGATTCCTAACTGGAGGGTACGAGGCCTGAATGGTAACAATGGCTAATAACAGAGCTATCAAATTTGACAGGTCAACTACACTGAGGGACACCAGGAAGAGGGGTCACTCACAAGTCGGTACGATTAGATCCATTACTACATATAGCAGGAACACTGATAAAATAGAGTAAACTACTGAACAGACACTGGTACCTACTGAGAGAAGATGAGAAACTGCAACCTTTCATCACTAGTCATCCCAAGATTACATTTCGCAAGGGCAGAACTATTAGAAACATTATTATCCGGTGTTACCCAGAGCCAAAACACACAACAACCTGGCTAGCCAAACACATGGAAGGCTTTCATAAATGTGGACCCTGTACCATGTGCAGAATTGCAAAAGAAGTTACTACCTTCAGCTAGAACAGTGCTATTTGCAATATCAGAGATAACATTAACTGCCTAACATGGTTTGCAATATATATTCTTATATGAAAATGGGCTAAAATCTACATAGGTGCTCTTTCAAGGATAGGCTAGCAGAACATTTCAGGGCCGTGAAATAAGGGGATGCGAGGGATCCCTTTGCAACACACAAGGTGACCTGTGATTACCACCACAACTTTCAATATCATGGTGTAGAAGTAGTTCAACAGGACAAAAGAGGAGGAAATAGAAAACTCCAACTTAGACGACGTGAAGCCCTTTGGATCATGAGACTCAAGGCAGTACAGCAGGGACTTAACATGGAGCATCAGCTCCATTATCTTCGAGGTGATGGAGAATTATATGCTCATATTGCATGTTTTACAGAGTTCATATTACAACACAACGGGAGTACAGCGTAGACATGTACCCTGACGATTATCTAAACCTGGACTGTAAGACATGACGTATGTGGTTAGAGTACATTTTATAAGGATACCAGGACAGATTGACTTTGGTTTGCTTGTTTTAAATATTGGGGTCCCTTATACACTCAATAGATGTATTTACGAAGTCAGGCAATGTTTGGGATTTATGCAATAATATCAAGTCTCTATGGACTCTCTCTCCTTTACGCTCTTGGGTTCTTTGGACCCCTTTTATTATTGACCTGTACCTTAACCAGATGTATTGCTGTTGACTTGTACTTCGTACCATCTGGTTATGTTAAGTGAGATTAAAAATTGAAAATGTGACTGAAGCTGTTTACATTTGCACATAAGGATATTTGGGGATAAATAATTGAACCTCAAAACCATACATAGTTATAATGTAAGGAGGAATTTTGTCTGTTAATACGTGATGTACTCTGTATTCGTTTTCTCGCTCATTAACTTTTGGTGCTCTGGGACTTTTCTTACATACAGAGATATATATTATTATTATTATTATTTAGCTTGTAAATCGCCTGGTTACTCCAACTGAGTGTCCCCGCGCTAGAACACCATCAAAACCCCAACAACTGACCTAAGCTAGCAACCTTTCTACGCCTCTGACTGCCCGGCAGTCGGAGTAGAGGCACTACTTCCGTCCTCCCAGCGGGTGTCGGAAAAGCCAGGTTTTTAATTTTTTTCGGAACAGAGTCTCCGATACACACATCCGTAGATCCACAGGCAGATCATTCCATGCCTTAGCAGCCAAGAAGCCAAAGGATCTGCCTCCCGCTCGAACGTTCTGCACCCTGGGCACAGTCACTTTGGCTGTGCCCAACGATCTCAAGTTCCGAGCAGGCCAATATGCAGTGAGAAGGGGGAGCAAAAATCTTGGCCCCTTCTGATTGAGGATCCTACGGCCAAAGCATAGGGCCTTGAAAGTAACTCTGGCCTGTATAGGGAGCCAATGAAGTTTCATCAGAGCTTCCCCCACCGATGCCCGCCTGGGGATATTCAGAATCAGCCGAGCTGCCGCATTTTGGACCTTCTGCAAGATGTTCAAATTTCTGGCGGTCACCCCTAGGTACATTATGTTACAATAGTCAAGGCGAGATGTAACAAGGGCCTGTACAATAGTTCTTTTAGTGTCAGGTGGAAGTAGGTCCATGATTTTTCGTAACATTTTAAGAATGCCGAAGCAGGTTCCAGCCACAGCGGATATCTGCTCTGAAAAAGACAAATTGTCATCGAACCATACTCCCAAATTCTGGAACTTAACTTTCGGGACCGGAGTAGGTCGCAGTTCCTCCGGCCAACATAGCTGAGACCAAAGAGAGGGCTGTTTCCCAATTACCATCACCTTAGTCTTCCCTGCATTTAGCTGAAGACAGCTGTATTTCATCCAGTCCGCAAGCGCACCCAAGCAGACCTTAAAGTCAGATGCCATTCCAGACTCCTTTTGCTCCAGAGTAACAATCAGCTAAGTGTCATCAGCGTATGACACCAGCTTTACCCCATGCCTCAATACAATATCTGCCAGGGGGCACATGTAGGCACGTATCAAACACATTGAAGAAATAGAAACTAACAAATTTTACTCTTTTCGCACTTCTAGAACCATGGGCTTTCTAATGGTAATTAATATTTTATTAGGTTAACGTTACAAACTGGTGGGGATACCGAACGTATTTATTACTCATACGGAGAGGCCCAATATGGTTGCACCGCTTTAAAAGATGACCAAACAAACACTGACATGACGAGGTTAAAAGGAGAAAGTCCGTTTTTATATTCACACAGCAAGCTACAGGGAGTATAAATAGGACACCTAAGATGGCGACCCCGCTGCACACCAATAAAAATACATGGGATATCGAATCGGAGCATGATTAGACAGTACTCCTCCACTGTAAGAGTTTTGACATGCCTGCAGTCACACTTGGCTCGGAAGGACATGTGGTGATTGAGTGCGTGTATCTTGCGTTGGTGGGATCGATTATCTTGGGCTTTTACGTTGCCCTGGTGTGGGAGTTTTCCCGACATTCTGTTGTGTGGGACAATCTTGAGGACTATGGATTGCAATTTTATTTGGGATGTTGTGATATTTAGGGGATGTTCCCATCTGGTATACAGAGTCTACACAATGCATTTAAGATTGTATGGACATTTTGTAAAATACATCCCTGATTACGTAACGCAATATTCTTGCATGTAAAGGATGTCGTTTGGGACTGCGGTTGCGGGGCTATTCAAGCACTTTATGTACACAGTATAGGCACATTGGATGCTGATCTTGTATTTGAGCAATATGGGTATGTGACGCGTGAACAAGATTGCTGGCTACTGAAGGTTATACCTCACTTTGTATTCTAGAGCTTGGGCGCTTGATATTATTCCTACAGTACGTGGTTAAGGTAAGCAGATAAGAATTTGAGTGTTACATAATAAGATATGTGGAAGGTTACTTACCTCCTTTTTTTGAGGTAATAACGAAGGTCTTGATAATTTACAGATTTGGACTAATCGATACCAAGAAACTTCTTTATCACAATTCTAGCTCCAAACAACCTAACATTAGGTAAGCAGTTTTGCTACGTCAGCTCTCACAGTGGTGATTGATGTATAGATTTTCTTCCTATCTTTAAGCACAATTTCACTTGATAAGTTCTACGCACTTAAACCCAAACCCCCACTAACTCCCCCATCCCCCTTTTCCCCCTCTTCACACATCTTTTGACATGTGTCTTAAAGGCAGATTTTCAACTTACATATTTGGGACTACAGGCTTTCTATTTCAGCAGGCAGAACATGATAGTATAAGTTTTGGACACTTGGTGTTTAACCAGGACTGTTCTTCTGGGTGACGTCACTTGTAATTATGTTAAAATATTGTTTGACGCGGAGGTGGACATATTTGTTGTTGTAGCCCTGATGAAATCCTTTGCCAAACTCTTTGGCATGGACGAAACACGTATTGGCTGAAGTTGTGGGCAGACGCATTGAACAATATATAATTCTGGAAGAAAATAAACAAGATTGATGAAAAACTACACAACACTACCTGAATTTATTTGAGGGTGCTGCGAAAATTATTTGTGTTAACTCCAACTTTGTCAACAGGTGGTGGTACTTCCATAATGACAGTAATCAAACACGTTTTGGTCGAACACCATCACTAGAGACCACACTGCCTAAGAATTCACTGGTTTCTTTTAAAAATTCACACTTATCCCTCTTTAGCACAACACCCTGATCTTGGAAAATCATGAGGACTTGAATAAGTACAGTATCAGGCGTTTGGCGATCAGGACCATAGATCAACACATCTTGAAATATAGTTATGTTACCAATTCCTTTGAGGATGATAGACATCACCCGTTGGAATACCAAAGCAGCCAACGCTAGTTCTAACAGCAGGCTACAGTATTGATAGGTACCCCCACAGGGAGAGAAAAGCTGTGAAATGTAGTGAATCCAGATCAAACGCTATTTGGTGATATGCCGAATGCAGGATCACTGCCACGAGACAGTAGAAGGTGAGCATGGGCTCACGTTGTGTGGGGTGGTTTCTCTTGCTCGTCGCCACATATGGTAAGCAACACAGACGTCAAGGCAATTGGAGAGCGTATTTTTATTCAGGCAAGTACAAACAGCAAAATTACCACTAAGCTGCTCGCAGGCACAGTCCAGGCCAGTTCAAATATCAACATTCCATAGAATGTCAGCTCTACACCAGCCTTCCACAAGGAGCATGACGACCTGGTATAGAACTCCGGTGGCATAGAACTTAAACTGAACACTACATACTCCTTAGCTGGTGTGTAGATACGCTCCTCTGGACACCCTGAAGTACACCTCAGGATGTACACATCTACATGCCTATGAAGAAGGAAAACCTGTAGTAGCTTATTCCTGTGAGCACGTATGTTACCATCACCTGCTCTGCCCACCCTGGATCTCAGCTCCAGGAAGCACCGCAAACTCAGTGCATCGAATACTCCGTCGACCATGGGTCGCACTCATCATTCCTTGACTCTGTAAATGACACCCATCCCATGAAGTGAAAAAAAACTGTGCAAGAAAAAAAAAAAAATTTACGAACCAAAAACAAAATGAACACAGCAAGAAAGAAAAACAGCCACAACACAACCACAGAAACAAAGCGGTAACATAAAATGAAAACGTGTCATGGTAAAAAAGGCAAAAAGAACAGTCAAGAACGAGACGTTTGTGTTTAAATGTTTTTCAGCACCAAAAGGGCAATATTATCGAATGAGAGTTTTTCAGGTGCAGTCTATGATGTTATACACTTGGGCATGCTTTCCGACCCTAAATTAGTTTTACTGGACTGTGACTACCCTGCATAACCAGGCCTGTCAATACTGAGGCACAGTGGTAGAAATAGGTGAGTTTCTAGCAAGTGTGTGGTAAATTCACACCCACGACCCCTTCTATTCCATGAAGGATACAAGCGAAGGTAGGCAGGTAGGTATCTGTGCACTGCACTAGCAAGAGGAGACGTCAACATCTGTACCACTTAAGGATCAAGGATAACCATGTCATAGCCTCTTTAATGTTATGTTTTCATTTCTCAGTACAAAAAGTATGGGATTGAAAGAAGGGCCAACCTAGGGTAGGAATCTAGCAAAGCCCATACAATCCCTCGTAAACGGAAAGGCAAACCACTGAAGCATTAGCATGTGTGACCAAGACATTCAGCCAAACTTCAGTCAGCAGAATGCCATCATATTTTCATTTCAACAGCTTAAAATGTATAGCTGCCGTTCCTGAAAGGCTGAGCCTTGTGGAGAACAAAACTGCTTCAGATCAGATATCTTCCTTTTTATTAATTAAAGTAGTGCTGTTGCTTGTTGAAAATGGGTTATTTTCAGACATTCATTTTTTAACTTCCCCCTGTGCGAGAAAGTAACAGAAAAAATACAGAGTGCTTATTATTACTTTTATAAACTCTCATCAGGTATGCACCCTTTATGGTTTAAAACCAATACCATGACTCCCTTCTTGGCGATATACTTCACTAAGTATGTGAGACATCTGGCACACTTGCTTCACAAGAACCACTGTGAGTGAGTTGGAAAGCGAGAGGCTGCCCTTTTTTCAGCCCTTACCAAAGTCACATGGGGCTTTTTCATGGGTTCTGGTTTCATTCTTTGTATTGTATCCTACCAATTTCTACAAGTCGCTTCAGCTGTGCCACCTCTCCTTAAAAACCAATGCATGCTGTCCCATGCAGCATTCTATGTGCAAAACACGCATGGGGGGGATGTCACCTGTCCAGTTAAGGGGCACTATATACAAAAAACAAAAAAAACAAAATCAGGCAGTTCAGGTGCAATGAGAAAATAAAGAATGGTCTGAACTCAAGTGATCACATCTACTCACTTACAAAATGTGCCCCCAACGACCAGTGAATGTTCTTCCAGGGGTGGTAAGTGGAGTCAACTAGATTTCTTCTAAATATAGCAGAATATTAAATTCTTGTCTTTTACTCCTACCCAAAGCTTTGTTCTAGATGCAGAGTCTTTCATATGATCCATGCACACATTTTTTGATAAACTGCACATATTTTGGAATAGGTTATGCAAGTAATTTTACAGCTCTCCGTACTGAACAACAACTCCAGAAGTTCCCAGGTTTGCCAATTTAAAATAGCATTACTAATCCAGTTTTTAAACTAGAAAAAAAAACTATTGCATTTGAGTGGGCTGCTGGTGGGCTGCCGGGGGATACAAATAGAGAAAAAAACACTATGAGAAAGAGGGAAGAACAAATAATCTTCACAGAAGCAGGAGCCATGAGATAAGGGACTATTAAGCACTTTCTGAATTCCACTGAAAACAGGTCTTGGCAATAACTTGAATCGAATCGTGCTTACCTCAGCGCTCTGCCTTCCATTTCCTCACCCGGCCCCTCCTTCTCCCCGACAGCTTGCCTTCAACTAATTATTTCAATGAGGAGCTGCCTTCCAAAAGTGAAATTGGTATAATTTGGCCACAGGCACATTTGCAAACAACTACCTTCATTAAACCAATCAGAGGGAAAAAAATCCAAATACAAGACCTGTCGAAATTCCCTACCTACAAGTAACTTCTTGCATGCACGACCAGGGTTAAGGAGGCAAAAAGAATGGTATTCTGGATCCAGCACGAGGTCCAGACTGGCAGGAGTAACCACGTCTCTACCCAAATACTTCCAAATCTAAAGTTCTTTTTATGTCTCTCTCTTTGATCCTAAACTATACTTTATCCCACACATAAATGCTTTGACCAAAAAACGTCTATCTGCACCAAATTACGGTATCCTCCCAACCATCATGTCCCTCATCCAAAAGATCTTGCTGGTCCTCGCAGTGAGAATGCTACTCTTGGGCTAGCGTAAAAACATCCATGTAAGTCATCCTAAAACAAAACTGCAAAGAAGTCCAGACCACGCAAGGCGATTCTCTATGGTTTGAAAAGAAATAACCACGTTAGCCTGGATTTGAAACTTTTGATGTGACTCGTGCTAAATGAACAATCAAAGCTTATAGCACGAACGCTAGTGCATAAAGCAATGCGCAGGCACCACATCAATGCGTTCCAGTACTAGACACCCAAGAACAGACTCCAAGATCAAGCTTCCTTCATCAAAGTAAAAGCATTTTGTGGTAGATCACTTCACAATGAAAAACTGTACCCTCCAAAACTCGCTTACTCTCCTTTACACAGATAACTAGGCTTTATGAAGTAATGGAAAGCTCTGAATACCCATTTATCTCTCCCTTTTAATCCATTGGTCCTCAATGCCTCCTTGCATACAACATACACCTTCGTCCAATTCTAAGAGACTGAGAACATCAAGCATACTATATAAACACAATAAAATTAGAAGAAAATGATCACACAGTTCATCAACCCGAAGCCGAGAATGCCTGATGTAACGACTCTGCAAAGCTCTTCTGTGCCGTTTTCAATCCAATTACAATAACATCTCTTGTAATTTTCAGCGCTTTGAAGATGCAGGTTGGTATGTAACGTTGCCGTATACTCATCACTTAGCTAGGTGAACCCAGCAAGGTCTCTGAACCAGTGGTTGGGATTTAGGGAGAATAAACTCTGATCAAGGATTTTTTGGTCCAATTTTAAAACCATTCCTACTAGATTAACTTAGTATCTTCACGCCAGTTGCCTCGTTTTAAAGTTGTGTCTGGGTTATGAACGCCAAATGAAAACCATTACCTGGATTCTCTTCACCACCCAGAGTCTGCCATCAAACTGTCAAACATACAATGCGGATGTACTACCTAAAAAGTAAATGGTTGCCTCATAATATGGAGCTGCCAGGAGTACCTTCAGGCAGCTTGGTGATCTCCATTCATAAGCCTCACATTGAGAAAGCAAGCAAGCTCAAATATTGTGTCTGCTGTTAAAACATCTGAATAAAAATACAAAACAGCGATGGATGGAATGCTTGATTAATCTCAGACGCTAGTTATTACTCAGGCCGCATCTCAATCCATCTTTATTTTGCACACCATGCCACCTCAGTTTGGACCCAGCTATATGCAAATCAGTCTTGACCCTGCTCCAATAGGAACCGTCTGGCCTGAACTGCCAAGCCGGGTTCTCCCTGACCTGGAACAAAAGCAATCCAGGACTGGTTTTGCCCTAGTCTGAAGCAGACAAAGGCAAAATTAAGATAATTACCATTTATGCAGTACTAAATGGATGGTATATTGGCACTTTTATTGTCCTTTCCCAAACTGGTACTACCCTTTTTTATCAACCTTAAAAGTAGGAAAGACTGAAGAGGCCCCATTGGGATCTGAATCCTTGATCTGCAGGCTACACCAGGTTAACTAATTGCCCATATCAACATTTCAATTTACGACTTGCATGAAGCATTTTCCAATAGGTTGGTATGAACCCCTTGGGAGCAGCTACATCCATGAGCTATGGTCTCTGCCGTTTACCCATCGCTGTGAACGTGCTGATAGAGAAGTTTTTCTTACAGGAGAGTGCAACTCCACTGCCGGTCATTCACTTGTTTGTTTGTCAACACGTTACTATCCATGGCGCTTGTAATGTTTTGGCGCCTAATTTGGCTTGTTATTTAAAAGTTTCAGTTCCTGCAATTATTCCCTTCATTACTGTACTTTCAAATGGAAGCTAGCTCATGCTTAATAATCAAGACTGTTGCGGTATGCGGGCAGAAGTCCCATATATTTGGCCATTTCCCAGTTAGTCACTTTTTGCAACAACGTCCTGTTTCCTCCTCCACACCGAGTTGTAGATAGCTCACTGTGGCCTTCCATTCCAACTTTGAAAGCAGATTCCAATAAGCTAAGCAGGCTCAAAGCATTATTGTTCCAAAAAGAAGTGGCTCTTACATCTGCCCGCAAGACCTTCGAACTGCAGGTGGCTAACACATTTTTTAAAACTTGTAGGCTCTGGCCTAGTCACTTCTTTCCAAACTATCTTTAGACTAATTACGGCTTTTATACACTATTTTTACAGCGTGTTCGGTGGGTTCCCGGTGATGCTGTTCCTCATTTGCAGCTTTCTCATACTGTATTACTGCTGTTCCGTAATGGATGTTCCTTCTGCAGCCGCCGCGGACATGGCATCGCTCCAGCACTACCATGAGCGCATGCTTCAGCTCTTTGGCATGATTCCTCTGCAGGCATTGGATGTGGATTGGTGTTTAACCTTCAGCTGTGCTTACTTCACCTGCATTTCATTGCATCTGGTGCTCCTTTCAATGTGCACTAGACATATGCCTGGCACTAACGACGTACGCTGCCCTGGATCTCGAACTGCTGATGAGTCCCTTAGTGGCCCATTAACAGGACTGTTCTTTGGGTTTGCGCCCTCTACAAAATCCGAGTCTGGAGCAAATGGGCAACGGGAGTTCCTGTGCATCGGCACAGCGATTGCTAGATCAGAGTTTCGTTGAAGTTAAGGCAGGTTGCCCGGTGACAGTATCTGCATCTGTTGGAACGGAGGATCATGTCTGTTCGTTTGAACTTATGAACTGGGCCGCAGACTTATCCATCTACATTGTCCGACCCAATCATGGAGTCCTTTGCTTCTACAATGGCAGATTACATACTGGATTCCTCCAGCACTCACTAATTGGATAATTTTTCCCCCTTTTCCAAATTTTCATTTATTGAGTCCTCAAAAAAGCTAAAATTTTAATGATGGATTTGAGTTTGTTTCTATTTGGATTGCTATTAGCACTTTACGTGCTTCCTTCCTGACCAAGGGGTGGGTGTCGTGTTCTGTACAGGGCCCATGTTAGTTTTCCCTAGGTTAGCCTAACTGTGCCCGACACAGGCCGCATTAGCTTTGCACATGATACCATATTAACATGTGTGCTTTTGTGCACATTATATTTTCACACAGAACCTGCAGTTGTTTTCTCGTTCTGTTCTTTCCTGGGATTTAGTCTGGACAACAGACAAGGTCAAACAACAATGTCCCTTGTTAATTTGTTCTGGTAAGGCCCTCGCATCTAGACAACACAGAAATGCAGCTGTTTATGAACATGTAAACCTTGTCATATAGATATGCATGGCAATGTAACAGAGAGAGATAAATATTTCATGAGAGAAGATCACGGCTGCATCTCAGATGTAGAATGTCCATATGTGTATGCTAATGTATGGTGTCCGCTGCTAAACCCAGAGATCTTTGCTATATAATCACTTTGTTCTGTAGAAGGGGGGAAGATTAGGCTATTCGGACTTATAATATGACAGGGCTTTTCATAATATACGGTTTATTGACAATGCTGATGGTATTTTTGCTAGGCAGTGGTCTTCCGATTGTGGCACATATACTGCAATCTAGAGCACAATAGTTTAAATAAACATTTCAAACTTCCTTCGTGTCTCTTTCATATCTTATTAGACAAGTAAGAGTGTGTCAGCGAAAGGGGGGTGTCCTGTCACCTCGATCCCTGAGCGGGTCGAGAGTGCTGTTTTCTGGGGTGTCAATTCCCTTGTCTCTCTGGATACGAGTAAAAGTGCAAGTGAGACACTATAGCTAGTCAAACTCTGGCTCATGGTGCTGAGGTGGTACGGTGACTCAGTCCCTATCTACTAATGTTCTATGGTCCCAAGCATAGTTCTGTTTCTGAGCAGAATCCCGGCAACAACATAATGAGCTGGTTCACTGAATCTGCATTACAAAAATATTTTAAAAGACTGCACACATTTTCAGGATGACAACAGAAAAGATGGTCACAGAAACAATAAAATGGTGTAACGAATGAGGACGCGGAATACTACTTAAACCTCTCAAATGTAGGCGGAAAGAGGAATGATGGATGGAACCCAAGGCTCCCCTTTGCATTCTTCTTTACTAAAACAATAAGGGCACTAAAAGGGTTATTTGAGCCCTGAGGTTTATATGGGGGCAACAACATTCTACAGTAAAAAGCATTTGTGCGGGGGAATTGGTTGAGTGTTTTACTACTGATAGGGAGTTATACTGTACAAAACTAAAGTAACAGGACAAAATAGTTCTTTATGCTTGTTATTACCAACTCTACACTTACTGTGTGCTTACGACAAACTTGAACCTGAAGCTAAGCACCTGAGCAAAACCAGAATTAGCACAATATTCCCTCGACTTCTAGTAGGAGCTAATGCTAAAGGGTTGCAAATTTTGGCTGTGTGACTTTTAATCCTACTAAATACTCCTACTTTGACAGGAGTGATAACAACTTGCAAGTATTTAGGTAAAAAAAAAAAAAAAAAGCTCTATATAAACAAGCACACTATTACCCCAATGCACAGCATGAGACTGCATATCATTGAGATGGCGGCATTATGTCACCCACTTTATAATCTTGCACTTACTCGTTGTAGTGATGTGTGTGAATACATACGTAGTACTTGTGCCACGGTGTCCATGATGAATGAATACCTTTTTTTTTTTAAATGGCATGCAATACTGGTATTCATACTATATAGACGTACTTTCAAACTCAGTAGACAAGGACACTGAAAATTCAGGGTAATAGCGATTTGACCAAAATCAAATCAATATGGTCAAGTTTACAGTGGCGGCTGCTATGAACAGGGGTGGCTAATAAACAAAAACTTCACTTACCTGTATTGGGATGCCGCCTCTCTTTGTCCTCTGTCTCTTCCTTACTCCGAGTCACAGAAGCACACAGGCTCTCAGAATCCCCTAGCCAATCACTACGCTGCTGTCACCAGCATGACAGCAGCGTAGTGACTGGTCCGAGCGACGTGGTTTGGCGCTCAGACAGGGAGTGGGGATGTTCTCGACCCAGCCTTGCAATATAGCCGGTGGAGAACATGCTACGTGCGCATGACTGTTTGGTTGGCGCAAGACGGCCGGCCAAACCGGCATGCGCACTTAGAAAGTGCACCAACCACTCGTCCACCTGCCCTGGACAGATTAGCCCTGCCCTGCACCTAAAATGAACGAACCAAGCCAGTGCGGAAAAATAAAGTGGTAACATTTTATTTTTACTTTTTTTCCCCTGCTCAGAAGCAGTGGGGCGACGCTCCTCTAACTTGGCGTGGGAGCCGCCGCAAGTTTGTACCAATTTATCCACCCACAAGCCCAAGTCTATTTGAGAGTCAATCATAAAAGATCCTTTTATTAAATGAAGGCAAGGGAATATAATTTGGATCCACCACAATATCCAAAGAGAAAATATCAGCACTGATGTAGCTTTCATCTTGATCTAAGAAAATCGTTGGGGACATTTTAACATAATTTTTCTCTAAATAGGGAATTTAAGGGAAGGCATGTTATTATCTCAGTTGTGGGAAGACTTCCCCCACAGCATGCTTTACAAACCGATCAAATGGAACAGCAACCCTGCATATCTTGTATACAAGCTCACCATCTCTGGTGGCTCTCTGTACTCCCGCAGTCAGGACCTCAGACTACGCGAAATAAAAAAAATATAAAAAGAAAACTCACAAGGCAGCCTACCTTTTCCATCTATGTACCCATGACATGGAACAACATCCCTACATCCATTAGAACAGCACCAACGCTGCTCCAATTTAGGAAAGAGCTGTAGAGCCAGCTCTTTAAAGAACACTACATCACAATGCATTAACAGGCCACGAAAAATCATAAAAATGTTACAAGACCGGCAAGTCTAGCGACCTGAATAACCTACTTGACCTAACTGTAATGTGCTTGACCCATAAACTGGTCTCAAACTGAGAAATCCTAGGCAAATATTTTTTTCACTAAGTCGCTTTTTTCTTCATTATCACACATTAGAGAACACCTTCAAATATGTGAGCTCAGCATGTCTGCTGCACAAAAAAAACCTCTTGTTTTATTTAATAGACTAAAAGTTTGCTCAATGTAGAATAAGAATCTAGACCACATTTAGGGTACACGTGACCCCTGATTTGCCTCTTAGTTCACTAACAGAATTGTCATGAGTGCCAAGACAGGAATGTTTCTCAGTTAATGTTTAAAAAACTCTCATTTTAAATAAAATATTACTAAAGCTTAATGCGGTAGCATAGTGGCATTTACACACAGCACATTGCCGGTTGAAATGGCCACAAACTCACTAACATGCAGTTTTACTGATAAAACTAAATAGCGTAAAACTAATAACGTATAGAAATTGGGTTTCACCAAAAATATGTCACCAGGTTAAAAAAAAAAAATTCTGATTTGTTTTAATCTTATTGAAATCTACGTTTCCATCACACTTCAAAAATCACAAAAAATGTGCTTTCCCAACTACTGAAATATATTTTAAAATATCTGTATAATTAAATTTACAAGCTATTTAAATATTGTGTAGACCTGCATGATTGTCAGACACTTCACTTTAGAAAATTCTCTAACTTTGTAGTCAGAGAAAGGAAAGTAAACACCAATATCCAGGTTAAAATAAACAGCAATTTGTATGAAGATATAAAATGCCATTTGACCTCCGTCTTTGAACACACAGCAAATGTGGCAAGATAAAAAGATTTAAAGGCGTTTTTACTACTCATTCACATTTGGAAGGAACAGAACACCTGTTCTTTGCAGCTCCAGCTTTCTTCCCGGAATGAGCCAGTCGGCCGTAAAAATAGCTCACACTGATAAAATTTGACTCGGCAACCCCAGCTACCTCTCCTATCACTCACTGACTTCACGAGTGTGTTTGATCCTGTACTGTGGTCCACTGCCCTTTGGCTAGCTAGATGTGTGCTACAGAAATACCGTACACATATCTATGGTAACACTCAGAGACAATCTTCAAAACATAGGGCTCCTTACAGTTAAACTAACTTTTGAGCTACTTTACAACTATTTTCCCCATTTCCAGTTGAGATGTTTTCCTTTCATGCTAGGACTGTATATTTGTAGTATATCAACCCTCTAAGAAGGTAACTCTAACCACCTTAATCAATGCATTTTTTGCAGAAATTAAGTACACAGTAGTGGAGTAGATCACAGGTGATTAAATGGTTCCATAGATCAGTCCACCGACGGTGGTAAATGGAATACAATGACAGTAATTCACATTACACACTGACTTATTGCAACTACACCATATGTATTACTTTAGGCACTTGACTAAACAATATTTGGTTATGTGCTAAACGCAGGTCTAGAAGCTCAGGTGTCCAAGGTCAGTAATGTATCCAACAGAACTCAAGCAGTGGCAAGGATGCATTTAACAGGTATTTAAAGATTGAAGCAGCAAGCATGTTTACGTCTGGTCAAAAACTCTTCAGACATCAGTGTGCCTGTAGTTTTACAATATTAGGAAAACTGTACTGTGGTGTTCCAACCTAAGAATACCCATGGTATTAGAATGTCATTTGCATTCTATCTACCCCATGGAGATTCCACACAAGCGGTTGGGAGTTAAGTTACTTCATGTACCAAAACAAGTTCATTTTCGTCAAAATTATGAAGGCTGTGATCCATTTAAAAATAAGTTTACAAAAACATTTCAAACACTTATCTGTACACTAGTTATGTGGAAGCTACATCACCTAACGTGAAGCCTTGATACTCCTTAAATAACATACATGCCAAGTAAGAAATCAGGGACAGCAGCGATATCATCTATATTAGGGCGCCGTGCAACACAACTTTGAGAACAGAGAATGTCAATGGTCAAGGATAACTGAGGAGAGGAAAGTTCCAAAACAAGGATTTGTGGGGGATAGAAAAAAGAGCAACCAGAAGACGTTGAGGGGGCAGGTTGATTCAGATACAATACAGGGAAATTACATGAAACAAGGCACTCAAGAATGGAGTAGTGCGGAGAGGGCAGATCAGACTCAAGTGCTAGGAGACTATGCAACAAGCCAGAGAGAAATCGGGCCTAACTCAGTATAGGAAATGACACACAAACCCAGAAATGAAAAGTCGCCGACATTATGTACATTTGGACAGACACCCATGTAGGTCTTGGGGAATTACACAATATCTACGCTGTTACAGAGACCTACAGGAACTGGAGAAATAATCGAAAATACACAAACAGCTTATATTGCCTAGAAGGAGGGTAATAAGACCTGAACATCCCACTAAGAGAAACCCTTCACCATATGCAGTACGGCTTCCATGCTTACTCGAACCAGGGGAAGGTATTTTGGCCCCTTTTTGTTGACAAAAAAGACAAACTGCTCAAATAATAAAAGTGACAGATATTGTGCTATGTCAGAAATGTGTAAGAAAATGAAATAAAACAAGTTTCACCAAACCCATTCTCCTAACAAGTACAATGGTCAAACCAACACAAGACACCTTTGTCTGTTTAGTTGTGAGAAGAAAAAAAGGCTACAAAAATAGGACTACTGTAAAATAGGACTACTGTTTTGTTTACCACAAACTTAGACTCAGAGAAACCCAACATCCTGCCTGCATCTGGATGAGCATCCAGAATAAGAAGCATTCTTTCTTTTTTATTCACTACACATGGGAATGCTATTGATGCCCGATAAATAAAAATGGTGACTATCAGGCTTAAAAAACAATTACAAAACACATGCATTCCAACTTGTTTGTGCATGCATTTGAAGACTCATATAAAGTGTATTATGTAGAGAAAGGCTTGATCATGAAGCACTGGAAAAAATGGCATTGCGAGCTTACTCTGTAACAGAGGCGACTGCAGTATACAATGTTAAGGTTTTCAGTGTTTTTAAAAATATTTATATCCCTTAACGTCTTAACTGGGCATAAATATCTGCAATGGATCCGTGCAGCAAGGACGAAAGGTGAACTTTTTCGCCAACACCATCACATTCCATTTAGACAGCAAGTGAAAGGCTGGTTTTTTTTCATTTTATGGTGTATTGTATTTTTCTGCATGAGCACATCGATTTCAAACGGAATGTCATCTGTCATAGCTATCAATGCATATGGATTTGCTGCAATACAAAACATCCCGACTCGATTGCCTTGCTAGGGCTACATCAAATCATGTAAATAAATAAAAATACTTAAGGTGTGGGATAGGTCAGGCTATCACAGTGATCGCTCACCCTTGACTGAGCATAGATGCTAGGAATTTGTGTCAACGTTTGCTCTATAAAATAGAATTGCCCTTGTGCCTGAAAACTTTCCGTGTGGTCTGTGACATGAGGAAAAGCACTCAATGACAACTCTGAATACCAGCTCATAAAACTTTCCAATTTTTCTACGAGGGAAACTATAGCCGTCGGTCGACTACTGTTTCTGACAGCTCCCACACGCTGCCCCGTCTTTTAAGTGGCAGCTCCTCTTGCATCCCCTGCCCTGAAAGATGTTGCAGCACACTGTCAACTCTCACTCCAGCTCTCGTCACAACTTGCCCTCAATCCTTAAAGCAGCAGATCCCAAACCTGCCCGCCATATTTGTTTGGGGGAGTGGGGGTGGACATGACAAGCTCTTGCCTTAGGAACGCACCTACCACCCCCGACTTTTCCTCCTCGCACCCCAGCTGCTGCATTCTGTGAGGAACACTTCTCAACCTAGCTCGTGATCTTTCCTCCTTATGAATGAACAGCCGTTAACCGATCCCACCTCTGAGCTGCAGGGCTCAACCCACCCCCAGTTGCTCTTCTGAGTGACAGCACTCGCGCCTTGACCCCTCGCTGAGCAACAGTTCAGCTGCCCCATGCTTTGCCTGAAGAGGATATAACGAGGTGAGAGCGCTGTGTACTATGTAGGGGGCGGTGAAGGGAGGTGTTGCTACTTACACGGACCATCCGTGAATTCAGCCTCATGTCGGTCGTCCGTAGCCGCTGTTTTACGGGTGTCATTTGACCATATTTTAGCACTTCCGGGTCACATAACAACCAATACCACGACTGAACATACTCTGAAGGTAGGGGAGGGGAGGGTAGGGGAGGGGGTCGTGTCGGAGTAGGCGGTACTGCTAGTGTGCAAGATGACCTACGATTGGAGCACTGTAGAACACCTCAGCCAATCCTGGTGCCGTCCATCTAGGAGCGACCTCTTAGGTGAGTTAGTCACGGTGTGTCGTGTGTGTGGAGAAGCCATAACAAGGTACGAAGAATCTGAGTCAGTATGAAAGCTAGAGGAGGAACACTGTATTTATGCATCCTCTAATCCATGCGCCCACACAGATAATAGATTCAACTGTGAAAACTCGAACCTTTTATTATAAACGATCCAAGCGCGAGGGAAGGCGCAGCCAACAGGGAAGGGGTAGGCAAAGGAAAATAATAACAAGCATTGGCATAGCCAATAGGTCTCGCCTTTGGGACCTTATAAGTGTTTAGCCATGCAACAGTTGATGTTGTTACAGCAAGGATATTGTGCTGCATAACTACTTATAAGGTCCCAAAAGCGAGACCTATTGTCTATGCCAATGATTTTTGTGTGCGGAACACATTGAACGTGACCCGACGCCTCCGGCAGCACCCACTGCATCCGGGGGGCACCCTGGG
Source organism: Calotriton arnoldi (assembly GCA_963921515.1). Classification (NCBI taxonomy): domain Eukaryota; kingdom Metazoa; phylum Chordata; class Amphibia; order Caudata; family Salamandridae; genus Calotriton; species Calotriton arnoldi. The sequence continues at coordinate 1,258,273 of CAWUFW010003640.1, forward strand.
TGCGACGAGAGCAGACACCCATGGGAGGGAGATGTCCAGGAGGATGCAACGGAAGCCCCAGCAGGTCATCTCTGACTGCGAGGCCTCCACCGGCTTGGAGAATGGTGAGGTGGGGCAAAACGCTGTAGGGGCGCACAAGGGGCACCATGTGGGGGTAGGGAGGTGGAGAGGATGGGTGAAAGAGCAGTGGAGGTATTTGTTACAGTGGAGGAAGCCTTTGACACGCACCCCCCCCCATAAATTAAAAACACGCACTCACAAAAAGATATGGGACAGGTAGGGTGGGAGTGAAAAGTTGTTACTTAGAGACCGTAAGAAGCAACATTGATCAAAGGGTTTGTAGAGTGAGAAGGAGGTCCGAAAGCCTGTGAAGCCAGGGCGTGTGTAGGAGTCGGGCAGGGGAGGCCTGGGATGAAGAAATGAGGGAAAGACAAGTGATGGAGAGTGAAAGGGACAGCTTGAGAAAGAGTCCGATCGTGCTTACGTGCATGTGCGTTGTTGCGAGAGGGAGTACGACGGGAGCAGAGGTGGGGAGGACTGCATGAAGCTAAGAGGCATGGGACGCGACAAATGACAGGAAAGAGGCTGAGGTTGACAGGGAGACTGGGGAAGATAGAGAGAAAGTGGTTAAAATAGAGGAGCGGGCCATAGTGACACAGGGAGAGGGGCGGGTGACAGTGGCACTCAGTGGAAAAGTCAGTGCGACTGTTCGAAAGAGATAGGTGGTTAATAACCCCGAGACGAACACAGAGAAACAGGCTGAAACTGATGGAGAGATAGAGGCAGTTGGAGAGACATAGAGTTGTGGTCTCATCAAGAGAGGGAGCAATGCAGCAAGACAGGGTACCTGTGAGAACGGCAGGAGAGAAAGAGACAGGACGACACAGAGGGATGGATAGGGCAGGGGCGACGACCGCACAACGTGGCGCACGCAGTCAGACACGCGAGGGTCACCGAGAAACATTCAAAAACACTGAAAGGAAGAGACGGGGTAGCCAGCGAGACGCTGCGAGGAAGAAACATATCAGTAGGATATCGAGCGAGCTAGATGAAGCAAGGAGGAAAAGAAAAACAAACACAGACACTGAGAAAAAAAAGACTTTGGCACAGGATGAAATTTACCTTTTGGTGCAGAGGGAGCGTAAAGGTGCAGCATTGGGGAAAAAGACGGACGAGGAGAGTGACACTCGCTTGGAGAAAGAGGTGAACAGTAAGGACAATGTGACGGCGTCGATAAAGAGGCATGGAGAGTCACGGAGAGAAATAGTGACATCAAGACGAAACACTGGAACTGATGACTCTGGAGGAAAGCAGGCAGACTTAGTGTGACTGGATTACACTGAGGCCAGTGAGTACAAGAGGTAGATTGCAACCTGGAGAGACGGATCAGAGTGGCAATGGAAGAAAGAGACAGAGAGTGACACTCGGAGAACAGCACAAAGTGACACCGAGAAAAGTAGACTGCAAGAGGAACAAATGCACTCTGTGAGGTAGAGTTACTCCGAGGGAGGCTGGGGTAAAGTGACAGAAGAGAGAGCCGGCACAAAGAGAAACAGGGACTCCGAGAGAAAGACATGTGGGGACACCGAAAAAGTCAAAGAGTGACACTGAGAGAAAGAGGCAAACATAGACATCCCCCGAGGGCAGAGGGGAGCTGGAGGGAAACAAGAGTGAGGAAGCGTGGCGCGGCCCCGCGGCCGCGAAAGAAGAATAAGCTAATAACGCGCACTAATGGAAATGGATCCCGCGAGTGGTGCGCGTGCTTGGGAGAGCAGTCTGCTCATTTTCAAGCACTGTGCTTGTGGCGCGCCGCTGCTCGCTCCCGCAAGGTGGATGCCGCCACAAGCACGAGTGTGTGCTTGATAATGAGCAGAGCGACGGCTAAAGGCCCTCCTATGCAGCGCATCCGCGCTGCGTAGGCGAGACCTAAAAAGGGAGTGGGGGGGCGGGGAATAAAGAAAAGCATTTGTGGAAGATATTATTACATTTGCTAAACTATGCATCATATAGAACACATCTTCCTCCTTTTAAACAACAGAAGTCACACCCTAATCATTAAACATAACTTTCCTCAAGGGAATTCTAGACCTTGGAGCAGTTTTTACTCTGTCATCCACAGATTTATTTTCACATCTTACTATGCGGCTGGGGTCATCAGATGGAATCTGTGGACCTGACCGACTGTCTCTCTTGCAGAACAGCTGCACTGTGTTGGAGTCAGGTATTGTAATATTTTTCCCCACATGACCATCAATGAACCCCTCATCATAAGCATCACATTTTTCACTATCCAGGCTATGGCACAAGGCACAGTTGCAAGGTTGAGTAAACTTGTTCACAAAATCATTATACAATTGGACAATCTCCTGAAACTCCAACATTGGGTGATGACACTTCTTCCTTTGTTTATTTTTCCCACTTGGAGCGGCTTAGAGAAGAACTTGCCCTCTCCTTTGCCCACACGCTTGCCCCACCATATTCTAATCCAGTAACCACCAGTGCTTAATTTGCACACAAAAAATAGTGCCACTGCAGCCTGCACCACCCATTGCCGCTGTCAGCTCTGCCAATGACAGTACCAACCCAACTACTGACCATTGCACTTCTGAAAATGTGACAATTCAGACTATTACAGGCCACCCAAAGCTATAATAATGGCGTGAGCAGCAGGTATTGTTCATTTTTAATATACATTGACTTATTAAAAACTGTTGTTGTGCTCATCTCAAAATTAGACAGACAGCAACACCATGTGGTTGACTGTCATTAGAGACGGTGCTAGCAATTAAGTGTCGAGCACCGGAAACCACCGATATCATACATGGAGAAGCTTTGTATGACATGTCATACCTTTTCTTTCAATTCCACTGTTTAGTAATGACGTTCTTTTTAACGGCATTCAGATCATGCTCACATTTAATGCCGTTATCTAAGAATTTGGACTTAAACCACCATGGACAAATCAAAGAAGTGGGTTGTCTCATTTTTATTAACAAGTAGGGTGAAACCCACGTGACAGAGTGGGGCTTGATTCTTTATGACCACAACCTTTCACAAACAGCTAGGGCAAATGTATTATTACCAACCATGGCCAAATGGATACTCTCCTTCAAATACAGATTAAACCATTCCACCACTCCATAACACTGTGGATCGTACAGCACAGTCTTGAGTTGCTCTTCATCATGTGCACATAAGAATTGTGTCGTTTCACTTGATGAGAACTGTACACCATTGTCCGTAACCCACTTGTCAGGAAAACCTTCCCTGCTGAACACCTCCATAAGAAATTCAAGCACCACACTCGTTGTCACATTCTAAACAAACATTACCTCGGGTCACTTAGAGTAGTAATCAATCAACACAGTTACAAATCTCAGACTGCATGGCAGATTCCTAAAGGGGCCAATTATATCTAGACCCACTTTTTGTCAAGCAAACTTTGGCCATTGCTATATTTGCATGAGGGGCACATGGGTTGTACAATTCTTGTCTGCAGTCATGCACACATCACACTGTCGGACCATATGGTCTGCCTCCCTTTCCATTCCAGGCCACCAGTAATAACTTTGTATCAGATTCTTCAATGCAGACATCCCCATGTGCCCAGTGTGCCACAGCTTTAGTAGGCGAATGTGCAAACCCACATGGGGAACACATTTGTCATCACAGAATAAAAACTTCCCATTTACTGACAATTCAGATGCCACTTGCGAAAATGAATGAAGAGAACCAACAAAACCTTTACATTTGGGCCAACCTTCAACCAAATATTTTTTGACAAGGTTCAGCTCATCATCTTTACCATATTCTGTGGTCCATAAGGTTTCATCATTCACTTCTTCACTCACCCCTCATACATCACTTACTCTTGCCACCACATTGTCACACTCATCCTCCACTTACCTTTGACGTGGCAGTCTAGATAGACAATCTGCCGCTTGATTTTTTGTGACCGGGGACAGAACTTATATCAAAATTGTATTCCTGCAGTTTTGAGCACTGTCTCGCTATGCGAGACATAGAATTCCTTCCCCCTCCTGGTGATAAAATGGATATTAGGGGCTTATGATCAGGTTGAATGGTAAATTGATTAACGCACACAAAATACCTAAAGTGGTTTATGGCCCATACACAAGCTAAAAGTTCCTGTTCAATGACAGAATATTTACGTTCAGTCTCAATTAATGTTTTAAATGCGTAGGCCACAACCCATTTGGAACACCCAGACTTTTGTGACAGCACAGCACCCAGACCATAAGCACTTGCATCTACAGAGATAATGGATTTTTTTACTATTAAAAAACGTTAGCAGCGCAGGTGCGTTCATGATTTGTGATTTAAAAATTCGAATGGTGTCTGTTCTTCTGGTTTCCATACAAACTAATAACTTTTACATAACAATTTTATTAATGGTTCCATAACAGAAGCAAAACCTTTCACAAATCCTCCATAGTATTCACATAGACCAATGAATGACATTAACTTTTCTTTATCATCAGGTGTTTACTTAATAGTGTCGACCAGACTTTCTTTGGGAACCACTCCATTAGCCAATATCGTGTGCCCCAGGTAGTCCACTTGGGGCTCAAAGTGTTTACATTTTTTAACACATCAAACTAGACCTTCATCAGAAAATCTTTTGCCCACTTCCATTGGATCCACATAATGTTCTTCCTTTGTCTTAGCAAACACCAGAATGTCATCCTGAAAGCATCTCACTAGTCTATCCATACATCTGAACATATGGAACACCGCTGTTTGAAGAACAGAAGAAGCAGACACCAGCCCAAAGGGCATCATTTTTTAATTGAAACACTACACATGGTGTGACAAAAGCAGTCAAATGTCTCGACATTCTAGACAACTCTATCTGATGCTAAGCACTTCAAAGATACAGCGTGCAAAAGACTGTGGCTCTCTCAAACATTGAAAGGAGGTCGTTTATCTTTAGGTAGAGTATGTCTGTCCACGATGATGTTACTATTGAGAGCTCTCAAATCGATGCAGAGCCTGAGGTTACCATTGCTCTTGTTTGCTAGAACCACAGGAGATATCCACTCCATGATTATGTCTCTTCAATGACGTCCTCTTTCAATGTCTGATCCAAGAGATTCTGCAATTCCTTTCGCACACTAAATGGCACTCCTCTTATTTACTGACTGATTTGTTCAGCACCATGCTTAAGTTTTATCTCATGTTCGAATCTTTGCAGTTTCTCCAACTGCTGACTGAAAACATCAGGGAAAGACAATATAATCCGTACATTAGCGTCCATTCCGTTCAAAACCAAAAAGTGATCCTTGGCACTAGGATCAAGTTTGATGTTAAATCTTCTTTGATCCTTCCAACCCAAAACATTTGCTCCCTTTTGAGCCACATACATTTTCAGGCAAGCAGTTATTCCTTTAAACTCAGTGTTGGTTACAAAATGGCCTGGAAAAAATCAATTTGATGTTTATCAAAAGTAACACAAATGTCAGGGGGTAGTAACTGTTTTATCTTGCTCTCTATTTGTGCCTCAAAGTAAGACTTAGAAATGACGGTAAAAGGAGAAGTGAAATCAGCTACTACGAACGGTGGATTGACAAGTTCCTCTGTTACGTTATTTTCATCCACTTGTACTATTAGCACCATGTTATTCCTAATTACTGTATCATTTTCTATGCCAGCTTCATCGTTAAGTAAACCTTCTGCTATTTGTGCAGTGCAGTGATTAATTTGTTTCTTAGCTTCTATAAACATTTTGTCAAAGTGGCCTTTTTCCTGCAATTATTGCTCTGTTAATTAACTGCTGACCAATTCCTTGAAGTTGCTAAATGAGATGGAGCTCCACATCAAAAGCAGAATGTTTTATTTTCCTTGCGCCCACTTTTATATTCCTTATTTTTGCCTTGTTTTCCACTGACCAAACATACTTCACCATCTTTTTTGCCTGAGTGAGTCAAGTTCAAGTTCAAATCTTTATTTGGTCTAATAAAAGCCATAAAAGGACATAAGAATGCAATACAAATTCATCATAGCGCATAAAAGTTTAAAATTATTGAACAATTAATTAAAATAGGTTAAAAGAAAAAAAAGTAAATAACAGGTTCAATGGGCGATCAACGATGCAATTCATATTCTATGTCCCAAAACACTCATATCATGTTCATTCAATGCCAAAAAAAGTGAGCAAAACGCCCCAAGAAGGGTCCGCTATGTACTCCTCTTATCGCAATAGTTGAGAGAGGCACCTCTACTTTACACCATCTATTATAAATGACTGCAGCACATACATCTACCTTAACATAAACTAGAACAAAAAGTTGATCTCCTCTAATGCATACCAGCTTGTATTCAGTCATTTAAAAAACCTACAACATGCATATAGCGAGTAGATGCGTTTGAGGAGTGTAAAACAGTGCAGTAACCTCAAGACAATTATCCTGTCATAGTTTTTCTAGTCTGGATGGCTGCTTTCAGAAAAGCGCAAACATGAAAACAAGTTTCATGTGAACCTAGAAACTGTAAATGAAGAAGGGCTACTCTACACCGCTGGAGTCCTAGTGTGCATAGAAGGGGCTTCAGAAAGTGCTTACATGGTAGACTGTACAAATTGCAGAAAATCATAAAGTGCAGAAGTGATTGTGCAGATCGGTTGTCACAGGGGCACAAAGATACTATATATCCTTCTGAATATGTGAAGCTTTTAAAACATAAGGACCAATATATTGAACCGCCCTAAAACGAAGAAGGAGTGAACGCTCCCATTGTGTAATATCTAGGGATAGGTACATAGGGAGTTCGCCTGTGACTAAAGATCTATAGTAATTCAAAACTGGGGGTTTTGCTATCTCATTTTTTAGTCTTGAGTCTTCACAGTGCACGAGGAATACTGCTTTCACCTCTGTTTTATCGGCTTTGGATATGATGCTAGGTTCAGTCATGAGGGAAGCAAGATCCAGGGATGCAGAAGTATCCCAGATATATCTCAGCCATGGAATGGAGAAAGTCTTGTCCAGGCTAAGACAATCGAGGATGATATCCCTACTTAACGTTGCGGCTGGGTTTGTCCAAACGCTAACCCATAACAAAAGGGGCACCAAAAGGACCTTGTCCAAAATAAAACCCTGGTTTAGTTCCGAATGTATGATAAAGCTAGAGGTAGTGGGAGGTAAGTTTAACATCCAACGGAGAACACGATTTTCCTCAGCCTGCAATGACCCCCACACACCTGCACCATAGTTAGCTGCACTGATGCACTGAGAGTTGTACTCTTTCAGTGCTGGCAGGACAGTCCCTCTGAGGCCTAGTCTAATGAGACTGCAAACTGCCCCTGCAGTTCTGCTGAGTTTAAGCTGGGGAATGCATGATCCTGAGGAACTAAAGGACAAGCCTAAGTAGGTAAAGTTTTCAACAGTCGTTAGTGCTTGCCCCCTGCAATTAATTTTATTTAACCTTGATTTGCCGGGTCCGCAAGACATAATATGCAACTTGGTATAACTGGAGTTTAAGTCAAGATCTTGCATAAAATTAGCAAAACGCTCCCCTTGCTGTCTCAAAGCATTGGGAGTAAGGGCTAGAAGCACTGCATCGTACGTGTAAAATAAGGCTGGCACCGGGGTGCAAGCTATTCTAGGTATATCTGTTTAGGCTGAAGTTAGGTGACCTCCTAAACCATTTATATAAAAAATAAAAAGCAACAGTGCCAATATGCACCCCTGCCAAACTCTGCTCTGCATTGAAAAATCCGCAGAGAGCTCACCACAAGCGTTTAGTCAGACTCTAGCTGAAAGATCAGTGTGTACAGAGTACAGAAAATTTACCAAAGCAACATTGTCCACAACTTAACTCTGCTTACTGAATCAAAGGCAGTGGACAGATCCATGAAAGCAAAGTAAATAGGGCAGTGCCTAGCGTGGGTATACTTAGAGATTCACAGAGGCAGGTTCGGACATTGCTCATTGGTGCCTAAGTTCGGTCGGAAACCAAATTGGAATGGTGACAAAATGCCATTGTCAACCGCCCAGTTAAGTAATGGGTCATATATAACTGTGCCAATAACTTTAATTGTACTGTCAATAAGTGAAATCGTGTGGTAGCACTTAGGAGACATGCGATCACCCTTTTTGAATATTGGCACAATTGTGCCAGTCGACCAAGAATGTAGAATATTACCTGCTAAGCAGGAATTGAGTGTATTAGTGATGAGGGGGCCCCATATAGCAGGGCATCCATTTCACCAAATCCATTGGCACCCCGTCTGGACCTGGTGCTTTTCCGCCCGAGCTGTGTTGGATGGCCAGTTCCACTTCCTGCAAGGATGTCAAGAGAGGTGGTAAGTTTTGAAGTCTGTTACATAAAGATGCTAGCATGCTTAGGTCATCCTCAATGTGGTAAATGGAGGTCAGGAGTGAGACCTAATCTGAACTAGGGATATTGTTTTGCAGGTGGGGAGTAGGGGGGAGTTCCTTGTTCTAATTTGTTTTATTAGAGACCAAAAGGACTTGCTATCCCTCCCCCGGGCTGCGCTTTCAGCAACTCCCAATTGCGTTTGCATAGTTCCCTCTTCCTATGTGAGAGGGCGGATTTATATTCGCAACGTGCATGTAGAATCTCAGATCTTACCCTCGTCTGAGCATTTACTGCCACTCTCAGATTGCGGTTCGCCTTGTAGCAGGCCCCATCAAACCATCTAGGATCTACATTGAGTGAGTGAAGTGGTTTGAGCATAGACTCCCTGATGCAACGAGTTAGCCTAGTGTAATGCCAAGCCATCATCTTGTGCCCGCTATTTGCTAGGATATTGAGGAACAGGCCTAAGTGCAAGTGAAGTAAGATAGACAGTGATTCTAGGGGTTTATTCAAGTGCAATACTAATCTTAGGCCGTCCATTGAGGGTTGAGTAATGGAGACTAAGTTACTGTTACGCATGTGACTCTTAATCGGTAATACCAAGGAGGCACAAAGTAAGTAAGTCCGTTTTTACAAAGGGCATTGTGATCTCCCCAATCTGTTGATAAAATCTGTCTTTGGAGAACCATGGAGTAAAATTAGAGCCAACAAACATATAATCAATTATTGAGGCCTTACCCCCTCCCCCCCCGAACATTGAGACCGTGCTATTGGCCTGAGTGAGTCTCATTTACTTCTTTCACCCAATTCATGCATTGCTCAATGGCTTTAGCTGAGGCAGTTACTTCATCCATGGTGGGGGTCACCCATTATCCATAACCTTTCATGGACCAGTTTATTATTTGTGTTGACCATAACTGTGGTGGTGGTTCCAAAATTACAAGTATTAGACAGACACCTCAACGCAGTAAGAAATTCATCAAATGTTTATCCATACTTTTGCCTTCTTGTATACAAATTATATCTTTCAAGGGTTGTACTGATGGTGGGCTTAAGCATGGCTTCATCATACATATCCAATTCACCCTCACCGTCATGGTATGGGCGGTTCCCCTTTGGATTGTAAAAGTTTCAGTGGAGTGTCTAACTGCATGTTTTCACTATTATTGATATCATTTGATTATGTTATAACTATTTACTTTATGTTATATATATATATATATCTGCCTCGAAATGCGTAGGGCTATGTGATTGAATTGTCGGAAGGCTGAGGCAATCAGAAAAGGAAACGCTGTAAAGTGGGCAGAGTTGTCGAGTGCCTCCTCGCAGGCTTGGGCATTTGGTGAGAAAACTATGGACGCGGCAGCCCTGCCGCGGAGGAGTGCACCATCTTGACATTTGGAGAGGCTGGGGGCTCGGAACCATGTCTGAGCCTCACTACAGCACAACATGCCAGAAGTAAGAATGTATTGCCTCGACAAGCCGAATCCTACCAAGGAAATGAACAATGCTCTTAAAAACTACAAATGGTGCTTTGAACCCACTAGCGGTAATTATTATTGTACTCTGGTCGGACTACAAGTCCCAGCATACTACATAATTGAAAGCGCACTTAGCGCAGCCCACTGGGGGCCATCAGCCAATAAAAGTATGCAGAATAATTGAATCAAGAGTCGTCATTGAACAAGTGTGGAAGAGAGCGCAGCCCCTGACGAGAGGCGTCTGCCTCGAAACGCGTAGGGCTATGTGATTGAATTGTCGGAAGGCCGAGGCAATCAGAAAAGGAAACGCTGTAAAGTGGGCAGAGTTGTCGAGTGCCTCCTCGTAGCCTTGGGCATTTGGTGAGAAAAATAAATAAATATATATATATATATTACCTACTGGCGGTCGCCAGTAGGTAGTTATAGTTACAACCTAGTTTCCATAGGAAAAGCATTTTTTGATTTGCTAATAACTTTGGCGTCGTTTGACGAATCTGTATGAAATTTTGCAAAAAGTTGTACTTTTTAGGTTAGCTCCGATCTTGAAAGTTTGGGGGTGATTTGTCAAGCAAGGGCTGAGAAAAAAGGGGGGTCCCAAAACGCGTTTTCTCCATGTTAATTTCCATAGGAAATTTTGCGACGAGCTACAGCCCGAACTGCTGAACGGAATTACCTCAAATTTGGCAGAAAGGTAGAGCTTGGTTCAGAAAGCGACCTTTTTTTTAAATGGGGTAAATCCGTTCAGTAGTTTTTGAGAAATACAAAAAATAAGAGTCAAAAAATCAATTTCCCATAGGAAACTTTGTGCAAGGCTACAGCCGAAACTACTGAACGGAATTACCCCACATTTGGCAAAAAGGTAGTGCTTGGCTCAGAAAGCGACCTTTTGTAAAATGGTGTAAATCCGTTCAGTGGTTGCTGAGAAATAAGAAAAATAAAAGTTTCGATATCTGGGCGGAGCCTAAGTCCTGTGCACAAGCTTCACTGTTATTGGCTGTGAACACTCCAAACCAGGAAGTGTTGGCAGCCATCTTGTGGCTCGGTAGAAGCGAGTCACTAGAAAACAGAGAAACAAAGGTATAAAACAAGAGAAGGGGGCAGGGTAGAAACACTGTGACCCCCTAGGCCTGCTCAGGGGGTCCCAGAAGGACCCCAGGGCCCAAAAAAGCATTTTTGATAAAAAAATAAAATAAATCGGCACAATTCGCGCTGGGGTTGCGGATTCCCGTGTTTTATTTTAATGAGGTCCCCGGGTGGGCTAGGTCCCGCGGGCATTTCTTAAAAAATAATAGCTGGGGGTCGCTGGGGCTGCGGGGGCCCGCTGAGGTCCCCGCAGCCCCGGGGCTTCACTCATGTTGGGAGGGGGGGTTGCGCGGCCCCTCTCCTGTAGCCCTCCATGTGCTTATAACTTTGGCGTCGTTTGACGAATCTTTACGAAATTTTCAAAAAAGTTTCTCTTTTTTGATCAGCTCCTATCTTGAAAGTTTGGGGGTGTTTTTGGTCAAGGAGGGGCTGAGAAAAAAGGGGAGTCCCAAAATGTGTTTTCTCAATGCATTTTCCATAGGAAACTTTAGACAAGGCTACAGGTCGAACTGCTGAACGGAATTACGCCAAATTTGTGAGGGAGAAAGGTTGTGGTCGAGAAAGCGCGCTTTTGTTGAAATGGTGTAAATCCGTTCAGTAGTTTTTGAGAAATATCAAATTTTACAGATTTCGATATTTGAGAATTCTGACATCTGTTTGGCTGAGGGTTACGAGCACGAGCTCGCGGCTCATTGGCTGTGAACGGTTGAAACTAGGAAGTGTTGGCAGCCATTTTGTGACTTAGTCCGTCAGCTCGCATTTCTCCGTGTAGAAGCAATCGGGTGTGTAGTTTTACCTCTGCGAGGCAACACTGGCATCTGTGTCTGTGTAAGATACTCCTTTCAGGCTGCCTCTCCCCACATCACGAGGTCGTGGCTATGCCTTTAGAAGCCAGTCCGTTGGCTCGGAGCTCTGTGAGTCAGTCTGTCGGCACAACCCTCTACACAACCCAAACACCACTGCACTACCTAACTAAACACTAAACCACTACTGCCAGCACGACCCCCTACACTACAGAAACACCACTGCACTACCTTAAACCCTAAAACACTACCCCCAGCACGACCCTCTACACTACAGAAACACCACTGCACTACGTAACTAAACACTAAACCACTACTGCCAGCACGACCCCCTACACTACAGAAACGCCACTGCACTACCTTAAACCCTAAAACACTACCCCCAGCACGACCCCCTAAACTACAGAAACACCACTGCACTACCCTAAACCGTAAAACGCTACCCCCAGCACGACCGGCTACACTACCCAAACACCACTGCACTACCCTAAACCCTAAAACACTACTCACAGCAGGACCCCCTACACTACGTAAAGACCACTGCCCTACCCTAAACCCTAAATGTACCCCCAGCACCACCCTCTACACTACACAAACACCACTGCACTACCGTAAACCCTAAAACACTACCCACAGCAGCACCCCCTACACTACACAAACACCACTGCACTACCCTAAACCATAAAACACTACCAGTCCATTGGCTCACAGCTCTGCGTTTGCGAGCCGACGGCCCGTAGCTCTCTCTGTCCGAGCCGAGCCCACGGGCAGTAGCTCTCCCTTTGCGAGGCTGCCTGACGGCTCGCAGGTCTCCCTGTGCTAGCCGGATCGCAGTTGTCAAGTCTGCGAACCGATATTGGGAATATAAGGCAGCTCTAAAAAGAGCCTTTGTGTTTATTAGTTGGAGCTACATATAAGTGCAGATGCACAGCTTCAGGTTATTCAGAAAAACTCTATTTCCCTGATCAGTGAAGTGTACTCCATCACTTCTGTAGATATCAGCCATATCATAACGTATGTTGTTGTTGTAGATCAACCCCATTCTATGGTCTCTGAGGTATGCAGACACAGCTTTGTTGACATTCTTCCTAGATTTTTCAATCTGAGGACAAAATTTGTTTGACCATTTCCACTTCTGTCTTTGGCATATATTGGAATATACAAAGACAGTTTGAGGCAAAAGCAACATCAATTGTCTAAAGGTGTCCTTCATTAGCATTTGCAAACCTACCCCAGTCAATGTGCCTAGGTCATTTCCACCACAGTGCACAATCATGAGGTCAGGGAGTTGGAGATGCAAACATGTTTTAACCAAAGGGAGTAATTGGTGCCACTTCAATCCTCTCTGTCCAAACCATTTAATGTCCACATTTTGTAAACCTAGGTCTAAGTCAATACGTCTCTGTTCTGCATACCTCTTGCACCAGAAAACATAGCTATGTCCTACGATCCACACTAGCATTTTGAAGGTGTAGCTGGAAGATATGGATAGATGTCTGTAGCTCATGCAGTCCGTTCGTAGAATAAGAGATATGTTTAAAGATGGGGAACTACTTTTTTTCTCATACAAAACGATAACTGATTAGGAGATGAAAAACATTGTTTGCTAAAAAGTAGGGTGCATATTAGTTTGTCGAAAAGCATCTTTGTGATTGGTTAATAAAAAGCAGTTTCAACGTAGAGTTCATATGATAGGATAAAATTTGCTCAGTTCAACCACACCTGCTACTTGCATTTGGAAGGCACTGTTCGAACTTAAAACAATGGTGAACTTTTAACCTGCACGTGCCCTTAAATGTTCGAGAAAATGTTGCAAAACAATATCGTTAGATTTGAAAAAATGATGAACTTTTAACCTGCACGTGTCGTAGAATGTTCTAGAAAGTTTGTTGATAGAATACGTTGAACTTCTCACCTGTATGTGTTCTTAAATTTTTAAAAAACTGTTTATATGGAAAGTTCAAAAATAACCAATAGAGAGAAGTTTTGCAATTTGAAAAAATAAAGGAACTATTCTGATTTGTTCTTTGCATGTATTTGTGCCATTACTGATTCCATTCTTGATGAGAGCGGTGCATTACATGTACTGTGTGACAAAGAAAGAATTGCAAATTTGGCAGGGAGAAAGGTCTTGGTGCAGAAAGCGCTGTTTTGTGGAAATGGTGTAAATCCGTTCAGTAGTTTTTGAGATATTAAAGGAAAAAAATATATATATATCTGGACTGTGCCTAACTCCAGAGCACGCGATTGCCTCTGATTGGCTGCTAACAATTCAAACCAGGAAGTGTTAGCAGCCATCTTGTGCCTCGCATCGAGTGAAAATATAAAAGAAAGGTCCCGGGGGCAATTTAATATACCGGAGCTCTGTCTGTGCGAGATACCGCTTTCACGCTGCGTCTCCCTACATTAGCAGGTAACGCACCCTTTTCCACCATCAACAGCATACCTCCAACAATATACTTGGGCCCGCAAGTCTGCCTCTGCGAACCACTTGTCGGCTCACAGCTCTTCGGGTGCGAGTTCTCGGGCCCGCAGTTGTATCTGTGAAGCCAATACTGGAAATATACTGGAGGTGTCTCTCTGCGAGATACGCTCTTCACGCTCCCTCTCCCCACATCAGTGTTCCGCAGCTATCCCTTTGGAAGCTGATGGCCCGCACCTTTCCCTATACTAGTCGGCCCGCAGGTGTTCCTCTGCGAGCTGGCCCGCAGCTCTTCCTCTGCGAACTGACGGGCTGCGGTTCTCCCTCCATGAGCCTGCTAGTCGGCTCGCAGTTCTTCATCTACTAACCAGACCGCCGGCTCTTAAGTCTCTGAGAACAGATGTAATGGAGGCAACGATCATGCAGGTCGGGCACCCAACACTGCTCCGACATCCCCCAGTAGGAGCTCCTTGTCCGCCATCTCCCCTCACCCCCACCCCCCACCAACAAATGTGACAGTCACGTTAGGTTGGAGAAATAAGAATCTTAGTCATGTATGGATTTACATATAAAACATTTTATTAAAACAAAACAACAACAAATAAAACTATGTACAGCCATGTCGTGTCATCACTGGACCATTTGTGAATCACAGCCTGTAAGACAAAAAGAAAGATAAGATGGTGCGTAATGCGTCCAGCAAAGGAGAAAGAGAAAGAGTGAGCGAGAGAAAGAGAGAAATAGTGTGAGAGAGGAAGAGAGAGAGAGAAAGAGTGAGAGAGGAAGAGAGAGAGAGAGGAAGAGAGAGAGAGAGTGACAGAGGAGAGAGAGGAAGACAGACAGAGAAAGAGTGAGAGAGAGAGAGAAAGAGTAAGATACAAGGAAAAGAGAGAGAGAGAAACAGTGTGAGAGAGAGAGGTAGAGAGAAAGAGAGAGAAAGAGTGAGAGAGGAAGAGAGAAAGAAAGAATGAGAGAGAGGAACAGACAGAGAAAGTGTGAGAGAGAGAAAGGAAGAGATGGAGAGGGAGTGTTGACACTGGAGAAAATCTTCGCAGCTTACCTTTGTGCCTCCGGTGTGTCTCCAACCACGTGCCGGGACATAGTGCACCCTTAAGTTTAGTGATCTGAAAGATACTATAGAATTAGTAATTGCAGAGTACATACAACTGCACACACCTAATTATCTGTTTCGGCAATGCGCACTCAGGCTGCTGCAGCCCATCCACTCCCACTGCTCGGAGGTGTCTGTGCGCTCTTGTGCACCCAGGCTGCTGTACACTATCCACTCCCACCGCCCAGAGGTGACTGCCCGCAGCTACGGAAAGAAGTATCTCTGCTCACCTTCCGCCACCGGCGTGTGTGTAAGAGGGTGCACCACGTGCTGAAGCAACTTTGTCAGGCGTTGTCAGGATGGCCACTCATCATCGCAGTTTGTACACGCATTCAGCTGTGGTGGTGTGTGGGGGGGGACATCGATTCGTGAATCACAGCCTGTTAGATAAAAAGCAAGATAGGATTGTGCGTCATTCGTCCATCAAAGGAGAGAGAAAGAGAGAGAGAAAGAAAGAGTGAGAGGAAGACAGAGAGAAAAAGAAAGAAGGAGTGAGAGGAAGACAGAGAGAAAGAGAGAAACAGTGGGAGTGACAGGAAGAGAGAGAGAAAAAGAAAGAAAGAGTGAGAGGAAGACAGAGAAAGAGTGAGAGAGACGAAGAGAGAGAGAAACCGTGAGAGACAGAAAGAGAGAGAAAGAGTGAGAAAGAGGAAGAGAGAAAGAGTGAGAGAGAGGAAGAGAGAGAGAGAGAAAGAGTGAGAGAAAGGAAGAGAGAGAGAAAGAGTGAGGAAGAGAGAAAGTGTGAGAGAGAGGAAGACAGAGAAAAAGAGAGAGTGAGATACAAGGAAGAGAGAAAGAGAGAAACAGTGTGAGAGAGGAAGAGAGAGAGAAACAGTGTGAGAGAGAGGAAGAGAGAGAAAGAAAGAATGAGAGAGAGAGGAAGAGAGAGAAGAGAGAGAGTGTGAGAGAGAGAAAGGAAGAGATAGAGAGTGAGAGAGAGAGAAAGAGTGTGAGTGACAGAAAGGAAGAGATGGAGAGGGAGAGTGAGTGTTGACACTGTGGAGAAAATCCTCACAGCTCACCTTTGTGCCACTGGTGTGTCTCCAACCACGTGCCGGGATATAGGGCAGCCCTCAAGCTTAGTCATCTGAAACATAAAAATGGAATCAGTAATGGGTGAGTACATACAACTGCGTATGCCTAAATCGCTGTCCCGCCTTTGTGTATCCAGGCTAGTGTACCCCATCCACTTCCACTGCCCAGAGGTGTCTACCCGCTGCTGTACACCCAGGCTGCTGCACTCCATCCACTCCCACTGCCCAGAGGTGTATGACAGCCACTGCGCACCCAGGCTGCTGCACCCCATGCACTCCCACTGCCCGGAGGTGACTGCGTGCCGCTGTGCACCCAGGCTGCTGCACCCCATCCACTCCCACTGCCCGGAGGTGACTGCCCGCCGTTGCGCAAATAAGCCTCTCTGCTCACCTTACACCACCGGCGTGTGTCGAAGAGGGTCCACCACGTGCCGAAGAAACCTCACCCGTTGTGTACACGCGGAGAGCGGAGCTCACAAGTCAGGTTGAGTGTTGATTGCAGGATGGCCACGCTTCATCGCAGGCCTGCAAGACAAAAAGCAAGATAAGATTGTGCGTCATGCGTCCATCAAAGGAGAGAGAAAGAGAGATAGAGAGAGAAAGAAAGAGTGAGAGGAAGACAGAGAGAAAAAGAAAGAAGGAGTGAGAGGAAGACAGAGAGAAAGAGAAACAGTGGGAGTGACAGGAAGAGAGAGAGAAAAAGAAAGAAAGAGTGAGAGGAAGACAAAGAGAGAGTGAAAGAAGAAGAGAGAGAGAAAGAGTGTGAAGGAGAGAAAGGAAGAGATGATGAGGGACAGTGAGTGCTGTGTCTCCAACCACGTGCCGGGACCTAGTGGAGCCCTCAAGGTCCCACATCTAAACATAGTACAGAATTAGTAATGGGAGAGTATATACGATTGCGTACGCCTAAATCGCTGTGCCGCCTTTGTGTATCCACTCCCGCCGCCCAGACGTATTTGCCCACCGCTGCGAACCCAGGCCTCACTGCTCACCTTTTCGCGGACAGGGCACCCGCCGCATCATGCAGTCCCGCTCCGCAGGCCAACAGGTCTCACATTTGGTGCTGCGTCTTGATTTTGCCATGCCAGAGGACATACTAGTGCACCTATCATCATCGCAGGTTGCACACCCGCTCAGTCCTTGCGGTGCCACTAACTCAGTGAACAGTGAGGCCACGCACGTGGTGGTAGGCCTCCCTGTTCGGTGGCTCAGGCCTACACTGCGGTCCAGCAGGGCACACAAAACCTGAGCTGTCCAGACCGCCGGGACGGGCCATCACCGCAGGCTGTACACCCGCTCAGCAGTTACGGTACCCGTACCTCAGTGGACCGAAAGTCACCGTCCCGTGCCGGTGTGCCTGTGCCGGGCGCAGTGCATCCGGTGCGAGCAACTCTGAAATGGCGTAGAGCACGTGCGCCCAGTCTTTTTTATTGGCAGGGTCACGTGTCCTGTGACGCCTGTGCTGGATGGGTGTGGTGTGGGGGTATACTAGCCGTGAGGGAGTGGCTGTGGCGTACTGACAACTAGGGTGTGACCAGCAGATCACTGCAATGAAAATCTGGGCCATGTAGCGTTGTTGTCCTTCCCTGTAAGCGTAAGCGGAGTGGGCTGGCCTGGCGTATGCCAGTTCTGCGTGAGGCTGTGAAGAATGACTCCGGAGCTATGGGCGTGGCTCCATCGTGAGCTGTATGAGGAATCAACTGATGCGGCACTGTTGCCAGATTGGGCTAGATCACGCACAATTGGGCTATATTTTTCCCGGTTGTGCGGTAAAATTTAGGTTTGTGCTAGGTGCCAGATTATAAATATATATACAGCGCTCCAGCAAACTTGTATGTTAAAGCGCTTTATTAGACAAATATTTACTTGGCAGCCTGCTGCAACATCAATTCCGATCCATTCACCGCCTGCTTGACGATGTCCCTGCCCCCCCTTCCTTAATGTAGCAATATTGGGCTAGTTTGGGCTACTTTTTGGTTGTCTTTGGGCTAGAGAATGCTTAAAAAATCTTGCAACACTGGCATGCCGGTGTTCTTGTTGTAGTGCTGCCGTCACCCGGGTCGCAAGCGTCAATGTGTCACTCTGTGAGCCAAGTCCCTGAACATGGCCAACATGGAAGGGACGGGTAATCACTGACCCTGCATTCATCCATAGTTCCACACAAGAAAGATGGTGGACATGACACATCCGTGTGGGTGTGAATGTTTATTGCACATTCAGTGGAGTATTGCAGCTGTAGCAATACTGGGCCATGCAAAATCCAAATTTCAGTTTTTGGGACATGGAGGGCAGCCAATTAGAGACAAGCTCGTTGTCGGAGTTAGGGTGTGCCAACATATGTACTTATACAATCACTTCGCCAATCCCCACGCACTTATAAATTCACTATACACTCTCCTTGCAGTACTCTAGTCATCCAGTCTCTACGTACGTACTTGTACAATGACCGAGACAAAGTTACATAACCAAAGTTTTCTCCCACTGTCAAAGGTAAGTTGGTTGCATACGCTGTCCAGAGCACAATGTAATGTGGTAGGGCCCAGGGGCAGTATGTTGCATACATAATGAACACACGGACACAGATAGATAGTGGAACTGGATACGAGCACGTGCACTCAACTCCTTTTTATTACCAGGGTCACATGTCCAGTGATGTCTGTGCTGGATGCGTGTGGGGTGAGTGTAAGCCAGCCCTCTGGGAATGGTTGGTGCTGGTAACAAGTACAACAGTAATCATCAGATCACACACAGAGATTCAATCATAAAGGGTCCATGACTTGTGCTCCACTAAGTTAGGGGCACCAGATCTGAAATCATACACAAAATATTCTGTCATGAAGGGTCCATCAGTTGTGGTGGACTGAGGTAGGAGCATCAGAAGCATTCCGCGTGTGCACAGCTAGCGATGATACGTGCGTGGTCCGGGCGGGCCGCACTGGGAGCAATGTGGCATGCCTACTGGACTCCGTCATCTGGAATCGCGACTCAATCTGAATTGTGAGCCTTGCTGTCCGCAGTGTAGATCGAAGGCAGTAGTCAGCACAGACATCGAGGAAAGCTTTTTGTCACTTCCTCTTGAGAAAATTCAACGACATAGAGTACAATTCTGTCTGCAATTAATAAATCAAGACTGAATTCAAATTGTGAGCTCTGCTGTCCGCAGTGTAGACTGCCATTCAGTGTTTCTTTGGATTTGCAAGATGAAATTGGTCATTGTACTAAAGCTATAATTGATATCAAAAAAGTTCTTGAAGCAAGGATACTAAAAGGATATTATGTAGGTTTAAGGGTACGTGGCGATGACTTATGGTGCAGTGAGCTAGTGGCACCTGAAGCACTCGGCGTGTGCGCATCCTGCGATGATGCGTGGTCCGTGTGGGCCGCACTGGTAGCAATGTCTTTTGTTTAATGAATTCTGCCTTAATAAGGCCACGTGGCGTTACTTGTGGTGCACTGAGTTAGTGGTACCTCTGGCGCTCAGCGTGTACGCAGCCTGCGATGATGCGTGGTCCGGGCGGGCCGCACTGGGAGCAATGTGTCATGCCTACTGGACTCCGTCATCTGGAATCGCGACTCAATCTGAATTGTGAGCCCTGCTGTCCGCAGTGTAGATCGAAGGCAGTAGTCTGTACAGACATAACTGTGCAGTGCTGTGCCGCTGTGTTCGCAGGGGCTTGTGTCGAGGAGGCCCGCGGTCATGGCGGCAGCCACGTGGCAGGGTGAGGGTCGCCGCTCTGGCAGATGCGTTGGCTTTCACACAAGTGAACCACGCCCAGAACCCCGGCCTATTTATTCACACTTCTACGCTGGAGTGGCGTACGTTGGACCAGCCCACTGCGCTTCCGCTTACAGGGGGCGACGACACAGGTTCATGACCGACATCTTCCCCACTGCCTGAGGTAACATGGTTGCGTCCACTGTCCATAACACTACAAGCACCAGCTTGTTTTTGGATCGCACAGCAGATAGGTTTAATGAACATTATAATTAGAAATTAGCATTTAAAAAACCTTAGAAATTCACTGAAAAAACCATAGGTTTCAGGGACGTTATAGTTACAAATTATCATGTTAAAAACCTTTGAAATTCACTGAAAAAACCATAGGTTTCAGGGACGTTATAGTTACTTGCACATTTCACTCGTACAAAACCATAGAAATTCGGCCGTTATAGTTAGTTGAGCTAACTATAACTCACGCCCCCACAATGCACTGCTGATGACGTCACATATTACATCATTCATGACATGGTCAGTGACATCACTGATGACATCTCAATCTCCAGAAATCTCCCCGTGTTGGTGTCCGGTTTCGTGTTGTAAGGAATCGGATGTGGTGTGTGTGTATATATCGTAAGTTTTCTCCTTCTTTATCTCTGGTATTACGCCCAAAAGATGGAAACGGACTCCTCTTTTTCTTTGTGCTTGATTATTTTTATTTTTGCTGTGCTGCCATGACGCGTTTCGGCCTCGCAGGGCCTTGATCACATGTTTCTTTCGTCATTTCCACCCCATATTTAAAGTGCCAAGTGCTCAAATAGACATTAAAGACAGACTACTCGTCTGACTTTCTGATGTTACAGTACAATTGTGAGTAGACAGACGATCACATCGGTTGTTTCTTGGTTTTACATTGTCTACCACCATGTGCATATTATGCAATTTTATCTGTATAAATACATTTTAAATAGCAGCATTGATAGATAAAATCTAGTACATAACAATTAGGTAATATTTACAAAAACATATAAATACGAGTACACCAATTGCGGCCTTAAAATTGAATGTTAAAAACCACCGATCATTACTCGTAAAAAAATGCTCTCTAAAATTTTCCCCAAAAATTGTATAAATATGTAAAAACCATTTAAGAACAACCTCCTGTGCAACTGCTACTCATATCCCGGACACTATTGCCCCCATGGGCATTTGTCCTCTAGTATGTACTGTTTGAACATAAAGTGCTATGTGCCCCTGTGTGCAAAATTGTGCTATTCACTGATTTTGATTTGTATAAAAAAAAGTGTCTAGTGCTAAAAAGTGAAGATAAAATTGAAAAAGGGAAAAAAAAAGAACTTGTATTGTGCGGTATTCGTGATGTAGCGGCCTAAAATTATATAAAACCCCAATGGTTTGAATCTGGGTTTGGAAATGTGTGAGCAATGTGTAGACCTCATAACCAAGTATGTAAGTCCTCAGTCGTATTTAATCCTTGAGGGCTCTTACTGTCTAATTCTAGGATATACTTGGTTTCTAGTGTTCTCAAACTGGCCTCCCTATTGCCTCCACGTCTTTGTGCTGGGATGCAATCAATCACATTGTACTTCAAGTGGTCCAGATTCTTATCATGGACCTCACTGAAGTGACGAGCCACTGGGTAAGTAGTATCCAGATTTGTTATGGCGCGTAAGTGCTGGAGAATTCTCTTGTGGGCCGGCAGTTTTGTGCTGCCCACATATCGCAGCTCACAAGAGCACTCCAGCACGTAGATTGCAAATTCGGTTTTGCAAGTGAGATGTTTATCAATCAGCACCGGTCTGTCCTGAAAGGGTGTTTTAAATGATGTTTTGCTGGTGCCGAACTTGCATGCTCTGCATGTTGTACATCTCACAAATCCATTGCCACCAGTTAGCCAACTGGTACTAGTTTTAACTTCGGGACTACTACTTACTAGAAAGTCGCTCGTGCTGGGGGCTTTTCTATAAGTGATCACTGGAGATTGGGATACTGTATCTCCTAGTATGGGATCGCTGCGGACCAACTGCCAATTCTTTTTGATGATCCTGGCGAGGCTGTCCTTTTGTTTGTTATAAGTCATAATCAATCTGGGATTACCTGTATCTTGCCCTGCATTTTGTGTCTGTTTTGTTTTACTGTTGGAAGGTTTAAAAAGCAGGTCCTCCCTGTTTATTGTTCTAGTACGAGACATAGCTTTATTGATTGTGGTACAGGTATATCCTCTAGCAAAAAACCTCAGCTTGCATTCTTCTTGGGCCTCTATTAGATCATGCTCATTGTTGCAGATTCTACGTATCCGCAGCATTTCACCATATGGAATGCTGCTGATCGTGTGTTTTGGATGGAAACTACTTGAGTGTAGTATAGTATTGCCCGCTGTTGGTTTTCGGTGTAATTTCTTGTTTAACCTGCCCTCATTTGTGTATACCTCCACATCTAGAAAACAAACTGCATTTTTGCTGATGTTGTGAGTCAGATGTAAATTTATGTTATTGTTATTTAATTTCTGAATGAACTCTTCTGCAGTTTTTCTATCACCCCGCCATATAATGAATAAGTCATCAATGTAGCGTATCCATTTGATAACATGGTTGGATAATACATCTGTATGGGTGGTAGCTACAACTCGTTCCTCCCACCATCCCATGTGCAGACAGGCGTAGCTAGGGGAAAAGCTTGCCCCCATAGCTACGCCTCTGGTTTGGTGGTACACCTGTTGTTGAAATAGGAAATAGTTGTTTTCTAGGCAAAATTTAGTTAAATCAACAATCATTTTGTTATGCGTATACAGTTCTATTGGCCTAGTACCCAAAAAATGTTCAAGTGCCCTTAGACCATCACTGTGATTGATCGACGTATATAGGTCTGATACATCCAATGTTAGTAAAAGATAGTCCTCACACCATTGGACCTCATGGATTTGTCTTAGGAAGTCTGTTGTGTTCTGTACATAGGATGGTAAAGTTTTTACTAGATTTTGCAAGAAATAATCGATGTACACCGAAATATTCTCCAGAAGGCTCTGTTTAGCCGATATTATTGGTCTACCTGGGGGTATTATATATATATATATATATAATATTTGTTCTTACTCTTCCTTGAACAACATACAGTGTGTGATATTACTTTCATTAATGTTCAACAGGATGGTAATTTTACACGAACACTGGTTCGTTTAAAGGGAACGGTGTGCCAGTTCCTTCAAAGTAAATTATGTGTGATAAAGCCTCAGCATTTGTAAATAAAGTGGCCACTATTCCTACTGGAATGCATAGAATAATGTTAGTAAGTGAGAAATTCAAAATGGTGGCAAGCACCAAAATGAGGCTTGCTCCGCTGGGTACTCTCCTCAGCTCCATACGGAGACTTCAGCACCCAGGATTTCTCTAAGCAAGGAGCTCAAACCCATCTACTATCTGCCAACATGTTTCTGCCTATATTTAGTAGCCTAAATGGTCAAGGGCATTCTTCAGGGCTAATGGATCCTTATGACTAGATACTGTGACTCTAATAGTCACTAGCACACAATGCTACAAAAGTGTGAGCTACCTTTTGAATCCAGGTGAATCCTACCTGGAGCTTGATAAGGGCAACTTGATTCCTACCAGAGACAGAATAACACATAAGTGCATTTTAAAACATCTAGAAAAGGAGACAATTTTAAATATAACATGCGAGGTTATACGAGAGAGACATTTAAACTCAAGTTTTTTTATGTGGTAAAAACCGTGATCATGCAAGTGCTCTCTCTCAGCACTCTTCTAAAAACGGAGAGACACCTGTGAACTGCTGTGATTGGGCAGAGTGGCCCTTGCAAGCCTGTCAGTGGGTTGTAATGTTTAACAATATGGTGAATTTTCATAAGTTGTGAAAAAGCCAACCTATTTCTTGCCCTCCATTGTAGCGGATACAAGCATCTTGGTCACAGAAGGGGTGGTGTCCTTTGTAGTCACACACTGTTCAAAGAGTGACAACACATTAGTCCTATCATGAGGTACGGAAAGTATTTAGTAAATAGTTCATAGTGCCCTAGTGGGACAAAAGGTCTAATCGGTTAGGAAATTGCGATGATCTAGTCAATCGTTACAGGCAAGTAGTACTTCTTAGTAAACTCATTAACAATACCCAGTTGGTGGAAATTCCTCTATAGAAAAACTGAACCCTGCACTGGTAAAAAGAAAAAGAGTTACTGCAATGGTGAGGTGTGAAGTATGGCTTCTCTGTCTCAACACATAGCTAATGCCCACAGTTGTAATTTATGAGCTACTAGACTTATGTGGTGTGAAAATTACATCATGCATGCTGTTAAGTCACATTGATACCTTTACATTCCCCGCTCTGGTGGGTGTTTGGCTAAAAGTTCCCCACCGTGACATTATGTCAGTGCGTCGTAGCAGAGAACTGGCTAAGGGGGATATTCTCAAGAACGTGTGTTAACTATCGCCAAATTTGCTTAACGCAACTTCTCACATCGCAGTCTATTGCGGGAAAATAACACAGTGTTAACGCACAATTCCCAACCCGGCGGCACCATGCGATAGTCTCACAATAACGCGACAAATGCCCGTGTTAAAATTAACGCGACGCCTGAAAAATGCGAAACACTAACGCGAAAAAAGTGGCGATGTCCCCAATGGCGATACAAAAATCAGCAAAAACCAGCGACAGGCCTGCGAATCCCACGCGTCATGCGTGAGAATGCACTATAAAAGCAGAGAAAAAAAACCAAAAAACAAATGTAACTGGATAGCACCATGGACGCACCCGGACCGAGTACAGAGGACAACGCGAACCCCACAAGCCCCACAGACGACCAGCGAGGAACCCCGGGGCCGGGGAAGGGCAAGGAGAAGAGGAAGACGGGGTTCAGTCCGCAGGAAAACTGGATCATCGTCACAGAGGTGACAGAACACTACCAACAACTGTTCGTCACCTCCACTGTGTCATCGGCAACACAAACGGAAATATGGCAGTCCATCGTGAACAACGTGAATGCAGTCGGAGTGTCGAGGAGGACAAAGGAGGAGGTCAAGAGGCGCTGGCATAATGTGAAAAGCCAAACCAAGCAGAAACTCGATGCCAACCGGAAGGCAGCAACGGCGACTGGAGGTGGGAGTCCTGCGCCACAGGAGGAGCTGGATGAGCTGGAGGAAATGGTGGCCACAGTCATCAGTGCGGAGACGGTGCAAGGAGTTGGGGGTCCGGACACTGCTCGATATGACCTGACCCAACAGCAACAGGGTGAGTAACGACCAGGGACTGGGGGGACGGGGGGAGACGGGCACAATGGCACACATGCACAATTATGTGTAGCACACTGCACACCCACAATGACTGTGGAACATGTCCCTGATGGCCTTGGCACACTGCAGCACACATAGACACACCAAGTAGGCCCCCGTCCACCATGTGCACAAATGCCCCCCCTCACCAATCTCACAACCTACCCATGCACATGTGCTGAACCCAGCAAAGCAGCGGCTCTGTGAGCCACACTGACAATGCAAGTGACACTGCATGACCAATAGCATGGCTGCAGTCAAAATACATGACATGGTGCACGCCACGACACTGAGGTGGCCCAGTGTGGATAACATCCTCAAAGGAGCAGGTCACACCCTGACACATCCACGTGCACATACAACCTCTGACGTCAACAACACATCTGCAGACAAACAATGCACGAGTCCAAAATCCGTCCAAGAGCACAAATGACCCACGTCGCCAACATCTCAGCCCCGTAAAAGCACACAAGTGAAAGGCACACCGCCTCAAAGGGATAAGGGGCCGCTAAATCAGAGCTGCAGGGGCGACTCTCCCACAATGCAGCACACACACATAGCAATCACAGCACATCAACATTGACGACAATGTGGTACAAAGTGCCACACTTACACCACAGAACAGAGAACACAACTGGTGCCGCATGTGCGTAGAAACTGGCCAACCACATCAGGCATAGCAGGAAACTGACAGATGATAATGTACGAGTACAACCTCACATCCGTCATGTAGTCGAAATGTCCACTGTCTCCCATCAAATTCCCAGCTCCTCCAAAACAGTCACAATGTACATTGCCATGCAGTCTGTATGTAAACATGTACAATGCGTGCACATACATGGAACACACTGTTAACCTGCATCTGCCCTTCACATTGCAGAGGGACAATCAACACCTCCTGCAGAGCAGACCAGACATCTCTTCAGTGATGAGGAGGAGGCCCCCTGGCCATCTGCTCCGACACCCTCCAACGGCTCATGGACAGCCTCCGCACCCCACCTCCAGGAGCAGGGCAGCCCAGCTGCATCGAGGTGATCCCACCCCTGCACAGACCACACAGCAGGAAGCACCCACCACCACGGCTGGCTCCCAGCACCTCACCGAAGAACACATGGCATTCCAACGCCGTGTGTCAGACTGCCAGAGGGGGCTGGCTGAACAGGTGCGGGTGGGTTTCGACCTCATGGCAGCCAAACTAGATGCCATACGTGGGTGTCTTAGTCCCATCAGGGACCACTTACAGTCCCTAACGGACACCCACAGTCCGCTCCATGCCCTACAACAATCCTTGGCTGACCTCGCTGGAGCCATTACTCGGATACAAGAACTGTCTAGTCAGAGAGGCTCCAGCGACGACAGCACAGAGTTGGCACAGATGCGCAGGACAATGGAGAACATGGAGCGGATGCAGGCAGGAAGGATGGCTGCCATGGCTGATCACCAGCAAGATGTAGCTGGGATCTTCCATGCCCTGCAGATCCTCATCTTGCCATTGCTGCCACAGAGCCTGTCCCAGATGACTGCTGCAGGAACTTCGACACACACACATCTCCGCCCCCTGATGAATCAGTGGCACACAGTGATGCAGCCATACCACCTCCGCCCCCTGATGTGTCAGTGGCACACAGTGATGCAGCCATAA
Organism: Calotriton arnoldi; assembly: GCA_963921515.1. Lineage (NCBI taxonomy): Eukaryota > Metazoa > Chordata > Amphibia > Caudata > Salamandridae > Calotriton > Calotriton arnoldi. Next base: position 1,285,204 of record CAWUFW010003640.1, read on the forward strand.
CACCACCACACACACCTGGCACACCTGACACAGAACACATATCAGAGGACGAAGATGTGGATGGTAATGACTCTGTGTCAAAAAGGAGGTTGTAGCATTCATCCCCCGCCATATGGCCTGTTTCTGCTTGGTACAGCCCTCTGCATCATGCCCTGGTACAACACCTTTCACTGTCCCCCGGAACACTCTGCGACATTCACCTGGACCCCGACGTGGACTGCCATATCTGCTCTGGTTACCAATGACACAGCAAACAGGCTGCGGACTCAACCCTTCCTCTGCCGATTAACTTGTCATTCCCTAAAGGACTCTGTTTGGACCTCCACTGGGCAACCATGTAATGTGGGGTGTGCATGGCCATGTACTGCTCCAACTTCGACACTCCACAGGATGTGAATAAAACATTCCTAATCACACAGATGTGTCATGTCTATGTTCAATCAAGTATAACAGTATGGATGACTGTAGGGACATTGATTGCACAAAAAGGTACACCCTGGGAAATGACATCAATGCGCATGTTTGACCGTGACACACATGGCCAATTAGATGACTGTGAAGGTGTGAACTAGCTGTGGCCTCATTGATCATGAACAACAATCTCGCCACCCCCAACGTAGCCCCACGTCCATGTATCAAATAGGGCTGTGTTTTCAAATATGTCAAAGTCGGTAGGAGGCCTAAAGTAGTGTCCCACATCACATGTGACAACAGAACATCTCTTCGCATACCTACACACACTGAACTGTGTGGACACAGCATGGTTTGATGGAACATATTGATCCACATGGCAAGAAGTTGGACACCATACTCACATTGCTGGAGACACGTAAGCGCACAGTTCTACCAGCAACTCTCCCAACCACAATGTCTGGCTCACGGAGGTGGAGCTGGCAATAGGGACCCACCCCTAAGTGAAATGCGTCAGTCAGTCCCTCCATGTGTACGGACAATGCTCATTGAGGCACACGATTTGGCATGCTAATCAACACTCATCACAGTTGAACACTAGTGAAGTTGCGAACACTTTATTAGCATGTGCATGTCAGTACGGGCAAGACAAGGGCCACAACATGCAGACCAATGCATCATACACTAACAGGCAGCAAAGGAACATGTAGAGGTGCAAGACATGGGGAGGCACAAATGAACACCAATCATTACGGATGCCAACGATCTCAGCCCACCTTGCCATGGTAGACGAGTCATGTGGTGTTTGGCGAATGCTCATTGCACCGTGTGAGGGGACACCACTCACAGCCCATGGGATCTGCATAGTCCTGTACCACCGGACTGCGCTCACTGTCTGCTCTGCTGACAGTGAGCAGGTGAAGGAGTCCAACAAGGTCACATGTAGTACTACATTGCCATGTGTGTACTCTCCCTCCAGCAGTGTGTCAGATTGAGGAACGTTGCCAGGTGCCGCTGTGCACTCACCTTGCACAGGTGTGTGTCAACCCGCAGTCCTGCACGCACATGCATGCTGAGTCCAGGCGAATGCAGCCATGTCCACTGTTATGGTGGGATATGTGTCCATTTCTCCAAGATGCAAAAGGGTGTTGGGACCTGCCCTATGGGTTACAATCTCTTGTGGCTGCAGGAACGTAGTTACTCGTCCATGAAAGCGAGCGCAGCTTCATGGGCAATCAGTTCCAAGAGTACGTCGTTGTCGACTTCAACGAACACGGGGGCGAGCCAATCCATTAGCTGGTCCGGACAGATGTGCTCCGTCCACGCCGTTTCACCAATCCGCAACACAGCCCAATAGGGGAGCGCTTCAATGTGGTCACTGCACACGAGGAAGTGTGCAATCTCACATGCCCCACTGCCAGCACATACGCAGTTACCAAGGCATCCCATGAGCGGGTATCACGGTTACACTCCTGGTCGTGGTCCAACAGGGGGCGCACACACATGTCATAATCCAGTTCAGCTACCGTTGTTTTGGATAGGCAGACATCCATGGGCCACTCGAATATGCATGATCGACAGTGGAACCAGGGCTGGACGCAGGTGACGTACGCAAGACGGAAGCCCAGACGGTAACTGATGTGCAACACTGCCAGTGGCAGTGCCCCCAACAAATGCAGCATTCGGTCACGGTACAGTTCCACGTGACAGGGGTTGTGCATGTGCCCGGGATGTTCTGACATTGCGTTGTTCGCTCTCGTAGAACCGGCACTCTTCTGACCTGCGGCTGTTATGTGGATGATATGCCACAGCTCGGAGCAATGAGTCGTATGAGTGTGCAGAGTTTGGACGTATGGGTTGTCCTGTACGTAAGTGTCAAGGCCATTCCATGCAGGAGTACCTCGAGCAAGGACTTCTGTGTGTGGGGTGTGGATACGTTGATCTTTCATTAGCGCTGTGTGTAGTGTGGGAGTCGTCATCATCTGCTATGGTATCTCTCCCAGGGGGTGCCTGCCGCATGCAATTCCAAGGTCGGAGGTGCAGACGTCCTTCCGCCTTCTGTATTAAGACAAAGTGGCTTTCATCCCTAATGTTAGTCTGACTACTGCTTGTATACTGGGAATGTGATGTGGCTTTCGCGCTGCAATTGAGGCTAGGCCTTGGGCTCATGGTGTACCAAAAGCGATGAACACACACAACAGTTGGCATGTATGAGCCAAGACCCCGAGCGGCCTTGCGCTCCTTGTACAATCCCTTAGTGCGCGGACGCCCTCCGGGTGCCTGCAGCATTGCAACATTGTCGATTGCGGGCCGTGTGGCGCAGACACAGCAACAGAGACACACGCATCAGTTGGTTTCCTGTGCAGCCCAGATATGAGCCACGCCCAGAAGCCAGGGATAATTGTTCACACCCCTACGCCGGCCTGGCGTACGCCGAGCCAGCCCACTCGGCTTACGTATAAAGGGGGGGACGACGACGCAACGTGTCCCAGTTCTTCCCCACTGCCTGAGGTGACATGGCTGCGTCCGCCTGCCATATGACGAGACTCAATCAGAAAGGGTCCATGACTTGCGTTGCACGGAGTCAGTGGCACCGGTTACACTGCGGCCGGCACGGGCCTACCGCCACGGGACGGTGACTTTCTGTGCACTGAGGTAGGGGCACCTAAAGTGCTGAGCGGGTGTGCAGCCTGCGATGATGACGTGTGCACTGATATGGTCTCTGCCATTGCAAAATCAAGACCCAGAATCAAGTGTGCGACCTGGTGGACCACAGTGTAGGCCTGAGCCAGCGGGCAGCGCGGGCCTACCGCCACGTGGTGTTGCCTCGCGGTTCACAGAGTTAGTGGCACCTATAGAGCTGAGCGGGTGTGCAGCCTGCGATGATGACGTGTGCACTGATATGATCTCTGCCATTGCAAAATCAAGACCCAGAATCAAGTGTGCGACCTGGTGGCCCGCGGTGCGGGGATGTGTGATGTTGAGGCTGCCAAGGTCGCGGGCCCCGGGCTTGGAGCTTGCACGGCACGTGGTGGGCCCTCTTGGAGACACGCCGGTGGCGGAAGGTGAGCAGTGAGGCCTGGGTGCGCAGGGGCGGGCAATCCCACTGGGCGGCGGGAGGGGCTGGGGTGCAGCAGCCTGTGTGCGCAGGGGCGGCCATGTGATGTTGCCGTGTGCAATGATATGTACTCTGCCATCATTAGCTGTGGACTCTGTTTCAGATGAAGGACCTGGTGGACTGCAGTGTATACCGGCACGTGGTTGGAGACACACCGGTGGCAGCAGGTGAGCTGTGAGGCCTGGGTGTGCAGTGTTGGCACTGTCTCTCCCTGTCCCTCTCTTCCTTTCACTGTCTCTCTCTCTCTCCCTATCTTTCTTTCTCTTTCTCTCTCTCACTCTCCCTCTCTTTCTTTCACTGTCTCTCTCTCTCCCTCTCTTTCTCTATCTTTCTCTCTCTCACTCTCCCTCTCTTTCTTTCACTGTCTCTCTCTCTCCCTCTGTTGCTCTCTCTCTCCTTCTCCCTCGCTCCCCCTTTCTCTCTCTTTCTCTCTCTCCCTCTCTTTCACTCTCTCTCTCCATTTCTTTCTCTCCCTCTTTCTCTCTCTCTCTGTCCTTTGTTGGGCGCATGACGCACCTTCTTATCTTCAATTTTGTCTTGCAGGCTTTGACTTGCAGATTGTCCAGAGAAGGCCCGCCATGACTCTTCCAATTATTGGTGTTGAGTTCGATTTGAATAAAATAATTAATTTTGTGATTCTAAGATGTATGAGTGTTTTTCCTTTTTCTGGCCACCCATGAATGTTAATTGTTGTACTTGTGCGACATCAGGCGAATTGTTGTGTTCATGTATTTGTAAGGTAGATGTGTAATGTCTTTGTCCGGTGGGGGGTTGCCTGGGGGGGGTCCTGGGGGATGTGGGGGGCCTGGGTGTGGTGGCGGTGAGTGTTGTGGCCCTCTTGGGGCTCCGAGCTGCATGATCAGTGGCTCCATGGCATCTGTTGTTCTTCAGGTGTGGCTCTGGGCTGGGCTCCCTTTCATGGTGCAGGTTGTCGTCCGACTTAACACCAGGTAGGAGCAGGTGTTAAATCCATGCTGCTAACGCACCTTATCGCATGTTTTTGACTCTTATCGCCGATTTGGCTGGTCGTTGGGAATGTTGCGGAGTGGTGTTTTCGCGGGTTTTTGCACGGGAACGCCTACTCTGCATCTCATTAGCGTTAGTTGCCGGCATCATCCGTGGCGATGTTTTTTGCGGCTGCTATCGCGGGGAAACTGGTGATATCGGCTGTTAGCACCTGCTTGTGAATTGTGCGATGAATTTATCGCCACTTTGGCTGCGATACAGTGCCGCTAACTCGGCGATAAGTCCTTGTGAATATGCCCATAAATGTCTTATCTTGTGCGCTTACACTATTATGGTACCCGTAATGGAAAATAACTAATGGCTATCTGCTTATTCAAAATGCATTTTGCTTACTGCGTGACCATTTTTTTTACATTTGCAAAAAACATTTATTATCGTAACCAGACATACAAAGGTAAAAATGTGTGTACGCCCTCTGGGGAGCTGCTTGTTAGTTCTGGTAATTACCCGTAAACAAAGCCTCCCATGACATCAGGCTTTTCGGAGAAAAGTCCCCACAACACGCACCCTCCACTAACTTTGTCAAAAGGAACGCCACTCATGAATACCTAAATAAGCCTCGCTCTGGAACGCTGGTACAAGTGGCAGGCGGCTGGAGACGCGTTTAAGCTACGTGAGCTTGTCCATAATTCCCCACAGGTGCGGGGACAGTGCCTGGAACCGTAAGAGTCTAAAGGTCCCGAGTGCTCATGGGGATGTCGTTCTCCCTTAGCGCAGTATGTAATCGCTTGCACATGGTAACCGCACCGTGCAGATAGGAAACTGGTTGATGTTCCTTGAGTGCATTAAATTTGGGAATTTTCTATTGCACTAAACAAATCTTCTAGTTTAATAGCCAGGGTGCTAATTAAGAGATTTTACACCCGCCCACATGAGGAAAAGTCAATACAGCGGGAGTGGCTGCCCTTCCTTGAATCATCTGTATAGATCAAGAAAGACAACTGTTTAGTTAGTTTCTTGTGTGTTTGACAAGCGCTTGCCTGTTTATTTTACGTTTTTTAATAATAGTGCTGAGTCAAGTAAACAGCAGTCCAGTGCTGCTGTTGACCAGAGGGCCACATGTTAAGGTCAGCAGGGCTGCATGCGGCCCCCTGGCCGAACTTTGAGTATCAGTAATCTAGATGATGTTGGGCAAGAAGTTTATGACAGTTTACCACAGGTTTGGGGATGCAGATTCCTGGGATGAATATACTGAAGTGGTTGCTCCAAACTGTTTTTAGACAAGCCATCTGTTATGCTAGAAAGACATACCTTTTTCAAGATAAAACAAAAATTGGAAGAATCTGAGAGATATTTAGCTGATTTAAGAATACTTGCGACAAAATGTTAATTTGTCAGTAATTTTGATATTTATCGTGATATTTATCATTGAAAGGCTCCACAACTCGGGTATACATGGTTTCACCCTGAGCTCGATGACCTCCTTCCTCAAATCGGACCCATCGAATTAGGGTCTCACCTATGCCTCGGACCCAAGAACCTCATCTGCGGAGTCCCTCAACCATCATAGCTGAGCCCCACTCTTTTCAACGTCTACATTGTGCCACTTACCCACATCATAAGACCCCATGGAATCAACGTTGTATCCTATGCACATCACACCCAGCTCATCCTCTCCCTCACAGACAACAACCACACCACCAGGACCAACTTCAATACCTGCACGTCCAACGTAGCAAGTGGATGAAACAGAACTGTGTCAAACTCAACACAGCTAAAACTGGAGTCTTGATCTTTGGGAAAAAGAGCTCTCCATGGCACTCCTCCTCATGGCCAACAGACCTGGGACCCACACCCTCCCCTCACCCCCACCTCCACCGACCTTGCCAAATGCCTCAGCATCATTGTGGACAACAAACTCATAGTGGTCAAATAAGTGAAAGCCGTCACCTCCTCCTGTTTCTTCATTCTGCGTATGCTATGGAAAATATTCCATTGGCGCCCCACCTTCACCAGATGCACGGTCACCTAGGCCCTCATCACCAGCAGACTAGACTATGGAAACACACTCTAAGCCGGCATCATGAATCAACTCCTACAGAATCTCCAGACCACCCAGAACGCCACCGCCAGACTCATCCTCAACATCCCCCGCAACGTTCACATCACACCTTACCTCAGAGAGCTACACTGGCTACCAATCCAGAAGCGATGCCAATTCAGCCTACTCACCCATGCATACAAAGCCCTCCACAACTTCGGACCCGCTTACCTCAACCAGGGCCTTAGCTTCCACCAACCCACCAGGTAACTGCGCACATCCTCACTCCACCTCGCGCAAATACCCTGCATCCACAGGAGCAAGGTAGGAGATGCTCCTTTTCCTACATCGCTTCTAAATCGTGGAACAACCTACCACACCATATCAGGACCCCCATCCCATCTCGAATTTCCCAAGAAACTGAAGATCTGGCTATTTGACTAGGAGCTAATTTTAAGGTCTTAGCAAGTATTGTTCTAGGTTTGTCCATGGGTATGCATTTGTGGTACAGCCTTTAAGAAGTCTTCTGAAAATGGTGTAAAGTTTAATTGGATGAAAGACACACAAGAGGCTTTGAAACTACAGCTTCAATAAATACTTCTGGTATTTCATTTCGCTTTCGATCACTCAACAGGGGCTTTGAAATTGCTCCACCCCCCTGACTGGGTTAGATCTATAATTTAGCTCCTCTGTAAGTGTGCATTGGGTTGTTTAGCAGCTACAGGATTTTCTGGTTCAACTTTCATCGAGTTGATTTAATTTAACTGTTTCTCATTTCTCCTAGGTAATAACAGTACTGTTTAATTATGTATTTTAGACAATATTCTTAGTGTTGCTAACTGCAGATGTCCTATAGGCGAATGTGTAACAGCAATAACAAGACCAAATTACCAAAACCAAATAGAGAGCAAAAGGCTGTTTTATTAGAACAGGTACAAGGCTAGATCTCAAACTTTATATTTTATGAAATCCCGACACCCCAATACATTGTAATTACCTGTCTCCCACTACCCTTAAACCTCCGCCCGCTTGTGAACTCTTTCAACCAATGAAGTGGATGCTCCAGTCCAAACATACCACTTCTTCAACCCCATCCTCTCAATGTACCAACTGTCCATGCACTACTCCGTTTTCAGTAAAGATCAGCCCCCCCCTGCCTTCCCCCAGCCCTTCCGGACTAGTGCGTCATTCATGTCTTTTTCTACCAATCAGCTTAAACCTTACATAGGTGTTTTCTTCCCTTCGGCCTCCTCAAAATAACTGTCTATATCACCAAGGGCTAGCTGTCACGTAAAGAGCTTCCTTCGCCTTACCCTATTCAGCTCACTGCATTTAACACCAAAACCTGACCACCAGTTTACTGGCTATGAACTCTCTAATATCTAGTTGATAAAGTTAATTACTGAAAAAAGAGAAGTGTACCCCATCAGTCCCGGACAAGTGAAAATCTTTCACTATGCCACTATGTTGTAAAATACTCTTAGTATCACATAAAATGCAGCAACTCTATGTTCGCCTTGCTTGTCACACTGCACAAGCTCAATCCATACCAAAAAACATCCTTGACCACAAATGCCTTATCCTTTCCAAGGAAAGGGCCGCCAGTCCCAACAGTTTAATTCCCCACTCCCCCTGGCGAAAGAGTCTATAAGGCATTGGCTTCCCACTTGGTGTATGCAGTGCAAACACTTGTCTACTTGGTGTCATCCATCTTAGCCAGAGTTCACTGTCCACTTCCCCCATGGTTTCTCAGGGTTTGCCCACAACCTAGCTCTGGCCTCCTCATCATACCTTAGTTAGGCGAGTCACCAAAATCCATCTGCACCTTCCTAATAGGGTCCACAGATTTGAAAATGGCTACCAATCTCTCTGGGAACTTTTCACAGTATACTCACCGTATATAGGGATGGGCAAAGTCTATGTCTCTGTATTAAGTTCCCATTCTTCCTCTTTGAAATCCTCCTTTGCTTGTAGCCCATGACCTCCTAGGTCGCTACAGATCCCCTTAGTGACCGACCCAACAAACGAGCCAGCTGGTACACACCAGAGCTCAGTGCATCAAAACAGAGGTGTAAGCAACTGGAAAAAAGATGGCACACCAGCAGCAACCACACCGACCAAGCCGCCTACAAAGCAGCCCTCAGCGACTACCACCGCCAGCTCAAAACAACAAAAAAGACGCCCTGACATACCAGATCGATACCAGCACCAACCAAACCAAGGAGCTCCTCACCATTGTCAGAGAGTTCACCTGCCGTCAGCCATAGAAAACTCGATCCCTTCCTCACAGGAACTCTGCAACACCCTCGTCGACAGCTTCCACAACAAGGTAGCAGCAATCTGCAGAATCTTCGATCCCCAACCCTCTGACCTCTTCAGCAATCAGGGTCGGATTGGGATCACAATTTGACCCGGGCACTGCCAAAAAACAGTGGCCCACTTTCGCGGGCCGTGCATTTTCATGAAAAACCATTTGGTTACTCTCAGAGGTCTCATTTGTAGAGATATGTTTGGTAAATTAAGCATTTAAAGCTTATAGAGCCAGTAACATTGGTAAAGACTAGGAGCACTGCAGTTCTGAAAACTGAATGGTTGTGTGAAGTCTTACCGCCCTGCACAACGTAGTTAGATACTCTTTCCCAACCAGCTATGTTCTTGACTCTGATCATCACATAAATCAGAAATCTTGTACAAAGTCAAGGGGAAAGGATAAGACTGGAATCTCTGGGAATAGAACATGTAATAACAAAAGTAAGAGGAAGAGTAGCTCTGAACCTCTGCCTTGGAGAATTGAACCTCTAGACAGACAGTAAAGAAATACATTTTGCATATCAGTCATAAAAACATTTTACCAAACACTCAAAAGAAATTAAATCTTTCTCCCTCACAAGTTTTGCACTGTTCCCTGAACGTAAGTACCTTTTGCCGCCTAGTCCTACCTCCCCTCTTTCTTTGTGTGCACTACTCTAGTTAGATAGTGACCCTCAGTTCTGCTGGCTAGTACCAACTGGGGCTGGGGGAAAGGAGGAGGTGAGTAGAGAGGTAAGGAGACAGTATATTGAGATAGGTGAAGTAGAACTAGAAATCAGGTAGTGATAGGTGTGATGGGTAGAGACATAAGGTAAATACTGAAAGATTGGGTAGCCAGAAGAAAAGGCACATAGCTATAAAAAGAGGAAGAGGTTGGTAGATAATGAGTGTAAGAGATTTAGGTAATACTTTATGGTCATAGAAAAACACATGCAAACCTGCAAAGTGAACCTTCTTCACTTTTCTAAAGATAATATGTATCAAATGCCACACAGAATTCAGAAGAAGCAATAAACAGCCTCTGTTCTCAGAATCATGGTTCAAGTGACCTGCAGACAATTAGTAATATTGGTTTAAATATTCCATCTGAGTAACAATCCCTCACAATTCTTCACATGCTCTCCATGTGTAGGATACATGCTGTAGCACCAAATCTGCAGCTCGTTCTGTGGCCCACAACCTTATAAACAGCGTTTTGCACCACATGGAATTTCATTTCTTTTTATTCTCAGATTATTTATTTACTTTTTTATTTCACCCGTTCACCTCTTCCGCCTTCTAACTTTGGACGATTGCTAAGTGGGTTAAAGGCACTTTGCAGCTGTTGGAACCTGGAGTCCGCTAAAATTTTCATCCCTCCCATGTGGATGAAATGGCACAGGTACAAAACACTACTGCTTTCCTAGTACATATCCCTTCATGGTATCCGTACAGACAGCACTGCGGCCCAGACTAGTGCTCTCATGGGGTGCACCTGTATGGCGTCTCTGCACCCCTGCAATACTTGGAGTGTATTGTAGCTCCCAGAAGCACCCTTTGTAGATGCAGATTTGGTAAGATGGTACAGCAATGTCTCCGGTCCATGATGTGCACATCTTTAATGTCGCTGGTACAGGTCTGGATGAGAAGACATCAGCGCTGTACAGTACAACAGCAAAGATGTGCAACTAATGCACAAAGAAAAAAAGGGTTCCGGAGTAGTTTGCTACTCATAACAAAGCGCTGCAACTCATCGTCCGGGGTAGTAAGCGCTATATAAAAACAATTTACAATATGTTAATTAAGCATGCGTTTCTGTGGGATGAAAGGCAGCTTTCAGTCTTATTTATGTTTTTGCATTTTTACAACTGCTTTGCTGGTATCTGAAAGGCAACGTGGCTTTTAAGTTTATTTGATGCCACATAGCAACAATACACATAAAGACACTCCACATCATACCACATATTTCTAATCAACATAATTTCACTCAACCCCACACAGTTCCACTCAACACAATTCCACTCCACACATTATCATTCCACTCCACACATTATCATTCCACAGAATTCAGCAACACACCACATAAATTCAACTCAACAACAAATTTACACAACACACCACATACATCCAATCCACACCACACAATACCACATCATGCCACAAAATTCAACAACACATCACCACTACACAACATAAAATATCATTCCACATAATTACACTCCATGACACAATCCCACTCTACATAATTCCAGTACACTCAAAACCACATAATTACCATCCTCATAATTCCACTGCACACCGTGCCACATAATTGTATGCCACACGATTCCACAACTAACAATTCCAATCCAAACCACGTAAATCTACTCTACACCACATACCTCCACTCCATAACACATGGGTAAAACACATTGGGCCAGATGTACAACAGTTTTTGCATGCGCAAACGGGTTTGCGAACCCGTTTGCGCATGCAAAAACCAATAGGGGTATGTACCATTACAAAACAGCGAGTCGCAATTTATTTGCGACTCGCTATTTTGGAATTGCGAGTTGCTATTAGGAAGGGGCGTTCCCTTCCTAATAGCGAGCGCAACCCCATGTACAAATGTTTTGCGACCGAAATTGCCGTTGCAAAACACTCGCAAATTACCACCCTCTTCAAGAGGGTGGTAATGGGGTCGCAAAGGGAAGGGGTCCCCAGGGGACCCCTTCCCCTTTGCAAATGCAGGGGGAAATATTTTTTAAGGGCAGGCAGTGGTCCCAGGGACCACTACCTGCCCTTAAAAAATGAAACGAAAACGTTAAATCTTTTTCTTTTTTAAATGCATCCCGTTTTCCTTCAAGAAAAACGGGCTGCATTAATAAAAAAAACTGCTTTATTTAAAAGCAGTCCCAGACATGGTGGTCTGCTGAGCCCAGCAGGCCACCATACCTGGGAGGGCCTGCCATTCCCAATGGGGTAGCAAATTGCAAGAGGCTCATTAATATTCATGAGCCTCTCAATTTGCAACCCCATTGGGAATCGCAAACAGCGTGATACACACTGTTGTACATCCAAAATAGCGCCTCGCAAATTGCGAGTCGCAAAAAACTCGCAATTTGCGAGGCGCTATTTTGCACGTCGTACATCTGGCCCATTGTCATTTACAACGCCAATTGCTCTAACTCTCACAAATGCGAGACCTATTGGCATTGTCAATGCTTGTTTTTTATTGTTATTCTTCCTTTTGACAGTTTTATATAGTGCGAACTCAGCCCAAGGCTATTTGACGCTATTTATGAGCACCAATTACAGTGCACAAGATCAGATTTTTTATTTAAGGGCCTGGGAGACGAAATTATTTGCCCAGAATCACTGGATGTTGAGAGCAGACGCCGGGACTCGAACCTGATCCCCCATCTGTGCAACTCTGGCCTTCTGGCCACATATGCCTATGTACACGCAAGGCATAGAAGTGGGAGGATATTGTTCTTCGGAAGGACATTGCGGCCAAGGTGACAATGGCCTGCACCCTGAGCAATAGAGCAACAGCAAGGCCCTTTCCATTAATAAATTACTCAAGCCCTCCATTGCCTGAGCTGTGAGGCCCCTTCTATTACTAATTTACTCAAGCCCTCCCTCCCCAGCCCTCCATTACCTGAGTAACAGAACAACTGCGAGGCATCTTCTATTACTAAATGTTAGAAATGGGATTTCTGGTTGGCTAAGGCTTGCGCCAAAGCCAAGCAGAAACCACCACTCTAGTCAGGGCAAGGGAGTTACACGCCTAAGATAACCCCTGCTCACCCCCTTGGTAGCTTGGCACGAGCAGTCAGGCTTATCCCGGTGGCAATGTGTAAAGCGTTTGCGCAACACACACCCAGCAACAACATACTAGGCACACCACAAAAAGGAACTCCACACAAGGTTATATCAAAAATAGCCTTTGTGTTATCATAAAACACATTAGAATAGTAATCACATAATATACACTGTGCCAACTGGCACTGGGCAATATTTACAGGGGATTATATACACATGACAGGGCCACGTGGGCCACTGTCAGAACCATCACTTAATAAAGATAGTAAATGTAGACCATGTAATAAACACAGAACACAACCAGTAATCACTGGTAACCACTATACTCCGCATCAGCCTGTAACATAAACCACATTATGCACAGTATCCCATTAGGCGCAAAATACATTATACGCCAACCTCACCAGCATAAATACATTATGCAATCATCTCATAAGTCTAAACCTATTAGACACTAACATCCTAAGCATAAATCACATTAGGCATAACCCACAGTAGAGAATAACTCACAACCTAAACGCATTAGGAAATAATAACCTCACAAGCATAAACGCATTAGGCACATCGCCAGCTAAGGGATACCAAATACTATGAAAAACTAAAAAAGAATCCAACCTTGGAAATCAAGCAATCTTTAGATGTAAAACTTCAAGAATGGACGTCATGGGGCCTAATTGATGAGGATGAACGAAAATACCTAACGGTAATACATCCAGTGACATCCACGATTTATTTCTTACCTAAGCTGCATAAAGATCAGAAAAAACCACCGGGTAGACCAATCTTGTCCGCAAAGGGATCCTTATTGGAACCAATCGCAAACTTTATCGACTATTTTTTGATGCCCTACGTGGTCCAACTAAGCTCCTACAATCAGGATACGAGTGATCTATTGAGGCTATTACAAAACACACCATGGCAAGGAACATACCAATTGATAACGATGGATGTCATATCACTTTACACGAATATTGGGAATGACATGGGTTTGGAAGCAGGTAACTTCTTCCTGCAAGAGAGGAATATCAAATATAGTGACCATAATAAGATGCTCCTAGACATGATCTCAATCTGTCTAAATGAAAACATCTTTTTCTTTGGCGAAGAGGTGTATCGCCAGAAAAACGGGACCGCGATGGGATTTTCATTCAGTCCAAGCTATGCGTGCCTAGCAATGGGATGGTGGGAGAAGGAGGTGGCATGGAGTTCAAGAAATGATCATGTAATGCAAAAAATCTTTTAACTTTGCATAATTTGAAAAGGTACTGTACCAAAATGTTGCAATCAAGCCAAAAAGTTAAGAAATGATGACCTGACAGGATGTTGTGTATATATATATATATATATATATATATATATATATATATATATCGCGAAAACTCCAACCTCTGATTTCACCAAGCAAACAAGCAGGCAGGTACAGGAGCACGGACCACAAGTAAGTGCAGATTTTAATTTATTGTGTTCAGAAAAGCACTAGCAGCATTACGCGTTTCGGCTCCAAGGAGCCTTGATCACATGATGCGCCCCATAGGTAATGGTCTTTTTTATATACACAGTGGTTTTTTTCTTTTTCATTTTTTTCCTATTTTTGCCTTTTTCTCTTTCTATTGTTTTAAAGTGACAAGTGCATAGTGTGCAAGAAAATGCATAGACATAGACAACATCCTGTCAGGTCAAAACATTCACTTAACTTAACGCAGAATTTTTACATTCCGATAAAATCTCTTCTAAAAAATTATACAAAGTTAAAAGTGTTGGTATCGGATACATCTCGGTATAAATACCCGTCCAGACATGATTGTAAAGTGCTAGTGCGATCTATTGTGCAAGGTATTGCATAAATATAAACAACATCCTGTCAGGTCATCATTTCTTAACTTTTTGGCATGATTGCAACATTTTGGTACAGTACCTTTTCAAATTATGCAAAGTTAAAAGATTCTTTTGGATTCATCCTGGTTTGAATACCTATCCAATTAATCTTTGTATAACCGATACATAAAGTGCCAGTGCAAACTACAGTACCTATACAGAAAGTGTCTAAGTGCAATCCTTGCTGCCTACAAGACAGCACATCTACATCCTGTGCAAACTTACGCTAAATAAAATGTGTAAAAAAGGTAAAAAGTCCCTTTAGAAAACCACCGTGATAAATATACTATAAAAATGTTTTTAAAAGTCGGGATATGGGCGACTGGAAGATTACATTGTTTACATTAAGGATGACAGTATATTTTTAAGATTGTTAAAGGCAGGTGTATAATTCCTCCGTAATATTGAGGCCTCTCGGGGACTTTGTATCGAGGTCTAGGATGTATCTGGTCTCTAGACGTCTAAGGGCTTTCTCCCTATCCCCCCCTCTTTTGTATGGTGGAATCGCATCAATGATGAAATATTTAAAATTTTTGGGGTCTGCATTGTTCGTCTCCCCAAAGTGTCGTGCTACAGGGTATGTGGTATCTTTGTTTCTGATGGCTCTGATGTGCTGGAGTATCCTTTTGTGCCCCTGTAGTATAGTACTACCTACATATCGTAGGGCACATGGACACTCCAGCACATAGACTACAAAGTCCGATTTGCAGGTTAGGGATTTCCCTATGGGTTTCTCTACATCGCTGAAGGGGGTGTCATAGGAGACTTTATTAACTCCAAATTGACACGCCTTGCATGTCTTACAGCAATGGAATCCCTTTCTTTGAGACAACCATGTGTTTTTAGGTTGGGTGAAGGGGTCATTTCGAACTAGGGTATCCTTCATGGAGGTAGCCCTTGTGTACGTTATGGGAGCATTTTTCGGGAGAGTTTGGCCGATTACGGGATCATCACGAATGAGGGGCCAATTTGTTCTAATGATTTTCCTGATAGCGTTGTCCTGTTTGCTATATTTCAAGATAAATCTAAAAGAATCTACAGATTTCTCTGGCTGGGTGCCCTCCTTCTTTTTACCATTAGTGATTAAGCTCTCTCGTGTGGGTACCTTACTTTTCTTGATGGCTTGATCAATACACTTCCTAGAATACCCCCTTGCCCGGAATCTGGCTGCACTCACTTGTTGTGCTGCAATTAAATCCTCGCGATACAAAAGGGGATGGACGGAACGTTTGAGCCAATCAAACACTCACCCCCAGTCAACTGATCTGGGTTTAATCCATCATCATTCTTTAGCTCACTCCACCACCCCAGTTCAGACATGGCCATATGCAAATCAGTCTGACCCTGTGCCTCATGGGAACAGTCCAGCCCGAACTGCCAAGCCATGTCTTCCCTGGACCGGAAACAAGCATCCTAGGACCGGTTTCTGGCATTCCAGCCGTCATCAGCCAGGCTTGCTTGAATCCAGTGGCAAAGTGAGCAAGGGACCCACGTCTGGGCATACCCCCGCCAACTTAGGGCGAACAAAGCGATACAAAAGGGGGTGAGTGTTTGATTGGCTCAAGCGTTCCGTCCATCATCCCCTTTTGTATCGCAATTAAATCCTCTTCACAACTGCAAATTCGTTTGAGCCGCAGCATCTCCCCGTAGGGTATGCTCTGAATCAGATGCTGCGGATGAAAACTACCCGCATGTAAAATCGAGTTGCCGGCTGTCGGCTTCCTGTGCAGTTTTGTTTCAAGGCGATTGTTTTTGATGTAAATTTCAACATCTAAAAAGGTGATTGTTGTGGCACTAATCGTGGCTGTAAAGTGCAGGTTAAGACTGTTCACATTTAATTCATTAATGAATTGTTCTGCTTCCTCTACAGACCCTTGCCAAATTAAAAACAAATCGTCTATAAAGCGTAACCAACATTTGATTTTAGTGACTGTAGTCAGGTATTCCTTCAATAGTACCAGCTCCTCCCACCAGCCCATGTGTAGACAGGCATAGCTGGGGGAGAAGCTGGCACCCATGGCTACCCCACGTTGTTGTTTATATAAAACATTCTGGAATAAAAAAATATTATTATTTAGACAGCACTCTACCATATTTAAAAGCATCTTATTGTGCTGTACAAATTCGGGGGTCCTTTTGCCTAGATAAAATTGCAGTGCTCGGAGACCATCTTGGTGATTAATGGATGTATAAAGAGATGTCACATCCATCGCTATGAGCAAATAATCGTGATGCCATGCAGTATTTTATATTTTTGAGAGGAAGTCCCCAGTGTCTCTAATATATGAAGGCAATTGGTGCACAAATTCCTGTAGATAGTAATCAACATATTGAGAAGTTTTCTCCAGGAGACTGTTGCGTGCCGAGATGATTGGTCTTCCTGGGGGTTTAAGAACGTCCTTGTGTATCTTTGGAATAAAATATAGGACCGGGGTGACCGGATTTTTATTTCTCAAAATTGATATTCCTGGGGGTTTAACAACCCTGCATTCTTCCATGCTATCAATTTTGTATTGTATACGTTGTATGTAGATCGTAGTTCAGAATGATCACTTCTCCGGTAGCATGTTGTATCTGCCAGTTGTTTCATGGCTTCCTCTGTACAGTCTTTCTTATTCCATAGGACAAGATTTCCGCCCTTATCTGCATTGCGAATGACTATTTCTTTATTTGATTTTAATTTGTCCATTAAAATATGATATTGCATTTCTTTTTTGTTGGTTTTATTTTTGTTGGTTCTTTGCACTTGGTGGTTGAGTTCCCTAATTCCTTTTACCATTTGTTCCTGAAAGATATCAATCGAATCCCTCAGTGTGATTGGATTGAATTTGGACCGAGGCTTGAAAGGGGTGGTTGTTGCTGTAGTTTGTAATGTCCTCTTATCGATAAAATATTTTCCTGACAAGGATTGTCAGTTTCATTGGCTAACTCTTGTAAGTCATTTAGTAGTGGCCCATCTGATGCTGTTAGATTGAAAAACGGTGGACTAATTGGTGGAGGTTCAGGTTGTTGGATAAACACATCCGTTGTAGTTTTTTTGTTTGGATTTTGAAGAAAGTATTTCTTTAGTTTAAGTTTTCCTATACTTTTAAAGACATCAAGCCTAGTTGTCGCATAATCAAAAGAACTTACAGGACAGAAGGAGAGCCCCAGTGCTAGCAGTTGCTCCTCTGCTTTGTTAAGTTCAATCTCTGTTAGATTGATAACAGTTTGGCTACTTTGGTTGGTATTCACTATTGGCGTCTCCAATTGCGTCTGGGTTGGCGAGTCTGCTGTTTCTTTGGTTTGTCGTGACTTTGCTTTTCTCCTCTCGAGGCGCTTGGTGGATCGACTTTTTGTTGTTTGTTGTGTTGGACTCTTGGGCGCAATGTATTGCACCTTTCGTAGACGTGTATATATATATATATATTATATATATATATAATACATATATATATATATAACATGAAGAAAGCATAAAGCAACGGAAGATGGAGAAGTTTACCAGTGACAAGTTAGATTTTGAGTGAGGTCAAATATTTACATTTGCAAATGGATTTGAGAATTTAAAGCGACAACATCTCATGAAAAGCAATAGGGAGAGACAAGAGACCAGCAGACACAGAGACTGAGCTCAGCTCTGAGATAGAAACTGACATGGACAATGGCACCCAGTTATCAGGGCAGGGCTCGAAAAATCATAAAAATGTTACTAGACCTGCAGGTCTAGTAACTTTAATATTCTACTCGATTAATGTACTTGAACCGTGAACTGATCTCAAATTGTGTGATCCTAGGCAAATATTTTGTCTTATGGAGCCGCCTTTTTCTTTTTTATCACATAAGAGAGCACCTTCAAATATGCAAGTTCACTATTTCTGCGGTACAAAAAAACTTTTTATTAACTAGACTAAATGTTTGCTCCATGTATAACAAGAATGGAGCCTATATATAGGGTACACATGATCCCCGGCTTGCCTCTTGGGGCCAGATCTACGACCCTTTTTTGCAAACGAAAATTGGCCCGTTTGCGACCGCAAAAAAGGGTGGTGGTATGTACAAACGCTATTTTGCGATTAGGTGACTTGCAAAATAGTGTTTGCGAGCCGCTATTAGGAAGGGGCATGTCAAAGGTGTCCCTTCCTAATAGCGAGTCAGAATGGTATGTACCATTGTTTTGCTCGCAAAACGCTCGAAGTTTGCCGCATACGTGAAGTAGGTGGTAAGCCACTCGCACACAGGAAGGGGTCCCAAGGGGACCCCTTCACCTTTGTGAATGGGTGCAAAAATATTTTTAAGAGCAGACAGGGGTCCCAGGGACCACTGATTGCCCTTCAAAAATAAAAATACAATTTTTCATTTTTTCCCCAAAACTTATCCTGTTTTCCTTTAAGGAAAATGGGCTGCATTTGAAAAAGAAAGTTGCTTTATTGAAAAATCAAACACAGACATGAGGGTCTGCTGTACCCAGGAGGCCACCATCCCTGTAGTTGCAGGCCATTCCCAATGGGTCGCAAATTGCGACCTGCCTCATGAATATTAACGAGGCAGGTCCCTGGCGACCCATTTGATAACCGCAAACAGTGTCTCAGACACTGTTGTACATTCCATTTTGCGAGTCGCAAAACGTCGCAATTTGCGACTCGCAAAATGGAATGGTCGTACATCTGGCCCTTAGTTCACTAATAGCACTGTCATCTGGGCAGGGGCAGTAATAATTCCCAGTTCATGTTTAAAAACTCACTTTTTTATGTAATAGCCAGCCAGGGCCTCCTTGGCCACGAAATAATGTAAGTCTTGGATTGACACCATGTTGTTTGTTGATGAAACTCAATAAAAAGATTTAAACCATAAAAACTCACTTTTCATAAATATATTACTAAAGCATGATGTCTTAGTGCACTGCCATTTACAGATAGCATACTTTCCATTGAAATGGCCACAAAACATTCCCACTAACCTGTAGCTTCACTGATAATAGCACACAATTTATGGAAATTGGGTTTCAGCAAAAATATTTAAAATTTGCACATCACCAAGTAAAGTGTTCTAATTTGTTTTGAGCCTATAAAAATATTTTTTGAAACTGCAGAATTTCAAAAAATTGTCTTCATAACTAATGAAATATATTTGAACTGTTTGAACAGTTCACTTAGCTATTTCAGTGTTGTATTAGAACAAAGCCTGACATCTTACAGCCTTTTATTTCACATGCTTTACACAGTTCAATTGTAACACAGTTCACTTTTAAAACTCCTCTAACTTCAGTCACAGAAAAATAGATGTAGAAAGACAAACTGACTTTTGACCTCTGTCTCTGAAAGCCAGCAAATGTGACCAGACAACAAGATTTAAAGGCTTCTTTATTGCTCTATTGCTCTTTCACTTTGTGAGCAATAAAGATGCCTTTAAATCTTATCTTGTCACATTTGTTCCACTTTCAGAGACAGAGGTCAAAAGTCAGTTTGTCTTCCACAGAAGTTAGAGGACTTTCAGCTGCCAGAAAAGGTGAGTAGTCCCTAAAAATAGCTCGCCCTGATTTAATCTTGCTGGACAATGCGAGTGGGCGAGTGGATTTTTCGAGCCCTGCAGGGGCAGCGGGGGAGCGGCGTCATAGACAATATAAATTGCGAAGGAATTGGATTTGTTGCGGTTAGACTGCCGCCAAACCCTGAGACCAAGAAATCAAAGGCACTAAAGCGGAAAGGAAGGAGGTGCAAACAGTGCAATCGAATCAGCGCAGCAAGACACACATGTAAAGAAATCATGGAAGAAGAAAAAGTAAATGTATGCACAGATGAGAGCTCCATTATCAATTTATCAACCACAGTGTTAAGTCAAGCAGAGGAACAAATATTGATGCTTAGCCTGTCGTACTGCCTGGAAAGCTTGTTAATTAAACACAAACGAGGATTGACATCTTCAAATTCGTAAAAAAACTAAAACTGATGAAAGTTCATGCGCTTAATAAAAAGAAAACACAGATGGTGGACTTAGGAGATACAGGGTCAGAGCAAAGCTGCATGACCATTGCCAACTTGTCACTATTGCAAGGGCTAAGAGAGCTCAAAAACGGAAGTTTGGGTATAACGAAGCCGGTATTGGAGCAGGACATCCTTAAGGAATGCGATCTTGATGAATGGGGTGATGCATCAACCCCATTTAAGCCACCATCAACTTTCCTGCCAAGAGATGCAATTGACATTTTTAATGATATAATGGTAGATGGAGTCAAAAAAAGCCATGAACAAGCAAACAAGAAAAGTCCCAGAAGAAATGCTACTGAAATGAGATACCGCAATCTGATCACCAAGTTGCAATCCAATAAGCGGATTGTAAGAAATTCAGATAAAAGGGGCAATATAGTGCTTTGGGCCATGAGTATGTACCTGAAAGAAGCCCTCAATCATTTGAATGATACTAACTGTTATGTAAGATACAATTGGAATGTTATATCAGTGGTTAACCAGGAGTACAAAGACGATCTGATAGGATGGCGGAATGATGGTTTGATCAACCAGGAAGAGTACATGTTCTTACGCAATGACATCCCAAGAATACCTGTGCTGTATTTTATTCCGAAAGTGCACAAGAACCCCAAGGAGCCCCTTGGTCGACCAGTCATATCTGCCCAGGGTAGTCTCCTAAAGGACACATCAAAATTACATTGTTTATTTTCTGCAGCAATATGTAACTCTTTTAACCTCCTATGTAAAGGACACAGGTGACTTTTTAAAACTAATATACAACATCCCGATGGAGGATGATTATATTTTGATTGCATTAGATGTAACAGCACTATATATGAGCATCCGCCATAATGATGGGCTGAGGGCAATAGGGTACTATCTGCAAAGCCACCAGGTTAGAATATACAGGCATACACAGATGGCCAAGAGGTGTTTGGAGAGCAATTATTTCCTTTTTGGTAATGAAGTATTTAGAACTGCGATGGGCACCTGTTTCGCCTCCCGCTATGCATGCTTGCATTTAGACTGGTGGGAGGAACAGGTGCTCCGCAGGTGCTACTGCTGGGCATGGGACAATCATATTATTGTCTGGACGAGATTTGTTTATGATCTCTTTTCTGGTGTGGAGAGGGCCCATAGAGATGGCAGAATTGTTTATAAAAGAGAGCAATACTAATAATCTGGACTTACATTTCACACACCACATCATCAAAACTAGTGTCACATTTTTAGACCTAGAAGTATACATTAGCCAGGGAAGTTAGAAAAATGGCTGTTTAGGAAAGAGACTGCTGGCAATACGACTCTGCATGTATCCAGTTTCCACCCTGAGCACATCAAAATGAGCATTCGGTATGGCGAGCTGCTGCCGGCAAGAGGAACTGCAGTACCACTCCCCACACACTTCAATGTCAGGAGGAGTGAAAGGGATATTCCTGCAGAGAGGGTATAGTGAACTGGTAATAGACCAAGCACCAAGGGCAGCCAACAAAAGAGAGAGGGATGTTATCCTGTTCTCAAGGCCAGAAAAGCAACCAGGAGGGGTAAGATGCATAACTCCCTACAGTAATCAGGACAGAGCACTTAGAGCCCTATTTAGAAGGCACTGGCACATAGTAAGAACAGATCCCGTGATTGGCGAGCTCATACCAAGGACTCCACAAATCACTTACAAGTGTGCACAATCGATGACGGACGTACGTGTAAAAAGTAGCCCGTAGATGGCCAACCAAGTCAGCTGACTGCAGCCCAAAGTGGGTTTAATTTTTTTTCCAGATGTAAAGCCTGCACGATATGCCAGAATATGGTTGAATACACATCCCCGTTAAAGGACAAGCCAATTAAGATTAAGAGTGCGTATAATTGCAGAACTTAATTTGCAGTCTACGTATTAACGTGCACTTGTAACTTACGCTAGTTAGGAAGCACAATGCTGGCAGTCTACAAAAGGGTTTTACAGCACATGTGTGCCATAAGCAATTTTGATCAGACAAACTTGGTGGCGAGACACTGTGAGTTACACCACAACCATGATCCTAAGCAAATCAGGTATGTATTTAGTAATCGATGCAGTACCTTTGGAAAGAAGGGGTGGGGATCGGGTTAAGGCTTTAAGTGAATTTGAAATGCGCTATATTGTAACCCTAAATTGCAAAACCCTGAATGGGATAAACATAGATGGGGAACTGTATGCCTGCCTATAATATGTAAACAGTCATTGTATGGAGTTATGATATGCCAGGTATGCCCACAGGGGCTTGACCCTCTGCCAACTTTTTTACTTCATTTCAATCTATTACAGAGTTTATGTTTTATGGCAATGTGTAATTCGAGTTTGCGAGCACTGTATGTGATTATAAAATATGGCGCACAGAGAGGCGGAATAGCTGGAATGGCTTTGTACTATAAAGGTACAACCAACATGCACATTGCATTTTTCATTGTACAGCTTGACTTGAGGAACTTACTGGTAGGTGCAATCTGCACAAGTGATTATTCATATGACGTAATATGAATGTTAGGGCAGAGTCGATATACAACTATTTACTAATGGGGAAGTGGCCATGTGAGCAGATAGAAAAGTGAAATTTTCCTAAGAGCGTTATAAAAGCCCACATGGGCTGATAGATTCCAAATGCATGGGGAAATATATCAACGCCTTCAAATATCTGCTGAGTTTTAGCACATACTCACTTTGAGTAACGCTGTCCACTCAGACTCAATTATGGGTGCAACATTGCCACATATGTAGTTGAGCAATTACTTTCTCTGCCGCCATTATATTTCCGTGATTGTACCTCGGTTTTTATGAACTTATTGTTAACAGCGGTCTGTGAATGAATGGGCAATCTCGAAATGGAGCTACTATTACATGGTAGCGTGGCTATGTTAGCAGGTTGAAAAATGAATTTTTACTTGAGAGCGTTATAAGCCCACATGGGCAGACTGTTTCCAAATGTATGGGGAAATGTATTAGCTCTTTTTGATATACATGTGTAGTTTTGCACATATGCCCTTTAAGTACTATTATTCACTTGGACTTAATGATAGATGCAGCATTGCTACAAGTGTAGTTGAGTAATAATAGTGCCGGCCCACATTATATGTGATTGTCTGAAAAAACAAACTAATAATGAACTGTATGTGATTGCATGCAGCGATATAGGAAAGAAAAAAATAAGCGTGGCGGCTATATTTAATGTGTATGTAGGAAAGACTGATATTAAGTTTTATTTATTTTATCTTCATGTGAATATACTTGAAGAATTTTCAAAATGTGTATGTTGAACAAGCCATGTTAGATGTCAAAATGTTTCTCCCCGGTGCAATATCTTGCCAGTCTTGTCTTCATTTCCATGATGATGTAATGAGTGAAACTCTTGTGGAAAAGGCACACATGTCATGTGATCAAAGCTGCACTTTACTGTCAAAACGTGTAATGGCGGACAAGGTGGACAAATGAATAAACAAAACTGAATCGTATATGGCAACTATGCCAAAGTCCGCGGGGGTGAGTACCGCAATCTTACTGAACCGACAGAGGAGTGAGGCAGGCGTGCGGGCTTTCACCTACCCTGTTCTCCCTCTATATTAATAATGTTTTTGACCACCTTAAACAGTGTAGTCATGACTCCTCGAAGCTCTGCGGGACCCTGGTTCCCTCATTGCTTTTTGCAGAGGAATACCATCCTGATTTCACAGATGCTGAGGGGTCCCCAGAACCTACTCGATAGTTTCAACACACACTGCATCGAAAAGGGACTGGAAATGAACACCAGTAAGACAAAATATATGGCTGTAAAACCCTAAAGGACCTTTAGAAAAAACATCACAGTCAGCGAACAAGACTTGGAGCGTGTATCTAATTTTAAGTATTTGGGCTAAACACTCTATTCCAGGTTATCATGGAACCCCCAAATAAACCATGCAACGATGGATCTCACACATGTTGCTAGAGCAATTTCCAACAGGTATCACATGTCCACAACCAAAGCAATCACACCGGCCCTAGAGATTTATAAACATAAATCTCAGGCATCAGCACTATATGGGTCTGAGCAGAGGGTATAGATAAAAATAACCAGCTCGTCATTGGTGAGAACAAGTTCATGAGAGGGCTACCAGGTCTACCTGCAGTGGCACCATTAATATCTATGTACTGAGACCTACCCTTTATTGGATAAGATAGTGGACGACACAGGAACTGGCCCATTACAGAGAAGGTCTGGTGGAATTGCTGGAACTAGATAAATCCCTAACCTTCCCCTGGTTACAGCATGTTAAGTCATCACTCATTAAGCTTGGTCTATCCTCCTACTGGAGTGAGCCACAAGCACTATCATATAGCTCCAAGAAACATTTAAAGCTAACATATTGGGAACATGGCACGAATACTCTTCATAGCAACCCACGTTTAGGCAGGTTGACAACACAATTCCTTGCCATTTAGCCAATCTCTGCTTCTGAGGAATTGCTAGATACTATTCAACCCTCTTTGGCAAAAATATTGTACATAAAAGTTCGCTATGAAATCCTTCAAGTTAAAGCATATACCTCAAAATGGAAGTTGGGTAGTAAACCCATGATGGTACCTGCCCTCTATGCACTTTAGGTCAAACTCAAAACAATGCCAATGTTCTGTTCTTTTGTACTACCTACGGCAGGATCTGGACGAAATGGATTCGCCCACTCTGCAAAAAAGTGGGGTTCAGAAAATATGAGGAAGCTTTAAGAGTACTTAAATGTGAAACAACACCCTATATAATTTTTAATCTGAGTGGATACCTACTTGCAGTTGAATTTGCACGTAACAAGATGTGCTTGAAATTTTAACAAGGTAACAAACTCATTATTTATTGGTTTTAACCGAGTCGTGTTTGTATTGCGTGTCCGTTAGAATACCCACAATTATATGTATTTTAGTTTCTATTGAAAGAAATGCTTATTTTTATGTATACTTTTAATGGTTTTTAACTGAAATAAAGTATTTTAATTGAGAATTGTATATATGGTGTCTGCATCAATCCTTTTGTTACGAGATTGGGGATTGCTCGATGTGATATATATATCTTCCATGCAAAAAATAAAGGCCCATTAAGTCTATTATGGGTCATTGTAGGAACTGTAGTGCAAATTAAATATTAAAAAACCCAATTATTACAGTAATTGGCAGAGATGTTACAAATATTGTATGGGCATAATCATTTCGAATGATCTTATAACTAAAGAAAATATATACACTTAATATTGTAAATCGTTACTTGCCCTATTGGCATTGATCACATCTCATCAATTACGTGTTGTCTCATCAAATATATGATGCATAGGGTCTCATCTTAGTGTTTGTGGAACACATGTTCTAGTTTCTCATTGTTTGATCAATTTCAACATTTCATTTAGCAACATTTGCCCTTTAATGGACTTAATGGGCCACTGTGCATATGTGTATATATATATATATATATACTTGCTCCAACAAAGTATGTAGCACTCACAGGGTTTGAGGATCATACATTTATTCATTGCAGACACGTGCAGTCGAATTACCGCAGACCTTGAATTTGTATAATTCACAATCCAGCCGATTGTCGGAAAATCTTGCAGCGACGGTTCTGGCTTGGAGCAAGCATTCTAACGTGAGTCCTACCCTCACGACCATGTGAGCACCCGCTTTCTGAGTTCGGCAGCCTAAGGTGGGACTAGGAGCAGGCGTTATTGAAAAGGTAGCCAGAACAGTCGCTGCAAGATTTTCCGACAATCAGCTGGATTGTGAATTATACAAATTCCAGGTCTGCGGTAATTCGACTGCACCCTGCGGAATGATCGTGATAAAATCCAGCGGCCTGACGAGGGGTTTGTGACGCACAGCGCTATGGAGCACTAAGAGACTGAGCAATATGGAATATGCTGTGCTGAAAACAGTGGGTAATTGAGAACATTGGTGATTATTGGACATTCAAGTCGGCAAAAACTACAAATACCAGGATACTCACTGTTTACATGGCAACCCATAAAGAAAGAACAACCAGGCAGTCCTATGTCACTCGCTACCATTTTAAATTCACCAATAAGAATGGAGAAGTCATCATACAATTAAGCGCAATAAGTGTGTGTTTGGTACATGCATTTTGAAGCACTGAGGAAAGCAAACCGCTGAAACGCGTCTGCAATGAATAAATGTATGATCCTCAAACCCCTTGAGTGCTACGTACTTTGTTGGAGCAAGCATTCTAACGTGAGTCATACCCTCATGACCACGTGAGCACCCGTCTTCTGAGTTCGGCAGCCTAAGGTGGGACTTAGGAGCAGGCGATTATATAGATATATATTTATATAGATATATATTTATATGTGTATATATATATATATATATATATATATATATATATATATATATATATATATATGTGTGACAGAAAGGAAGGACTCACTTGCCATGTGAAAGACTTGTTAGTCGAAATGCGTCAGTGTTTGGTATGCGACGTGTGATTACTCAAACATTAAAGATGTGGAATTATCGACTTCCTAGGAGTGTAGCATCTTTTTTTTGCAATGGAGGACTAGTCAGGAGGGTTGGTCTACCTCCGACGTCTGCACTGGCAGAAAGAGCGGGCTGGCAAGTGACCACTTTGTTGGTAACATTATATATATACATCCTTTTTATAAAATTTGTTTTTATTCTGTGAACTGTTTTTATATTAGAAATCTGTTACCTGTTTTGCTTTGCACACTGCACTTTACTTTCAAGCCGGTCCCCGGTCCACCACGGTGTTTTAGTGGCCGATTGTTGTGGAGGGACGTGGCTCCTCCCCCTGCCCCCGTCATTTCCGGACAGGGCACAGCATTTAAACCAGATGGGGGCCCGGCCGCGCAGCGGACGCGCCGGCGGCGCACCAAAGGCAAGCCCGTCTGCGCCCGTCAGCGTCCCGGAGGCAGCTGGGGCGAGGAACTCTGCCGGTTTCGCATCACAACCGGATAAGGTATTAACCTACGGCAGGGAGACTCTTATGGAGCTGGGCTCCTCTTACAAGTGTAAGAATGTTATCGACATGTGGATAGGCGACTCACTACCGTGCTGTCAGTATTGTAGCTGGGGAGCCACAAATCACACTATGAACAGCACGTTAGCGCCCAATACGTAGAGAAAGTACACGCCTAAACAGGATTCAGTGTTAAAGAAACAAGAACACATTAATGCTCTGCTGCTTAATTGTCACTCGCTTAATAAACATGATTTACACATATATGACATGATATGTGAGACCAAACCGTATTTCCTGTTTTTGACCGAAACATGGCTATCTGACACGTCGAATCCGACTATCGCTACAGCCATTCCCCCTGGTTACTCCATTTTGAGGAAGGATCGTGTTGGAAGCAAGGGAGGTGGAGTTGCAATTATTAGCAAATTGGACATATCCATTACTTGCATTCCCATGGAAGGAATTGAAGGGGCTGAGTGCCTCTGTTTTCAGGTTACCCTCTCCCCCCATTAGTGCTTTGCGGGAGTCCTTATATATAGACCCCCGGGTCACGCAGGGGTCTTTTTGAAGTCCATCAGCGATGACATCGCGCCAGTAGCCTCCAGATTTAAACACTTTCTTGTCTTGGGTGATTTTAATGTACATATGGACAAACAGGATATCCCTGAGACCGTCTCTCTGCTGGAATCCTTGGACGCGCTTAATCTGGCTCCATATGTCTTTGCCCCCACGCTTGTTAAAGGCCACACCCTTGACCAAGTATTTGCCAACTGCAAAATACAGACAGAGGTTCCCTTACCTCTATTATGGTCAGAGTCAGACCACTACTTGGTGGGTTTTAAGCTACCAAAACTAACGAAGCTTTCACTGACCCAGGTCAAGCGGCCGTCTTTTACATCCAGGCCTTTTCACAAAATTACCCCGGCTGCCCTCAAATATGAACTCGACCAACACCCTCTTATGCCAAGCGGCAATATAGAGCAGGATGCTGAGGCCCTAGTTAAGTGGGTCTCGCAAGGGACCCTGTCCCTCGCCCCTTTAATCTCGTGCTCCAAAAAAATTGCAAGATGCTCAGCCCCTGGTTCAACGACACCCTGCGTCAGTGTAGAAAGGACTGTAAACGTCAGGAAAGAGTATGGAGGAAAGATTTTAACGTGGAAAATAAAAGGAATTACAAAGAGGCCTTAAGAGACTACCACAAAAGGATACAGGAAGCTAAGAAGAGCTTCTTTGCATCTAAAATTGAGTCCGCAGGAAATAAAAGCAGAGACATTTTTAGTATTGTTAAAAGCTTCTCTTCACCTAGTGCTGCGACAAGGCTCTCCCCTACATCAGCTGACTGGATTGGAAAGTTAGCCAATTTCTCTATACGAAGATCATAACAATTCAATCTTCTTTTGATGGCTTGGGTGGGAAAGATGTGATGGCCTCTCCATTGACTGCCCCCCAGAATCAGGAAGGCAGTGCCTCCCTTTCCCTCTTTCCTCCTTTGTCCCTAGAGGCGTCCTTGTCTATAATGAAGGGCCTCAAGTCTGGCTCACCTGTGGACCCTTGCCCTGCCAAATTTCTGGCTTCAATGGCGGAGATTCTGAATCCCACAGTGAATAGCGTTTTGAACGTGTCTCTTCATAGCGGTCAGGTCCCGGTTAGCTGGAAGAGCGCGAAAATAATTCCCCTATTGAAAAAACCTACGGCTGATCCCATGGAACTAACTAATTACAGACCCATCTCTTTGCTGTCTTTCTTCGCAAAGACACTAGAGAAATACGTTCACTTGGTGATCAGCGATTTTGCTGAAGCCAATAACCTTCTACATCCGAGTCAGTCTGGTTTCAGGCAGAACCTTAGCACAGAGACGGCGTTGCTGGAGGTCTCCGATTCCATCAAAGAGACCCTGGATAAAGGAGGCAAAGCTGTTCTTGTCCTTTTAGACCTCTCTGCGGCCTTCGACACCGTGCCCCACGGTCTCCTCCTGCAGAGGTTACGGGAGTGTGGACTTGGAGGCACGGTGTTGAAGTGGTTCTCCTCCTTTTTGGAGGATAGAAATCAAGAGGTCTGGTTGCCCCCGTTTGCAGCCAGTATTCCGCCCTTGAACGTTGGCGTGCCACAGGGATCTATCTTGAGCCCCGTACTTTTTAATCTGTACATGGCTCCTCTGGCTACCCTGGCAGAAGCGGGTGAGGCTATGATTATATCCTATGCCAACGACATGCAACAGCTGTTCACTTGTAAGAAGGGGGAGGAGTTTAACGGGGAGAAGATTAATAAATGTCTGAGAGAAATCTTTGCCTGGTTCAGACACAACCATCTTAAATGTAACCCGGAAAAGTCTGAAATTATCTTTTTTGGCACCCCGCTTCTGGACGCCTGGAAACAATGGTGGCCTACGGATATGTCTCCCCCCCAGTCAGCAGTTAAGATTGTAAAAAACCTGGGAGTGAAAATGGATGATGCCTTATCTATGACACCTCAAGTACAGTCGGTAGCAGGTACGTGTTTCGGTCTCTTGAAAATGCTCCGCAGGTTTCTCTTCCTATTACCGACCTCTCACAGAAAGACGGTCGTCCAGGCCCTTATTACCTCCAGATTGGACTATGCCAACGTCCTCTATCTGGGCCTTCCAGAGTTCATACTCAATAGACTGCAAGTCGTGTAGAACGCGGCAGCCAGGGTAGTCTTGAGACTCGGACCTAGAGACCGGATCTCCCACCACCTGAAGAATCTGTATTGGCTGCCTGTCCGTTGCAGAATACTCTTCAAAGCACTGGTCCTGGCTTTCAAAGCTCTGCATGGCATGGGGGCGCATTACATCCGCAGAAGAGTTTCATATTACGTACCTGGCAGATCCCTTAGGTCAGCACACCAACACCTAATTGTCATTCCTAAGTGTCTTAGAGCCCATAGTGGCGGACGTTCGTTCCAAGTGCAAGTGGCTAGATTCTGGAACAAGCTGCCTCTTCTGCTCAGGCAGGCCACGAATATACTGGCTTTCAGGAAACAACTGAAAACCTGGCTGTTCCAACAAGCAGTATAATGGTCGTCCACCCCGGGACCGATGTTCCCCTTCTGGCCTCTGTATCTTTCTGTCTCAGCGCCGGGATACTCTGCTGAGTAGCTGCGCGCTCTACAAATCCATTTTAACATAACATATATATATATATATATATATATATATATATATATATATATATATATATATATATATATATATATAAACAAACAATAAAGATAGATATATTTAATCAATCTTAGGGAAAGTATTTGAGTCTGGGAATAATAGAATTACTATTCCCACTCCAGTTTATGCAACAGTACGGAAAGCATAGGCTTTCAGAGGGGTTCAATTTACTATTCCCACTCCAAACTGGTTAACAGTAAGGAAAGTCTTGGACTTAGGAGGGGAGAAAATTTACTATTCCACCTTCAGTTTGTGCAACAGTAGGGAAAGCGTTAGACTTCGGAGGGTTAAGATTTACTATTCCCACTACAGTCTCTGCAATAGTACGGAAAGCATTGGACTTCAGAGGGAGTACATTTATTATTCCCATTCCAGTCTGTGCAACAGTAGGGAAAGTGTTGACTTCGCAGGGGCAAGATTTACTATTCCCACTCCAGTCTGTGCAACAGTAGTTAAAGTGTTGGTCTTTGGAGGGGTTACATTTACTATTCCCACGCCAGTCTGGGCAACAGTATGGAAAGCTTTGGACTTCGGAGGGGTTACATTTACTATTCCCACTCTAGTTCGTGTAACAGTATGGAGAGCGTTAGACTTCGGCGGGGTAAGATTTACCATTCCCACTCCAGTTTGTGCAACATTAGTGAAAGTGTTGGACTTCGGAGGGGTAAGACTTACTATTCCACTCCAGCCTGTGCAACAGTAGAGAAAGCGTTGGACTTCGCAGTAGTTACATTTACTGTTCCCACTTCAGTCTAAGCAACAGTAGGGAAAGTATTTCAACGCATTACATATTTGAATAACCCTATTATTTTAGAACAATTATCAAATTCTTAATAGAAACATTATTAATTAATCTACAAAAATATATAAAATAAAAAACAATTAAACAATTTACATGATTATTAAACATTCTAATACTTAATTATCAATATATTTTTATTTATTTATCTATTAATTAATTAGCTTCCCACACTACACCCCTACAAACTTAGCAGCCCACACTTAAAATGTAACAAAAATAAATAAGTGTAACACAATTTACATAATTGATAATCAATTAACCAATTAATTAACTATTAATAATTCTTTGTTAATTCATTTTTACTTAACGTCCCACCCTGTTCCCTTCACAAACCTAGCAACATGCAACTAAAATATAATGAAAATAAATCAGTATTACATAATGTACATAATTAGTTACCAAATAAATAATTAAATGGTAATTAGTTATTACTTAACTTCGCACCCTATAGCCCTACAAACCCAACAGTCGGCTCCTAAAATACAACTAAAATATAAAGTTGTTACACAATTTACATAATTATTAATCAATGAATGAATTAATTATAAATTAATAAATAATTTGTAATTCATTATAACTTATGTAACTTCCTACCCTATACCGGTACAAACCCAACTGCCCACACCTAAAATATAACAAAAAATATAATTATTGCACAATTAATAATCAATTAAATAATAATTGATAATTAATTGTTAATTCATTATTACTTTATTAACTTTCCACCCTATCCCTCTACATCCCAGCAGCCTGCACATAAAATATAACACTGTGGTTCTCCAGTATTGATATCTTTTATAGATTCACATGCTTGAATCTTCCCCGTCGTCATGGTGGGAGTCCCACGGTAACAGTAAAATAGCAGTATAAAAAGTCAAAAGGACAATCTCCTGTGAGAATCAACAGTATTTAGTAACCAGATAGCCTCATTAAAGAACATCCAAACTCCAGCCAATCACATCGCAGACCCCTGAGTATCCATCCCTGCAGGGCCACCATACCTCAGATTTCGAGCACAAGTGTAGTTAGTAAAATAAAAGAGGTATAGAAGGGTGCACCTGTAAGGGGAGGATGGAGGGCCGCATGTGAATCTATAAAAGATATCAATACTGGAGAACCACGGTGTACAGGTAAGTAACTTGTTTTTTCTCCAGTATTGTATCTTTTATAGATTCACATGCTTGAATCAGACTAGTAAGCACAGTACATAATAACAAAAGGAGGTGGAAAAACAGGTGAACCATCCCACCATGCGACATAAAGTCATCACCTAAACTGAACCAAGCAACTTAACTTTGCAGGTATAAAATATACAAAAATATATATACATATACATAAATAAGATTTGCCACAAAATATATTGACAATAATAATAATAACAATAATATTAATGATAATAAAAAATTCTTAGAAACCTCAGAAACTAAGGCCTACCTTAAGCGAATAGACAAGGGGCTGCTTGGCCAACCGCAGCATCCGTCCTTCGCAGGCAGTATCCAGGCAGTAGTGCCTTGTGAAGGTATGGATGCTTGTCCATGTCGCCGCCCTGCAGATGTATGGTAGGGACACACCGGCAAACAGGGCCGAGGACGTTGCCATCTTCCTTGTGGAATGGGCAGTTACTTTAGAGGCAAGCAGGCGACCCGCCCTTTCGTGGCAGTAGGTAATAGTAGAAGTAACCCAACGAGCAATTGACGCTCCAGTCAAAGCCTGACCCTTCCTAGGGGCAGAGAAGGCGATGAGCAGTTGAGTAGACTTGCGAAAAGACTTAGGGGGTAATTATGATGGCGGACGGACTTCAGTCCGTCTGCCATCGTGTCGGGGAGTGGGACCGCCCGCCTACAAGGCGGCAGTCCCACCAGGGGTATTATGATGCCACCGTGGCGCAATGTTAAAGATGCACAGATTACATTTCCCTGCACTGCGTGGCAGGCACCACGCAGTGCCTGCCACCTGGTGCAGAAAAATGTAGGGGGTACCATAGGTACCCCCCCCAGTGAACACCCACCTCCCCCGACACAAGGGGGGCCCGCAACGGGCCCCCAAATGCAATCCCCGCCAGCCTGTGAATTGCGGTTGAACCGCCATACACAGGCTGGCGGGGATGCAGCATCCTAATCTGGCGGACGGTGCCTGCTAGGCACCGCCACCATTTTAGAGATGCTTTGTGGGTCGGCCAGGCAATCGTAACAATTGCCTGTGGCGGACCCGTGGCGGACGGACTTTCCATCTGCCAGCACACCGCCCGCCATCGCAATCCGGCGGGCGGAAAAGTGCTTTGCGATGGCAGTGAATCCGCCACTGGCAGGCTGCCGGTGGCGGGTTCACCGCCATCGTAATGACCCCCTATGTCCTTTGTAGGTAAAACTTTAAACATCGTTTGATGTCCAAGGAATGCAGAGCTCTCTCTGCTGGTGTAGACGGAGCAGGAAAGAATGAAGGCAGGACTACAGGTTCATTCAGATGGAATGTGGTAGGCACCTTGGTTATAAACAAAGGATTAGTGTGTAGTACCACTCTATCCTGCTGGAATTGAAGGTAAGGTTCTGTTGCTGAGAAAGCTTGAATTTCGCTAATGCGTCTAGCAGACGTGATGGCTAAGAGAAAAGCCACCTTCCAAGAGAGAAATTTTATGTCGCACTTGTGAATTGGCTCAAATGGTGCTCTCATGAGATGGGATAACACAATGTTCAGTTGCCAGAGCATCGGAGCAGGCCGAACCGGCGGGTAGGCTCTGAAAAGGCCTTTCAGAAATTCCTTTACCAATCTGCAGGACCATAGGGACGACTGGCTCGAACATCTCCTATACCTTGAGATCACGGCCAAATGAACCTTTACTGAAGAATGAGAAAGGCCAGCTTTTGCCAGCGACAAGATATATGGCCAAACCTCCTCCGGAGAAGAATCGAGCGTATGGCAGGAGTGCTTTGTAAACCAGGAGCAGAACCTTTTCCATTTGGCTGAATAACACTTGACCGTAGAAGGAGCATGGGCCTTGTTAAAAATGGAACGCACTCCTCAGAAATTTTGAAGTCACCGAACTCAGTGTGGTGAGGAGCCAGGCCGACAAGTGAAGAGATTGAATCTGTGGATGAATCACTTGGCCTTGGTCCATTGAGAGTAGACGTTCCAAAGGCTGAAGACATATTGGAGAAGTTTCTGATAGGCGAAACAGCTCTGTAAACCAGTATTGCCTTGCCCACGCCGAGGCAATGAGAATGAGGCGGCAAGGTTCTCGTTTCATCTTCTGTAGGACTTTGGGTATTAAAGGGAACGGAGGGAACGCGTAAGCAAACGTCCCTTCCCAGGAGAAATGGAAGGCATTCCCCAGAGAACCTGGCTGAGGAAATCTGCTGGCGTAGAATTCGCATTTTTAGTTTAGAAATGTAGCGAACAGATCCAGGGTTATCGATCCCCAACACTGATTTTTTTTTTTTTCCAGCTGAACGGCATCCAATTCCCACTCGTGACACTCCTTGGAATCCCTGCTGAGCGAATCGACCCATTCGTTGAGCACCCCTGGAACGTGCTGGACTTGTAAGGAGATGTTGTGGTAAATCAACCAATTCCAAATTCGTTGCGTCAGACTTGAGAGAGCCGGAGATCTCGTCCCTCCTTGTTTCTGAAGGTAAAACATGGTGGTTGTATTGTCCGTGCGGACAAGGATCGACGAACCTTTTATTCTTGGTAGGAAGGAATGTAGCCTCAGAAATACTGCCTTCAGCTCGAATAGGTTGATGTGGCAGATTCCTGATCCGACCACTTCCCCTGAACCTGAAGTTCCTGGAGGTGAGCTCCCCATCCCTCCATGGAGACGTCCGTTGTCATAACCATCAAGGGTTCTGGCAGAAGGAAGGATAGGCCTTGTGAGAGATTGCATCTCACTGCCCACCAAGACATCGCCTTGATAATCTGAGGCGTGACAGATATAGTGTCCTCGATTAAGCCTCGAGCTTGTATCCATTGGGCATCGAGCTGTTCCTGAAGAGGCCTCATTCGCAATCAACAGTGAGGAATCAGCGGAATGCAAGATGACATCATCCCCAACATTGATTTGTAAATCCTCACAGAACCAAACTTTTTTAAAAAAAGGGACTGAACCATCTTTAGAAGACGAGAAATTCTTTCCTCTGTGGGAAAAGCCATTGAGAGGTCGGTGTCTAACCTCGCTCCCAGAAACACCAGAATTTGGAAGGAAGGAGTGAAGAATTCTCTTAGTTGAGATTGAGACCAAGGGATCGAAAAAGGCAAAGGCAGGCGTTCGTGGACTTTCTTGCCCCTTGAAATGTTGCAGCCTTGATCAACCAATCGTCCAGGTAGGGAAAAACCTGGTGACCAGAGCGCCGGAGATAGGCTGCTACTGGCGCCAAGCATTTGGTGAAAACCCTGGGCGCGGACTTTAGTCCGAAAGGTGGCACCTTGAACTGGTAGCGGCACCCTGCCACTTGGAACCTGAAAAACCGACGGTGCTTTGGATGAATAGGAATGTGAAAATACGCATCCAGAAGATCCAGAGAGGTCATGTAATCCCCTGAATCCAAGAGAAGGAGAATCTCCTGGAGCAACAACATCCGAAATGGCTGACTTTTGATGAACTTGTTCCAACAACCTGAGGTCCATGACCTGCCTCCATTTTCCAGTTCCTTTCTTTATGAGAAAAAAGTGGGAGTAGAATCCCAAGTTGCGCTGACTGCGTGGCACTATCTCGATCGCCTGCTTGTCGAAACGAGTTTTATCTCCCTTTTGAGAAGTGTCAGATGGCGATGAGCAGTCTTCCTTGTGGGAAAATCCGGATATTGTTGAAGAAATTCCAGGGTGTGACCGTGGTTGAAAACGTCTAACACCCATCTGTCGGACGAAATGGAGTTCCATTGAAGAAAGAATTTGGAGCAATCCTGAGCCGAATGTGGTGGGACTGGGGTGGTGGGTGCCTGATGAGTCTCATTGTCTTCTGCCCACATCATGAGATTTTCCTCCCGATGCGGGACGTCTTCGGGCCGGAGCTCTGGAGTAAGCCGGTGCTGGCGTCTGCCGAAAGGACTGGGCAGAGTATTGAGGTCGGAAACCTTGCTTGTAATAAGGATGAAAACGCTGCTGAGGCTGGAGCCGAGCTCTAAATTGACCCCTTCCTCTTCCTCGAAAAAAAGAGAATCTTTTCTGTTGCAGATTAGCTAAAGATTTCGCCGTGTCTGTGTCCGATTTGATAGCCTGAAGTGCTTCATCAACATGCTTGCCGAACAGGTTCTCCCCATCAAAAGGCATGTCCAGCACTTTAGCCTGGACTTCTGGGTGAAATGCTGTCGCTTTCAGCCAACCTTGCCTGCGCAACACTGCAGCTCCTGCCTCTGTATCTTTCTGTCTCAGCGCCGGGATACTCTGCTGAGTAGGTGCGCGCTCTACAAATCCATTTAACATAACATAACATATTGTAAATAAACCAACAATAAAGATAGATATATTTAATCAATCTTAGGGAAAGTATTTGAGTCTGGGAATAATAGAATTACTATTCCCACTCCAGTTTATGCAACAGTACGGAAAGCATAGGCTTTCAGAGGGGTTCAATTTACTATTCCCACTCCAAACTGGTTAACAGTAAGGAAAGTCTTGGACTTAGGAGGGGAGAAAATTTACTATTCCACCTTCAGTTTGTGCAACAGTAGGGAAAGCGTTAGACTTCGGAGGGTTAAGATTTACTATTCCCACTACAGTCTCTGCAATAGCACGGAAAGCATTGGACTTCAGAGGGAGTACATTTATTATTCCCATTCCAGTCTGTGCAACAGTAGGGAAAGTGTTGACTTCGCAGGGGCAAGATTTACTATTCCCACTCGAGTCTGTGCAACAGTAGTTAAAGTGTTGGTCTTTGGAGGGGTTACATTTACTATTCCCACGCCAGTCTGGGCAACAGTATGGAAAGCTTTGGACTTCGGAGGGGTTACATTTACTATTCCCACTCTAGTTCGTGTAACAGTATGGAGAGCGTTAGACTTCGGCGGGGTAAGATTTACTATTCCCACTCCAGTTTGTGCAACATTAGTGAAAGTGTTGGACTTCGGAGGGGTAAGACTTACTATTCCACTCCAGCCTGTGCAACAGTAGAGAAAGCGTTGGACTTCGCAGTAGTTACATTTACTGTTCCCACTCCAGTCTAAGCAACAGTAGGGAAATTATTTCCACGCATTACATATTTGAATAACCCTATTATTTTAGAACAATTATAAAATTCTTAATAGAAACATTATTAATTAATCTAAAAAAATATATAAAATAAAAAACAAACAATTTACATGATTATTAAACATTCTAATACTTAATTATCAATATATTTTTATTTATTTATCTATTACTTAATTAGCTTCCCACACTACACCCCTACAAACTTAGCAGCCCACACTTAAAATGTAACAAAAATAAATAAGTGTAACACAATTTACATAATTGATAATCAATTAACCAATTAATTAACTATTAATAATTCTTTGTTAATTCATTTTTACTTAACGTCCCACCCTGTTCCCTTCACAAACCTAGCAACATGCAACTAAAATATAATGAAAATAAATCAGTATTACATAATGTACATAATTAGTTACCAAATAAATAATTAAATGGTAATTAGTTATTACTTAACTTCGCACCCTATAGCCCTACAAACCCAACAGTCGGCTCCTAAAATACAACTAAAATATAAAGTTATTACACAATTTACATAATTATTAATCAATTAATGAATTAATTATAAATTAATAAATAATTTGTAATTCATTATAACTTATGTAACTTCCTACCCTATACCGGTACAAACCCAACTG
The DNA here is from genome assembly GCA_963921515.1 of Calotriton arnoldi. Taxonomy (NCBI): domain Eukaryota; kingdom Metazoa; phylum Chordata; class Amphibia; order Caudata; family Salamandridae; genus Calotriton; species Calotriton arnoldi. The sequence goes on from CAWUFW010003640.1 coordinate 1,323,434, forward strand.
CCCACACATAAAATATAACAAAAAAATATAATTATTGCACAATTAATAATCAATTAAATAATAATTAATAATTCATTGTTAATTCATTATTACTTTATTAACTTTCCACCCTATACCCCTACATCCCAGCAGCCTGCACATAAAATATAACTCTGTGGTTCTCCAGTATTGATATCTTTTATAGATTCACATGCTTGAATCTTCCCCGTCGTCATGGTGGGAGTCCCACGGTAACAGTAAAATAACAGTATAAAAAGTCAAAAGGACAATCTCCTGTGAGAATCAACAGTATTTAGTAACCAGATAGCCTCATTAAAGAACATCCAAACTCCAGCCAATCACATCGCAGACCCCTGAGTATCCATCCCCTGCAGGGCCACTATACCTCAGATTTCGAGCACAAGTGTAGTTAGTAAAATAAAAGAGGTATAGAAGGGTGCACCTGTAAGGGGAGGATGGAGGGCCGCATGTGAATCTATAAAAGATATCAATACTGGAGAACCACGGTGTACAGGTAAGTAACTTGTTTTTTCTCCAGTATTGTATCTTTTATAGATTCACATGCTTGAATCAGACTAGTACAAAAACAACAGTTGATGGACAGAATGCAGAACAATGTCATACATTCACCTCAGTACAGAGATCTGGGCCTAAATCCATTGTTTTTTTGCTCACCATGCCATTCCAGTTTGAACCCAGCCATATGCAAATCAGTCTTGACCCTGTGCCTCATGGGAAAAGTCCAGCCCGAACTGCCAAGCCAGGTCCTCCCTGGACTGGAAACAAGCATCCTAGGACCGATTTCGGGGTTTCACCCCTCTTCAGCCAGGATAGCTTGATTCCAGTGGCATGGAGAGCACGGGACCCACGTCTGGGCATACCCGTCCCACTCGGGGTGACAAATGCAAAAACAACAGTTGATGGACAGAATGCAGAATAATGTCATACATTCACCCCAGTACAGAGATCTGGACCTAAATCCATCGTTTTTTGCTCACCATGCCATTCCAGTTTGAACCCAGCCATATGCAAATCAGTCTTGACCCTGTGCCTCATGGGAACAGTCCAGCCCGAACTGCCAAGCCAGGTCCTCCCTGGACTGGAAACAAGCATCCTAGGACCGGTTTCGGGGTTTCACCCTCTTCAGCCAGGATAGCTTGATTCCAGTGGCATGGAGAGCACGGGACCCACGTCTTGGCATACCCGTCCCACTCGGGGTGACAAATGCAAAAACAACAGTTGATGGACAGAATGCAGAACAATGTCATACATTCACCCCAGTACAGAGATCTGGGCCTAAATCCATCGTTTTTTTGCTCACCATGCCATTCCAGTTTGAACCCAGCCATATGCAAATCAGCCTTGACCCTGTGCCTCATGGGAACAGTCCAGCCCGAACTGCCAAGCCAGGTCCTTCCCTGGACTGGAAACAAGCATCCTAGGAACGGTTTCGGGGTTTCACCCTCTTCAGCCAGGATAGCTTGATTCCAGTGGCATGGAGAGCACGGGACCCACGTCTGGGCATACCCGTCCCACTCGGGGTGACAAATGCAAAAACAACAGTTGATGGACAGAATGCAGAACAATGTCATACATTCACCCCAGTACAGAGATCTGGGCCTAAATCCATCGTTTTTTTGCTCACCATGCCATTCCAGTTTGAACCCAGCCATATGCAAATCAGTCTTGACCCAGTGCCTCATGGGAACAGTCCAGCCCGAACTGCCAAGCCAGGTCCTCCCTGGACTGGAAACAAGCATCCTAGGAGCGGTTTCGGGGTTTCACCCTCTTCTGCCAGGATAGCTTGATTCCAGTGGCATGGAGAGCACGGGACCCACGTCTGGGCATACCCGTCCCACTCGGGTGACAAATGCAAAAACAACAGTTGATAGACAGAATGCAGAACAATGTCATACATTCACCCCAGTACAGGGATCTGGGCCTAAATCCATTGTTTTTTTGCTCACCATGCCATTCCAGTTTGAACCCAGCCATATGCAAATCAGTCTTGACCCTGTGCCTCATGGGAACAGTCCAGCCCGAACTGCCAAGCCAGGTCCTCCCTGGACTGGAAACAAGCATCCTAGGACCGGTTTCGGGGTTTCACCCCTCTTCAGCCAGGATAGCTTGATTCCAGTGGCATGGAGAGCACGGGACCCACGTCTGGGCATACCCGTCCCACTCGGGGTGACAAATGCAAAAACAACAGTTGATGGACAGAATGCAGAACAATGTCATACATTCACCCCAGTACAGAGATCTGGGCCTAAATCCATCGTTTTTGCTCACCATGCCATTCCAGTTTGAACCCAGCCATATGCAAATCAGTCTTGATCCTGTGCCTCATGGGAACAGTCCAGCCCGAACTGCCAAGCCTGGTCCTCCCTGGACTGGAAACAAGCATCCTAGGACCGGTTTTGGGGTTTCACCCTCTTCAGCCAGGATAGCTTGATTCCAGTGGCATGGAGAGCACGGGACCCACGTCTGGGCATACCCGTCCCACTCGGGGTGACAAATGCAAAAACAACAGTTGATGGACAGAATGCAGAACAATGTCATACATTCACACCAGTACAGGGATCTGGGCCTAAATCCATCGTTTTTTTGCTCACCATGCCATTCCAGTTTGAACCCAGCCATATGCAAATCAGTCTTGACCCTGTGCCTCATGGGAACAGTCCAGCCCGAACTGCCAAGCCAGGTCCTTCCCTGGACTGGAAACAAGCATCCTAGGACCGGTTTCGGGGTTTCACCCCTCTTCAGCCAGGATAGCTTGATTCCAGTGGCATGGAGAGCACGGGACCCACGTCTGGGCATACCCGTCCCACTCGGGTGACAAATGCAAAAACAACAGTTGATGGACAGAATGCAGAACAATGTCATACATTCACCCCAGTACAGAGATCTGGGCCTAAATCCATCGTTTTTTTGCTCAGCATGCCATTCCAGTTTGAACCCAGCCATATGCAAACCAGTCTTGGCCCTGTGCCTCATGGGAACAGTCCAGCCCGAACTGCCAAGCCAGGTCCTCCCTGGACTGGAAACAAGCATCCTAGGACCGGTTTCGGGGTTTCACCCCTCTTCAGCCAGGATAGCTTGATTCCAGTGGCATGGAGAGCACGGGACCCACGTCTGGGCATACCCGTCCCACTCGGGGTGACAAATGCAAAAACAACAGTTGATGGACAGAATGCAGAACAATGTCATACATTCACCCCAGTACAGAGATCTGGGCCTAAATCCATCGTTTTTTTGCTCACCATGCCATTCCAGTTTGAACCCAGCCATATGCAAATCAGTCTTGACCCTGTGCCTCATGGGAACAGTCCAGCCCGAACTGCCAAGCCAGGTCCTCCCTGGACTGGAAACAAGCATCCTAGGACCGGTTTCGGGTTTCACCCTCTTCAGCCAGGATAGCTTGATTCCAGTGGCATGGAGAGCACGGGACCCACGTCTGGGCATACCCGTCCCACTCGGGGTGACAAATGCAAAAACAACAGTTGATGGACAGAATGCAGAACAATGTCATACATTCACCCCAGTACAGAGATCTGGGCCTAAATCCATTGTTTTTTTGCTCACCATGCCATTCCAGTTTGAACCCAGCCATATGCAAATCAGTCTTGATCCTGTGCCTCATGGGAACAGTCCAGCCCGAACTGCCAAGCCAGGTCCTCCCTGGACTGCAAACAAGCATCCTAGGACCAGTTTCGGGGTTTCACCCTCTTCAGCCAGGATAGCTTGATTCCAGTGGCATGGAGAGCACGGGACCCACGTCTGGGCATACCCGTCCCACTCGGGGTGACAAATGCAAAAACAACAGTTGATGGACAGAATGCAGAACAATGTCATACATTCACCCCAGTACAGAGATCTGGGCCTAAATCCATCGTTTTTTTGCTCACCATGCCATTCCAGTTTGAACCCAGCCATATGCAAATCAGTCTTGACCCTGTGCCTCATGGGAACAGTCCAGCCCGAACTGCCAATCCAGGTCCTCCCTGGACTGGAAAAAAGCATCCTAGGACCGGTTTCGGGGTTTCACCCCTCTTCAGCCAGGATAGCTTGATTCCAGTGGCATGGAGAGCACGGGACCCACGTCCTGGGCATACCCGTCCCACTCGTGGTGACAAATGCAAAAACAACAGTTGATGGACAGAATGCAGAACAATGTCATACATTCACCCCAGTACAGAGATCTGGGCCTAAATCCATCGTTTTTTTGCTCACCATGCCATTCCAGTTTGAACCCAGCCATATGCAAATCAGTCTTGACCCAGTGCCTCATGGGAACAGTCCAGCCCGAACTGCCAAGCCAGGTCCTCCCTGGACTTGAAACAAGCATCCTAGGACCGGTTTCGGGTTTCACCCTCTTCAGCCAGGATAGCTTGATTCCAGTGGCATGGAGAGCACGGGACCCACGTCTGGGCATACCCGTCCCACTCGGGGTGACAAATGCAAAAACAACAGTTGATGGACAGAATGCAGAACAATGTCATACATTCACCCCAGTACAGGGATCTGGGCCTAAATCCATCGTTTTTTGCTCACCATGCCATTCCAGTTTGAACCCAGCCATATGCAAATCAGTCTTGACCCTGTGCCTCATGGGAACAGTCCAGCCCGAACTGCCAAGCCAGGTCTTCCCTGGACTGGAAACAAGCATCCTAGGACCGGTTTCGGGGTTTCACCCTCTTCAGCCAGGATAGCTTGATTCCAGTGGCATGGAGAGCATGGGACCCACGTCTGGGCATACCCGTCCCACTCGGGGTGACAAATGCAAAAACAACAGTTGATGGACAGAATGCAGAACAATGTCATACATTCACCCCAGTACAGAGATCTGGGCCTAAATTCATCGTTTTTTTGCTCAGCATGCCATTCCAGTTTGAACCCAGCCATATGCAAACCAGTCTTGACCCTGTGCCTCATGGGAACAGTCCAGCCCGAACTGCCAAGCCAGGTCCTCCCTGGACTGGAAACAAGCATCCTAGGACCGGTTTCGGGGTTTCACCCCTCTTCAGCCAGGATAGCTTGATTCCAGTGGCATGGAGAGCACGGGACCCACGTCTGGGCATACCCGTCCCACTCGGGGTGACAAATACAAAAACAACAGTTGATGGACAGAATGCAGAACAAGTCATACATTCACCCCAGTACAGAGATCTGGGCCTAAATCCATCGTTTTTTTGCTCACCATGCCATTCCAGTTTGAACCCAGCCATATGCAAATCAGTCTTGATCCTGTGCCTCATGGGAACAGTCCAGCCCGAACTGCCAAGCCAGGTCCTCCCTGGACTGGAAACAAGCATCCTAGGACCGGTTTCGGGGTTTCACCCTCTTCAGCCAGGATAGCTTGATTCCAGTGGCATGGAGAGCACGGGACCCACGTCTGGGCATACCCGTCCCACTCGGGGTGACAAATGCAAAAACAACAGTTGATGGACAGAATGCAGAACAATGTCATACATTCACCCCAGTACAGGGATCTGGGCCTAAATCCATCGTTTTTTTGCTCACCATGCCATTCCAGTTTGAACCCAGCCATATGCAAATCAGTCTTGACCCTGTGCCTCATGGGAACAGTCCAGCCCGAACTGCCAAGCCAGGTCCTCCCTGGACTGGAAACAAGCATCCTAGGACCGGTTTCGGGGTTTCACCCCTCTTCAGCCAGGATAGCTTGATTCCAGTGGCATGGAGAGCACGGGACCCACGTCTGGGCATACCCGTCCCACTCAGGGTGACAAATGCAAAAACAACAGTTGATGGACAGAATGCAGAACAATGTCATACATTCACCCCAGTACAGAGATCTGGGCCTAAATCCATCGTTTTTTTGCTCAGCATGCCATTCCAGTTTGAACCCAGCCATATGCAAACCAGTCTTGACCCTGTGCCTCATGGGAACAGTCCAGCCCGAACTGCCAAGCCAGGTCCTCCCTGGACTGGAAACAAGCATCCTAGGACCGGCTTCGGGGTTTCACCCTCTTCAGCCAGGATAGCTTGATTCCAGTGGCATGGAGAGCACGGGACCCACGTCTGGGCATACCCGTCCCACTCGGGGTGACAAATGCAAAAACAACAGTTGATGGACAGAATGCAGAACAATGTCCTACATTCACCCCAGTACAGAGATCTGGGCCTAAATCCATCATTTTTTTGCTCACCATGCCATTCCAGTTTGAACCCAGCCATATGCAAATCAGTCTTGACCCTGTGCCTCATGGGAACAGTCCAGCCCGAACTGCCAAGCCAGGTCCTCCCTGGACTGGAAACAAGCATCCTAGGACCGGTTTCGGGGTTTCACCCCTCTTCAGCCAGGATAGCTTGATTCCAGTGGCATGGAGAGCACGGGACCCACGTCTGGGCATACCCGTCCCACTCGGGGTGACAAATGCAAAAACAACAGTTGATGGACAGAATGCAGAACAATGTCATACATTCACCCCAGTACAGAGATCTGGGCCTAAATCCATTGTTTTTTTGCTCACCATGCCATTCCAGTTTGAACCCAGCCATATGCAAATCAGTCTTGATCCTGTGCCTCATGGGAACAGTCCAGCCCGAACTGCCAAGCCAGGTCCTCCCTGGACTGCAAACAAGCATCCTAGGACCGGTTTCGGGGTTTCACCCCTCTTCAGCCAGGATAGCTTGATTCCAGTGGCATGGAGAGCACGGGACCCACGTCTGGGCATACCCGTCCCACTCGGGGTGACAAATGCAAAAACAACAGTTGATGGACAGAATGCAGAACAATGTCATACATTCACCCCAGTACAGAGATCTGGGCCTAAATCCATCGTTTTTTTGCTCACCATGCCATTCCAGTTTGAACCCAGCCATATGCAAATCAGTCTTGACCCTGTGCCTCATGGGAACAGTCCAGCCCGAACTGCCAATCCAGGTCCTCCCTGGACTGGAAACAAGCATCCTAGGACCGGTTTCGGGGTTTCACCCTCTTCAGCCAGGATAGCTTGATTCCAGTGGCATGGAGAGCACGGGACCCACGTCTGGGCATACCCGTCCCACTCGTGGTGACAAATGCAAAAACAACAGTTGATGGACAGAATGCAGAACAATGTCATACATTCACCCCAGTACAGAGATCTGGGCCTAAATCCATCGTTTTTTTGCTCACCATGCCATTCCAGTTTGAACCCAGCCATATGCAAATCAGTCTTGACCCAGTGCCTCATGGGAACAGTCCAGCCCGAACTGCCAAGCCAGGTCCTCCCTGGACTGGAAACAAGCATCCTAGGACCGGTTTCGGGGTTTCACCCTCTTCAGCCAGGATAGCTTGATTCCAGTGCCATGGAGAGCACGGGACCCACGTCTGGGCATACCCGTCCCACTCGGGGTGACAAATGCAAAAACAACAGTTGATGGACAGAATGCAGAACAATGTCATACATTCACCCCAGTACAGGGATCTGGGCCTAAATCCATCGTTTTTGCTCACCATGCCATTCCAGTTTGAACCCAGCCATATGCAAATCAGTCTTGACCCTGTGCCTCATGGGAACAGTCCAGCCCGAACTGCCAAGCCAGGTCCTCCCTGGACTGGAAACAAGCATCCTAGGACCGGTTTCGGGGTTTCACCCCTCTTCAGCCAGGATAGCTTGATTCCAGTGGCATGGAGAGCACGGGACCCACGTCTGGGCATACCCGTCCCACTCGGGGTGACAAATGCAAAAACAACAGTTGATGGACAGAATGCAGAACAAGTCATACATTCACCCCAGTACAGAGATCTGGGCCTAAATCCATCGTTTTTTTGCTCACCATGCCATTCCAGTTTGAACCCAGCCATATGCAAATCAGTCTTGATCCTGTGCCTCATGGGGACAGTCCAGCCCGAACTGCCAAGCCAGGTCCTCCCTGGACTGGAAATAAGCATCCTAGGACCGGTTTCGGGGTTTCACCCCTCTTCAGCCAGGATAGCTTGATTCCAGTGGCATGGAGAGCACGGGACCCACGTCTGGGCATACCCGTCCCACTCGGGGTGACAAATGCAAAAACAACAGTTGATGGACAGAATGCAGAACAATGTCATACATTCACCCCAGTACAGGGATCTGGGCCTAAATCCATCGTTTTTTTGCTCACCATGCCATTCCAGTTTGAAACCAGCCATATGCAAATCAGTCTTGACCCTGTGCCTCATGGGAACAGTCCAGCCCGAACTGCCAAGCCAGGTCCTCCCTGGACTGGAAACAAGCATCCTAGGACCGGTTTCGGGGTTTCACCCCTCTTCAGCCAGGATAGCTTGATTCCAGTGGCATGGAGAGCACCGGACCCACGTCTGGGCATACCCGTCCCACTCGGGGTGACAAATGCAAAAACAACAGTTGATGGACAGAATGCAGAACAATGTCATACATTCACCCCAGTACAGAGATCTGGGCCTAAATCCATCGTTTTTTTGCTCAGCATGCCATTCCAGTTTGAACCCAGCCATATGCAAACCAGTCTTGACCCTGTGCCTCATGGGAACAGTCCAGCCCGAACTGCCAAGCCAGGTCCTCCCTGGACTGGAAACAAGCATCCTAGGACCGGTTTCGGGGTTTCACCCTCTTCAGCCAGGATAGCTTGATTCCAGTGGCATGGAGAGCACGGGACCCACGTCTGGGCATACCCGTCCCACTCGGGGTGACAAATGCAAAAACAACAGTTGATGGACAGAATGCAGAACAATGTCATACATTCACCCCAGTACAGAGATCTGGGCCTAAATCCATCGTTTTTTTGCTCACCATGCCATTCCAGTTTGAACCCAGCCATATGCAAATCAGTCTTGACCCTGTGCCTCATGGGAACAGTCCAGCCCGAACTGCCAAGCCAGGTCCTCCCTGGACTGGAAACAAGCATCCTAGGACCGGTTTCGGGGTTTCACCCCTCTTCAGCCAGGCTAGCTTGATTCCAGTGGCATGGAGAGCACGGGACCCACGTCTGGGCATACCCGTCCCACTCGGGTGACAAATGCAAAAACAACAGTTGATGGACAGAATGCAGAACAATGTCATACATTCACCCCAGTACAGAGATCTGGGCCTAAATCCATTGTTTTTTTGCTCACCATGCCAATCCAGTTTGAACCCAGCCATATGCAAATCAGTCTTGATCCTGTGCCTCATGGGAACAGTCCAGCCCGAACTGCCAAGCCAGGTCCTCCCTGGACTGCAAACAAGCATCCTAGGACCGGTTTCGGGGTTTCACCCCTCTTCAGCCAGGATAGCTTGATTCCAGTGGCATGGAGAGCACGGGACCCACGTCTGGGCATACCCGTCCCACTCGGGGTGACAAATGCAAAAACAACAGTTGATGGACAGAATGCAGAACAATGTCATACATTCACCCCAGTACAGAGATCTGGGCCTAAATCCATCGTTTTTTGCTCACCATGCCATTCCAGTTTGAACCCAGCCATATGCAAATCAGTCTTGACCCTGTGCCTCATGGGAACAGTCCAGCCCGAACTGCCAATCCAGGTCCTCCCTGGACTGGAAACAAGCATCCTAGGACCGGTTTCGGGGTTTCACCCTCTTCAGCCAGGATAGCTTGATTCCAGTGGCATGGAGAGCACGTGACCCACGTCTGGGCATACCCGTCCCACTCGTGGTGACAAATGCAAAAACAACAGTTGATGGACAGAATGCAGAACAATGTCATACATTCACCCCAGTACAGAGATCTGGGCCTAAATCCATCGTTTTTTTGCTCACCATGCCATTCCAGTTTGAACCCAGCCATATGCAAATCAGTCTTGACCCAGTGCCTCATGGGAACAGTCCAGCCCGAACTGCCAAGCCAGGTCCTCCCTGGACTGGAAACAAGCATCCTAGGACCGGTTTCGGGTTTCACCCTCTTCAGCCAGGATAGCTTGATTCCAGTGGCATGGAGAGCACGGGACCCACGTCTAGGCATACCCGTCCCACTCGGGTGACAAATGCAAAACAACAGTTGATGGACAGAATGCAGAACAATGTCATACATTCACCCCAGTACAGAGATCTGGGCCTAAATCCATCGTTTTTTGCTCACCATGCCATTCCAGTTTGAACCCAGCCATATGCAAATCAGTCTTGACCCAGTGCCTCATGGGAACAGTCCAGCCCGAACTGCCAAGCCAGGTCCTCCCTGGACTGGAAACAAGCATCCTAGGACCGGTTTCGGGGTTTCACCCCTCTTCAGCCAGGATAGCTTGATTCCAGTGGCATGGAGAGCACGGGACCCACGTCTGGGCATACCCGGTCCCACTCGGGGTGACAAATGCAAAAACAACAGTTGATGGACAGAATGCAGAACAATGTCATACATTCACCCCAGTACAGAGATCTGGGCCTAAATCCATCATTTTTTTGCTCACCATGCCATTCCAGTTTGAACCCAGCCATATGCAAATCAGTCTTGACCCTGTGCCTCATGGGAACAGTCCAGCCCGAACTGCCAAGCCAGGTCCTTCCTGGACTGGAAACAAGCATCCTAGGACCGGTTTCGGGGTTTCACCCCTCTTCAGCCAGGATAGCTTGATTCCAGTGGCATGGAGAGCACGGGACCCACGTCTGGGCATACCCGTCCCACTCGGGTGACAAATGCAAAAACAACAGTTGATGGACAGAATGCAGAACAATGTCATACATTCACCCCAGTACAGAGATCTGGGCCTAAATCCATCGTTTTTTTGCTCACCATGCCATTCCAGTTTGAACCCAGCCATATGCAAATCAGTCTTGACCCTGTGCCTCATGGGAACAGTCCAGCCCGAACTGCCAATGCCAGGTCCTCCCTGGACTGGAAACAAGCATCCTAGGACCGGTTTCGGGGTTTCACCCCTCTTCAGCCAGGATAGCTTGATTCCAGTGGCATGGAGAGCACGGGACCCACGTCTGGGCATACCCGTCCCACTCGGGTGACAAATGCAAAAACAACAGTTGATGGACAGAATGCAGAACAATGTCATACATTCACCCCAGTACAGAGATCTGGGCCTAAATCCATCGTTTTTTTGCTCACCATGCCATTCCAGTTTGAACCCAGCCATATGCAAATCAGTCTTGACCCTGTGCCTCATGGGAACAGTCCAGCCCGAACTGCCAAGCCAGGTCCTCCTGGACTGGAAACAAGCATCCTAGGACCGGTTTCGGGGTTTCACCCTCTTCAGCCAGGATAGCTTGATTCCAGTGGCATGGAGAGCACGGGACCCACGTCTGGGCATACCCGTCCCACTCGGGTGACAAATGCAAAAACAACAGTTGATGGACAGAATGCAGAACAATGTCATACATTCACCCCAGTACAGAGATCTGGGCCTAAATCCATCGTTTTTTTGCTCACCATGCCATTCCAGTTTGAACCCAGCCATATGCAAACCAGTCTTGACCCTGTGCCTCATGGGAACAGTCCAGCCCGAACTGCCAAGCCAGGTCCTTCCTGGACTGGAAACAAGCATCCTAGGACCGGCTTCGGGGTTTCACCCCTCTTCAGCCAGGATAGCTTGATTCCAGTGGCATGGAGAGCACGGGACCCACGTCTGGGCATACCCGTCCCACTCGGGGTGACAAATGCAAAAACAACAGTTGATGGACAGAATGCAGAACAATGTCATACATTCACCCCAGTACAGAGATCTGGGCCTAAATCCATCGTTTTTTTGCTCACCATGCCATTCCAGTTTGAACCCAGCCATATGCAAATCAGTCTTGACCCTGTGCCTCATGGGAACAGTCCAGCCCGAACTGCCAAGCCAGGTCCTTCCTGGACTGGAAACAAGCATCCTAGGACCGGTTTCGGGGTTTCACCCTCTTCAGCCAGGATAGCTTGATTCCAGTGGCATGGAGAGCACGGGACCCACGTCTGGGCATACCCGCTCCCACTCGGGTGACAAATGCAAAAACAACAGTTGATGGACAGAATGCAGAACAATGTCATACATTCACCCCAGTACAGAGATCTGGGCCTAAATCCATCGTTTTTTTGCTCACCATGCCATTCCAGTTTGAACCCAGCCATATGCAAATCAGTCTTGACCCTGTGCCTCATGGGAACAGTCCAGCCCGAACTGCCAAGCCAGGTCCTCCCTGGACTGGAAACAAGCATCCTAGGACCGGTTTCGGGGTTTCACCCTCTTCAGCCAGGGATAGCTTGATTCCAGTGGCATGGAGAGCACGGGACCCACGTCTGGGCATACCCGTCCCACTCGGGGTGACAAATGCAAAAACAACAGTTGATGGACAGAATGCAGAACAATGTCATACATTCACCCCAGTACAGAGATCTGGGCCTAAATCCATCGTTTTTTTGCTCACCATGCCATTCCAGTTTGAACCCAGCCATATGCAAATCAGTCTTGACCCTGTGCCTCATGGGAACAGTCCAGCCCGAACTGCCAAGCCAGGTCCTTCCCTGGACTGGAAACAAGCATCCTAGGACCGGTTTCGGGGTTTCACCCCTCTTCAGCCAGGATAGCTTGATTCCAGTGGCATGGAGAGCACGGGACCCACGTCTGGGCATACCCGTCCCACTCGGGGTGACAAATGCAAAAACAACAGTTGATGGACAGAATGCAGAACAATGTCATACATTCACCCCAGTACAGAGATCTGGGCCTAAATCCATCGTTTTTTTGCTCACCATGCCATTCCAGTTTGAACCCAGCCATATGCAAATCAGTCTTGACCCTGTGCCTCATGGGAACAGTCCAGCCCGAACTGCCAAGCCAGGTCCTCCCTGGACTGGAAACAAGCATCCTAGGACCGGTTTCGGGGTTTCACCCCTCTTCAGCCAGGATAGCTTGATTCCAGTGGCATGGAGAGCACGGGACCCACGTCTGGGCATACCCGTCCCACTCGGGGTGACAAATGCAAAAACAACAGTTGATGGACAGAATGCAGAACAATGTCATACATTCACCCCAGTACAGAGATCTGGGCCTAAATCCATCGTTTTTTTGCTCACCATGCCATTCCAGTTTGAACCCAGCCATATGCAAATCAGTCTTGACCCTGTGCCTCATGGGAACAGTCCAGCCCGAACTGCCAAGCCAGGTCCTCCCTGGACTGGAAACAAGCATCCTAGGACCGGTTTCGGGTTTCACCCTCTTCAGCCAGGATAGCTTGATTCCAGTGGCATGGAGAGCACGGGACCCACGTCTGGGCATACCCGTCCCACTCGGGTGACAAATGCAAAAACAACAGTTGATGGACAGAATGCAGAACAATGTCATACATTCACCCCAGTACAGAGATCTGGGCCTAAATCCATCGTTTTTTTGCTCACCATGCCATTCCAGTTTGAACCCAGCCATATGCAAATCAGTCTTGACCCTGTGCCTCATGGGAACAGTCCAGCCCGAACTGCCAAGCCAGGTCCTCCCTGGACTGGAAACAAGCATCCTAGGACCGGTTTCGGGGTTTCACCCCTCTTCAGCCAGGATAGCTTGATTCCAGTGGCATGGAGAGCACGGGACCCACGTCTGGGCATACCCGTCCCACTCGGGGTGACAAATGCAAAAACAACAGTTGATGGACAGAATGCAGAACAATGTCATACATTCACCCCAGTACAGAGATCTGGGCCTAAATCCATCGTTTTTTTGCTCACCATGCCATTCCAGTTTGAACCCAGCCATATGCAAATCAGTCTTGACCCTGTGCCTCATGGGAACAGTCCAGCCCGAACTGCCAAGCCAGGTCCTCCCTGGACTGGAAACAAGCATCCTAGGACCGGTTTCGGGGTTTCACCCCTCTTCAGCCAGGATAGCTTGATTCCAGTGGCATGGAGAGCACGGGACCCACGTCTGGGCATACCCGTCCCACTCGGGGTGACAAATGCAAAAACAACAGTTGATGGACAGAATGCAGAACAATGTCATACATTCACCCCAGTACAGAGATCTGGGCCTAAATCCATCGTTTTTTTGCTCACCATGCCATTCCAGTTTGAACCCAGCCATATGCAAATCAGTCTTGACCCTGTGCCTCATGGGAACAGTCCAGCCCGAACTGCCAAGCCAGGTCCTCCCTGGACTGGAAACAAGCATCCTAGGACCGGTTTCGGGTTTCACCCCTCTTCAGCCAGGATAGCTTGATTCCAGTGGCATGGAGAGCACGGGACCCACGTCTGGGCATACCCGTCCCACTCGGGGTGACAAATGCAAAAACAACAGTTGATGGACAGAATGCAGAACAATGTCATACATTCACCCCAGTACAGAGATCTGGGCCTAAATCCATCGTTTTTTTGCTCACCATGCCATTCCAGTTTGAACCCAGCCATATGCAAATCAGTCTTGACCCTGTGCCTCATGGGAACAGTCCAGCCCGAACTGCCAAGCCAGGTCCTCCCTGGACTGGAAACAAGCATCCTAGGACCGGTTTCGGGTTTCACCCCTCTTCAGCCAGGATAGCTTGATTCCAGTGGCATGGAGAGCACGGGACCCACGTCTGGGCATACCCGTCCCACTCGGGGTGACAAATGCAAAAACAACAGTTGATGGACAGAATGCAGAACAATGTCATACATTCACCCCAGTACAGAGATCTGGGCCTAAATCCATCGTTTTTTTGCTCACCATGCCATTCCAGTTTGAACCCAGCCATATGCAAATCAGTCTTGACCCTGTGCCTCATGGGAACAGTCCAGCCCGAACTGCCAAGCCAGGTCCTCCCTGGACTGGAAACAAGCATCCTAGGACCGGTTTCGGGGTTTCACCCTCTTCAGCCAGGATAGCTTGATTCCAGTGGCATGGAGAGCACGGGACCCACGCCTGGGCATACCCGTCCCACTCGGGGTGACAAATGCAAAAACAACAGTTGATGGACAGAATGCAGAACAATGTCATACATTCACCCCAGTACAGAGATCTGGGCCTAAATCCATCGTTTTTTTGCTCACCATGCCATTCCAGTTTGAACCCAGCCATATGCAAATCAGTCTTGATCCTGTGCCTCATGGGAACAGTCCAGCCCGAACTGCCAAGCCAGGTCCTCCCTGGACTGGAAACAAGCATCCTAGGACCGGTTTCGGGGTTTCACCCCTCTTCAGCCAGGATAGCTTGATTCCAGTGGCATGGAGAGCACGGGACCCACGTCTGGGCATACCCGTCCCACTGGGGTGACAAATGCAAAAACAACAGTTGATGGACAGAATGCAGAACAATGTCATACATTCACCCCAGTACAGGGATCTGGGCCTAAATCCATCGTTTTTTTGCTCACCATGCCATTCCAGTTTGAACCCAGCCATATGCAAATCAGTCTTGACCCTGTGCCTCATGGGAACAGTCCAGCCCGAACTGCCAAGCCAGGTCCTCCCTGGACTGGAAACAAGCATCCTAGGACCGGTTTCGGGGTTTCACCCCTCTTCAGCCAGGATAGCTTGATTCCAGTGGCATGGAGAGCACGGGACCCACGTCTGGGCATACCCGTCCCACTCGGGTGACAAATGCAAAAACAACAGTTGATGGACAGAATGCAGAACAATGTCATACATTCACCCCAGTACAGAGATCTGGGCCTAAATCCATCGTTTTTTGCTCAGCATGCCATTCCAGTTTGAACCCAGCCATATGCAAACCAGTCTTGACCCTGTGCCTCATGGGAACAGTCCAGCCCGAACTGCCAAGCCAGGTCCTCCCTGGACTGGAAACAAGCATCCTAGGACCGGTTTCGGGTTTCACCCCTCTTCAGCCAGGATAGCTTGATTCCAGTGGCATGGAGAGCACGGGACCCACGTCTGGGCATACCCGTCCCACTCGGGGTGACAAATGCAAAAACAACAGTTGATGGACAGAATGCAGAACAATGTCATACATTCACCCCAGTACAGAGATCTGGGCCTAAATCCATCGTTTTTTTGCTCACCATGCCATTCCAGTTTGAACCCAGCCATATGCAAATCAGTCTTGACCCTGTGCCTCATGGGAACAGTCCAGCCCGAACTGCCAAGCCAGGTCCTCCCTGGACTGGAAACAAGCATCCTAGGACCGGTTTCGGGGTTTCACCCCTCTTCAGCCAGGATAGCTTGATTCCAGTGGCATGGAGAGCACGGGACCCACGTCTGGGCATACCCGTCCCACTCGGGGTGACAAATGCAAAAACAACAGTTGATGGACAGAATGCAGAACAATGTCATACATTCACCCCAGTACAGAGATCTGGGCCTAAATCCATCGTTTTTTGCTCACCATGCCATTCCAGTTTGAACCCAGCCATATGCAAATCAGTCTTGACCCTGTGCCTCATGGGAACAGTCCAGCCCGAACTGCCAAGCCAGGTCCTCCCTGGACTGGAAACAAGCATCCTAGGACCGGTTTCGGGGTTTCACCCTCTTCAGCCAGGATAGCTTGATTCCAGTGGCATGGAGAGCACGGGACCCACGTCTGGGCATACCCGTCCCACTCGGGGTGACAAATGCAAAACAACAGTTGATGGACAGAATGCAGAACAATGTCATACATTCACCCCAGTACAGAGATCTGGGCCTAAATCCATCGTTTTTTTGCTCACCATGCCATTCCAGTTTGAACCCAGCCATATGCAAACCAGTCTTGACCCTGTGCCTCATGGGAACAGTCCAGCCCGAACTGCCAAGCCAGGTCCTCCCTGGACTGGAAACAAGCATCCTAGGACCGGTTTCGGGGTTTCACCCCTCTTCAGCCAGGATAGCTTGATTCCAGTGGCATGGAGAGCACGGGACCCACGTCTGGGCATACCCGTCCCACTCGGGGTGACAAATGCAAAAACAACAGTTGATGGACAGAATGCAGAACAATGTCATACATTCACCCCAGTACAGAGATCTGGGCCTAAATCCATCGTTTTTTTGCTCACCATGCCATTCCAGTTTGAACCCAGCCATATGCAAATCAGTCTTGACCCTGTGCCTCATGGGAACAGTCCAGCCCGAACTGCCAAGCCAGGTCCTCCCTGGACTGGAAACAAGCATCCTAGGACCGGTTTCGGGGTTTCACCCTCTTCAGCCAGGATAGCTTGATTCCAGTGGCATGGAGAGCACGGGACCCACGTCTGGGCATACCCGTCCCACTCGGGGTGACAAATGCAAAAACAACAGTTGATGGACAGAATGCAGAACAATGTCATACATTCACCCCAGTACAGAGATCTGGGCCTAAATCCATCGTTTTTTTGCTCACCATGCCATTCCAGTTTGAACCCAGCCATATGCAAATCAGTCTTGACCCAGTGCCTCATGGGAACAGTCCAGCCCGAACTGCCAAGCCAGGTCCTCCCTGGACTGGAAACAAGCATCCTAGGACCGGTTTCGGGGTTTCACCCCTCTTCAGCCAGGATAGCTTGATTCCAGTGGCATGGAGAGCACGGGACCCACGTCTGGGCATACCCGTCCCACTCGGGGTGACAAATGCAAAAACAACAGTTGATGGACAGAATGCAGAACAATGTCATACATTCACCCCAGTACAGAGATCTGGGCCTAAATCCATCGTTTTTTTGCTCACCATGCCATTCCAGTTTGAACCCAGCCATATGCAAATCAGTCTTGACCCTGTGCCTCATGGGAACAGTCCAGCCCGAACTGCCAAGCCAGGTCCTCCCTGGACTGGAAACAAGCATCCTAGGACCGGTTTCGGGGTTTCACCCCTCTTCAGCCAGGATAGCTTGATTCCAGTGGCATGGAGAGCACGGGACCCACGTCTGGGCATACCCGTCCCACTCGGGGTGACAAATGCAAAAACAACAGTTGATGGACAGAATGCAGAACAATGTCATACATTCACCCCAGTACAGAGATCTGGGCCTAAATCCATCGTTTTTTTGCTCACCATGCCATTCCAGTTTGAACCCAGCCATATGCAAATCAGTCTTGATCCTGTGCCTCATGGGAACAGTCCAGCCCGAACTGCCAAGCCAGGTCCTCCCTGGACTGGAAACAAGCATCCTAGGACCGGTTTCGGGGTTTCACCCCTCTTCAGCCAGGATAGCTTGATTCCAGTGGCATGGAGAGCACGGGACCCACGTCTGGGCATACCCGTCCCACTCGGGGTGACAAATGCAAAAACAACAGTTGATGGACAGAATGCAGAACAATGTCATACATTCACCCCAGTACAGGGATCTGGGCCTAAATCCATCGTTTTTTTGCTCACCATGCCATTCCAGTTTGAACCCAGCCATATGCAAATCAGTCTTGACCCTGTGCCTCATGGGAACAGTCCAGCCCGAACTGCCAAGCCAGGTCCTCCCTGGACTGGAAACAAGCATCCTAGGACCGGTTTCGGGGTTTCACCCCTCTTCAGCCAGGATAGCTTGATTCCAGTGGCATGGAGAGCACGGGACCCACGTCTGGGCATACCCGTCCCACTCGGGGTGACAAATGCAAAAACAACAGTTGATGGACAGAATGCAGAACAATGTCATACATTCACCCCAGTACAGAGATCTGGGCCTAAATCCATCGTTTTTTTGCTCACCATGCCATTCCAGTTTGAACCCAGCCATATGCAAATCAGTCTTGACCCTGTGCCTCATGGGAACAGTCCAGCCCGAACTGCCAAGCCAGGTCCTCCCTGGACTGGAAACAAGCATCCTAGGACCGGTTTCGGGGTTTCACCCCTCTTCAGCCAGGATAGCTTGATTCCAGTGGCATGGAGAGCACGGGACCCACGTCTGGGCATACCCGTCCCACTCGGGGTGACAAATGCAAAAACAACAGTTGATGGACAGAATGCAGAACAATGTCATACATTCACCCCAGTACAGGGATCTGGGCCTAAATCCATCGTTTTTTTGCTCACCATGCCATTCCAGTTTGAACCCAGCCATATGCAAATCAGTCTTGACCCTGTGCCTCATGGGAACAGTCCAGCCCGAACTGCCAAGCCAGGTCCTCCCTGGACTGGAAACAAGCATCCTAGGACCGGTTTCGGGGTTTCACCCTCTTCAGCCAGGATAGCTTGATTCCAGTGGCATGGAGAGCACGGGACCCACGTCTGGGCATACCCGTCCCACTCGGGGTGACAAATGCAAAAACAACAGTTGATGGACAGAATGCAGAACAATG
Source organism: Calotriton arnoldi (assembly GCA_963921515.1). NCBI lineage: Eukaryota > Metazoa > Chordata > Amphibia > Caudata > Salamandridae > Calotriton > Calotriton arnoldi. The sequence continues at coordinate 1,342,472 of CAWUFW010003640.1, forward strand.
TCATACATTCACCCCAGTACAGAGATCTGGGCCTAAATCCATCGTTTTTTTGCTCACCATGCCATTCCAGTTTGAACCCAGCCATATGCAAACCAGTCTTGATCCTGTGCCTCATGGGAACAGTCCAGCCCGAACTGCCAAGCCAGGTCCTCCCTGGACTGGAAACAAGCATCCTAGGACCGGTTTCGGGGTTTCACCCCTCTTCAGCCAGGATAGCTTGATTCCAGTGGCATGGAGAGCACGGGACCCACGTCTGGGCATACCCGTCCCACTCGGGGTGACAAATGCAAAAACAACAGTTGATGGACAGAATGCAGAACAATGTCATACATTCACCCCAGTACAGAGATCTGGGCCTAAATCCATCGTTTTTTTGCTCACCATGCCATTCCAGTTTGAACCCAGCCATATGCAAATCAGTCTTGACCCTGTGCCTCATGGGAACAGTCCAGCCCGAACTGCCAAGCCAGGTCCTCCCTGGACTGGAAACAAGCATCCTAGGACCGGTTTCGGGGTTTCACCCCTCTTCAGCCAGGATAGCTTGATTCCAGTGGCATGGAGAGCACGGGACCCACGTCTGGGCATACCCGTCCCACTCGGGGTGACAAATGCAAAAACAACAGTTGATGGACAGAATGCAGAACAATGTCATACATTCACCCCAGTACAGAGATCTGGGCCTAAATCCATCGTTTTTTTGCTCACCATGCCATTCCAGTTTGAACCCAGCCATATGCAAACCAGTCTTGACCCTGTGCCTCATGGGAACAGTCCAGCCCGAACTGCCAAGCCAGGTCCTCCCTGGACTGGAAACAAGCATCCTAGGACCGGTTTCGGGGTTTCACCCCTCTTCAGCCAGGATAGCTTGATTCCAGTGGCATGGAGAGCACGGGACCCACGTCTGGGCATACCCGTCCCACTCGGGGTGACAAATGCAAAAACAACAGTTGATGGACAGAATGCAGAACAATGTCATACATTCACCCCAGTACAGAGATCTGGGCCTAAATCCATCGTTTTTTTGCTCACCATGCCATTCCAGTTTGAACCCAGCCATATGCAAATCAGTCTTGACCCTGTGCCTCATGGGAACAGTCCAGCCCGAACTGCCAAGCCAGGTCCTCCCTGGACTGGAAACAAGCATCCTAGGACCGGTTTCGGGGTTTCACCCCTCTTCAGCCAGGATAGCTTGATTCCAGTGGCATGGAGAGCACGGGACCCACGTCTGGGCATACCCGTCCCACTCGGGGTGACAAATGCAAAAACAACAGTTGATGGACAGAATGCAGAACAATGTCATACATTCACCCCAGTACAGAGATCTGGGCCTAAATCCATCGTTTTTTGCTCACCATGCCATTCCAGTTTGAACCCAGCCATATGCAAATCAGTCTTGACCCTGTGCCTCATGGGAACAGTCCAGCCCGAACTGCCAAGCCAGGTCCTCCCTGGACTGGAAACAAGCATCCTAGGACCGGTTTCGGGTTTCACCCCTCTTCAGCCAGGATAGCTTGATTCCAGTGGCATGGAGAGCACGGGACCCACGTCTGGGCATACCCGTCCCACTCGGGGTGACAAATGCAAAAACAACAGTTGATGGACAGAATGCAGAACAATGTCATACATTCACCCCAGTACAGAGATCTGGGCCTAAATCCATCGTTTTTTTGCTCACCATGCCATTCCAGTTTGAACCCAGCCATATGCAAATCAGTCTTGACCCTGTGCCTCATGGGAACAGTCCAGCCCGAACTGCCAAGCCAGGTCCTCCCTGGACTGGAAACAAGCATCCTAGGACCGGTTTCGGGGTTTCACCCCTCTTCAGCCAGGATAGCTTGATTCCAGTGGCATGGAGAGCACGGGACCCACGTCTGGGCATACCCGTCCCACTCGGGGTGACAAATGCAAAAACAACAGTTGATGGACAGAATGCAGAACAATGTCATACATTCACCCCAGTACAGGGATCTGGGCCTAAATCCATCGTTTTTTTGCTCACCATGCCATTCCAGTTTGAACCCAGCCATATGCAAATCAGTCTTGACCCTGTGCCTCATGGGAACAGTCCAGCCCGAACTGCCAAGCCAGGTCCTCCCTGGACTGGAAACAAGCATCCTAGGACCGGTTTCGGGGTTTCACCCCTCTTCAGCCAGGATAGCTTGATTCCAGTGGCATGGAGAGCACGGGACCCACGTCTGGGCATACCCGTCCCACTCGGGGTGACAAATGCAAAAACAACAGTTGATGGACAGAATGCAGAACAATGTCATACATTCACCCCAGTACAGAGATCTGGGCCTAAATCCATCGTTTTTTTGCTCAGCATGCCATTCCAGTTTGAACCCAGCCATATGCAAACCAGTCTTGACCCTGTGCCTCATGGGAACAGTCCAGCCCGAACTGCCAAGCCAGGTCCTCCCTGGACTGGAAACAAGCATCCTAGGACCGGTTTCGGGGTTTCACCCCTCTTCAGCCAGGATAGCTTGATTCCAGTGGCATGGAGAGCACGGGACCCACGTCTGGGCATACCCGTCCCACTCGGGGTGACAAATGCAAAAACAACAGTTGATGGACAGAATGCAGAACAATGTCATACATTCACCCCAGTACAGAGATCTGGGCCTAAATCCATCGTTTTTTGCTCACCATGCCATTCCAGTTTGAACCCAGCCATATGCAAACCAGTCTTGACCCTGTGCCTCATGGGAACAGTCCAGCCCGAACTGCCAAGCCAGGTCCTCCCTGGACTGGAAACAAGCATCCTAGGACCGGTTTCGGGGTTTCACCCCTCTTCAGCCAGGATAGCTTGATTCCAGTGGCATGGAGAGCACGGGACCCACGTCTGGGCATACCCGTCCCACTCGGGGTGACAAATGCAAAAACAACAGTTGATGGACAGAATGCAGAACAATGTCATACATTCACCCCAGTACAGAGATCTGGGCCTAAATCCATCGTTTTTTTGCTCACCATGCCATTCCAGTTTGAACCCAGCCATATGCAAATCAGTCTTGACCCTGTGCCTCATGGGAACAGTCCAGCCCGAACTGCCAAGCCAGGTCCTCCCTGGACTGGAAACAAGCATCCTAGGACCGGTTTCGGGGTTTCACCCCTCTTCAGCCAGGATAGCTTGATTCCAGTGGCATGGAGAGCACGGGACCCACGTCTGGGCATACCCGTCCCACTCGGGGTGACAAATGCAAAAACAACAGTTGATGGACAGAATGCAGAACAATGTCATACATTCACCCCAGTACAGAGATCTGGGCCTAAATCCATCGTTTTTTTGCTCACCATGCCATTCCAGTTTGAACCCAGCCATATGCAAATCAGTCTTGACCCTGTGCCTCATGGGAACAGTCCAGCCCGAACTGCCAAGCCAGGTCCTCCCTGGACTGGAAACAAGCATCCTAGGACCGGTTTCGGGGTTTCACCCTCTTCAGCCAGGATAGCTTGATTCCAGTGGCATGGAGAGCACGGGACCCACGTCTGGGCATACCCGTCCCACTCGGGGTGACAAATGCAAAAACAACAGTTGATGGACAGAATGCAGAACAATGTCATACATTCACCCCAGTACAGAGATCTGGGCCTAAATCCATCGTTTTTTGCTCACCATGCCATTCCAGTTTGAACCCAGCCATATGCAAATCAGTCTTGACCCTGTGCCTCATGGGAACAGTCCAGCCCGAACTGCCAAGCCAGGTCCTCCCTGGACTGGAAACAAGCATCCTAGGACCGGTTTCGGGGTTTCACCCCTCTTCAGCCAGGATAGCTTGATTCCAGTGGCATGGAGAGCACGGGACCCACGTCTGGGCATACCCGTCCCACTCGGGGTGACAAATGCAAAAACAACAGTTGATGGACAGAATGCAGAACAATGTCATACATTCACCCCAGTACAGAGATCTGGGCCTAAATCCATCGTTTTTTTGCTCACCATGCCATTCCAGTTTGAACCCAGCCATATGCAAATCAGTCTTGACCCTGTGCCTCATGGGAACAGTCCAGCCCGAACTGCCAAGCCAGGTCCTCCCTGGACTGGAAACAAGCATCCTAGGACCGGTTTCGGGGTTTCACCCCTCTTCAGCCAGGATAGCTTGATTCCAGTGGCATGGAGAGCACGGGACCCACGTCTGGGCATACCCGTCCCACTCGGGGTGACAAATGCAAAAACAACAGTTGATGGACAGAATGCAGAACAATGTCATACATTCACCCCAGTACAGAGATCTGGGCCTAAATCCATCGTTTTTTTGCTCACCATGCCATTCCAGTTTGAACCCAGCCATATGCAAATCAGTCTTGACCCTGTGCCTCATGGGAACAGTCCAGCCCGAACTGCCAAGCCAGGTCCTCCCTGGACTGGAAACAAGCATCCTAGGACCGGTTTCGGGGTTTCACCCCTCTTCAGCCAGGATAGCTTGATTCCAGTGGCATGGAGAGCACGGGACCCACGTCTGGGCATACCCGTCCCACTCGGGGTGACAAATGCAAAAACAACAGTTGATGGACAGAATGCAGAACAATGTCATACATTCACCCCAGTACAGAGATCTGGGCCTAAATCCATCGTTTTTTTGCTCACCATGCCATTCCAGTTTGAACCCAGCCATATGCAAATCAGTCTTGACCCTGTGCCTCATGGGAACAGTCCAGCCCGAACTGCCAAGCCAGGTCCTCCCTGGACTGGAAACAAGCATCCTAGGACCGGTTTCGGGGTTTCACCCCTCTTCAGCCAGGATAGCTTGATTCCAGTGGCATGGAGAGCACGGGACCCACGTCTGGGCATACCCGTCCCACTCGGGGTGACAAATGCAAAAACAACAGTTGATGGACAGAATGCAGAACAATGTCATACATTCACCCCAGTACAGAGATCTGGGCCTAAATCCATCGTTTTTTTGCTCAGCATGCCATTCCAGTTTGAACCCAGCCATATGCAAACCAGTCTTGACCCTGTGCCTCATGGGAACAGTCCAGCCCGAACTGCCAAGCCAGGTCCTCCCTGGACTGGAAACAAGCATCCTAGGACCGGTTTCGGGGTTTCACCCCTCTTCAGCCAGGATAGCTTGATTCCAGTGGCATGGAGAGCACGGGACCCACGTCTGGGCATACCCGTCCCACTCGGGGTGACAAATGCAAAAACAACAGTTGATGGACAGAATGCAGAACAATGTCATACATTCACCCCAGTACAGAGATCTGGGCCTAAATCCATCGTTTTTTGCTCACCATGCCATTCCAGTTTGAACCCAGCCATATGCAAATCAGTCTTGACCCTGTGCCTCATGGGAACAGTCCAGCCCGAACTGCCAAGCCAGGTCCTCCCTGGACTGGAAACAAGCATCCTAGGACCGGTTTCGGGGTTTCACCCCTCTTCAGCCAGGATAGCTTGATTCCAGTGGCATGGAGAGCACGGGACCCACGTCTGGGCATACCCGTCCCACTCGGGGTGACAAATGCAAAAACAACAGTTGATGGACAGAATGCAGAACAAGTCATACATTCACCCCAGTACAGAGATCTGGGCCTAAATCCATCGTTTTTTTGCTCACCATGCCATTCCAGTTTGAACCCAGCCATATGCAAATCAGTCTTGATCCTGTGCCTCATGGGGACAGTCCAGCCCGAACTGCCAAGCCAGGTCCTCCCTGGACTGGAAACAAGCATCCTAGGACCGGTTTCGGGGTTTCACCCCTCTTCAGCCAGGATAGCTTGATTCCAGTGGCATGGAGAGCACGGGACCCACGTCTGGGCATACCCGTCCCACTCGGGGTGACAAATGCAAAAACAACAGTTGATGGACAGAATGCAGAACAATGTCATACATTCACCCCAGTACAGGGATCTGGGCCTAAATCCATCGTTTTTTTGCTCACCATGCCATTCCAGTTTGAACCCAGCCATATGCAAATCAGTCTTGACCCTGTGCCTCATGGGAACAGTCCAGCCCGAACTGCCAAGCCAGGTCCTCCCTGGACTGGAAACAAGCATCCTAGGACCGGTTTCGGGGTTTCACCCCTCTTCAGCCAGGATAGCTTGATTCCAGTGGCATGGAGAGCACGGGACCCACGTCTGGGCATACCCGTCCCACTCGGGGTGACAAATGCAAAAACAACAGTTGATGGACAGAATGCAGAACAATGTCATACATTCACCCCAGTACAGAGATCTGGGCCTAAATCCATCGTTTTTTGCTCAGCATGCCATTCCAGTTTGAACCCAGCCATATGCAAACCAGTCTTGACCCTGTGCCTCATGGGAACAGTCCAGCCCGAACTGCCAAGCCAGGTCCTCCCTGGACTGGAAACAAGCATCCTAGGACCGGTTTCGGGGTTTCACCCCTCTTCAGCCAGGATAGCTTGATTCCAGTGGCATGGAGAGCACGGGACCCACGTCTGGGCATACCCGTCCCACTCGGGGTGACAAATGCAAAAACAACAGTTGATGGACAGAATGCAGAACAATGTCATACATTCACCCCAGTACAGAGATCTGGGCCTAAATCCATCGTTTTTTGCTCACCATGCCATTCCAGTTTGAACCCAGCCATATGCAAATCAGTCTTGACCCTGTGCCTCATGGGAACAGTCCAGCCCGAACTGCCAAGCCAGGTCCTCCCTGGACTGGAAACAAGCATCCTAGGACCGGTTTCGGGGTTTCACCCCTCTTCAGCCAGGATAGCTTGATTCCAGTGGCATGGAGAGCACGGGACCCACGTCTGGGCATACCCGTCCCACTCGGGGTGACAAATGCAAAAACAACAGTTGATGGACAGAATGCAGAACAATGTCATACATTCACCCCAGTACAGAGATCTGGGCCTAAATCCATTGTTTTTTTGCTCACCATGCCATTCCAGTTTGAACCCAGCCATATGCAAATCAGTCTTGATCCTGTGCCTCATGGGAACAGTCCAGCCCGAACTGCCAAGCCAGGTCCTCCCTGGACTGCAAACAAGCATCCTAGGACCAGTTTCGGGGTTTCACCCCTCTTCAGCCAGGATAGCTTGATTCCAGTGGCATGGAGAGCACGGGACCCACGTCTGGGCATACCCGTCCCACTCGGGGTGACAAATGCAAAAACAACAGTTGATGGACAGAATGCAGAACAATGTCATACATTCACCCCAGTACAGAGATCTGGGCCTAAATCCATCGTTTTTTGCTCACCATGCCATTCCAGTTTGAACCCAGCCATATGCAAATCAGTCTTGACCCTGTGCCTCATGGGAACAGTCCAGCCCGAACTGCCAATCCAGGTCCTCCCTGGACTGGAAACAAGCATCCTAGGACCGGTTTCGGGGTTTCACCCTCTTCAGCCAGGATAGCTTGATTCCAGTGGCATGGAGAGCACGGGACCCACGTCCTGGGCATACCCGTCCCACTCGTGGTGACAAATGCAAAAACAACAGTTGATGGACAGAATGCAGAACAATGTCATACATTCACCCCAGTACAGAGATCTGGGCCTAAATCCATCGTTTTTTTGCTCACCATGCCATTCCAGTTTGAACCCAGCCATATGCAAATCAGTCTTGACCCAGTGCCTCATGGGAACAGTCCAGCCCGAACTGCCAAGCCAGGTCCTCCCTGGACTGGAAACAAGCATCCTAGGACCGGTTTCGGGGTTTCACCCCTCTTCAGCCAGGATAGCTTGATTCCAGTGGCATGGAGAGCACGGGACCCACGTCTGGGCATACCCGTCCCACTCGGGGTGACAAATGCAAAAACAACAGTTGATGGACAGAATGCAGAACAATGTCATACATTCACCCCAGTACAGGGATCTGGGCCTAAATCCATCGTTTTTTTGCTCACCATGCCATTCCAGTTTGAACCCAGCCATATGCAAATCAGTCTTGACCCTGTGCCTCATGGGAACAGTCCAGCCCGAACTGCCAAGCCAGGTCTTCCCTGGACTGGAAACAAGCATCCTAGGACCGGTTTCGGGGTTTCACCCCTCTTCAGCCAGGATAGCTTGATTCCAGTGGCATGGAGAGCATGGGACCCACGTCTGGGCATACCCGTCCCACTCGGGGTGACAAATGCAAAAACAACAGTTGATGGACAGAATGCAGAACAATGTCATACATTCACCCCAGTACAGAGATCTGGGCCTAAATTCATCGTTTTTTGCTCAGCATGCCATTCCAGTTTGAACCCAGCCATATGCAAACCAGTCTTGACCCTGTGCCTCATGGGAACAGTCCAGCCCGAACTGCCAAGCCAGGTCCTCCCTGGACTGGAAACAAGCATCCTAGGACCGGTTTCGGGGTTTCACCCCTCTTCAGCCAGGATAGCTTGATTCCAGTGGCATGGAGAGCACGGGACCCACGTCTGGGCATACCCGTCCCACTCGGGGTGACAAATACAAAAACAACAGTTGATGGACAGAATGCAGAACAAGTCATACATTCACCCCAGTACAGAGATCTGGGCCTAAATCCATCGTTTTTTTGCTCACCATGCCATTCCAGTTTGAACCCAGCCATATGCAAATCAGTCTTGATCCTGTGCCTCATGGGAACAGTCCAGCCCGAACTGCCAAGCCAGGTCCTCCCTGGACTGGAAACAAGCATCCTAGGACCGGTTTCGGGGTTTCACCCCTCTTCAGCCAGGATAGCTTGATTCCAGTGGCATGGAGAGCACGGGACCCACGACTGGGCATACCCGTCCCACTCGGGGTGACAAATGCAAAAACAACAGTTGATGGACAGAATGCAGAACAATGTCATACATTCACCCCAGTACAGGGATCTGGGCCTAAATCCATCGTTTTTTTGCTCACCATGCCATTCCAGTTTGAACCCAGCCATATGCAAATCAGTCTTGACCCTGTGCCTCATGGGAACAGTCCAGCCCGAACTGCCAAGCCAGGTCCTCCCTGGACTGGAAACAAGCATCCTAGGACCGGTTTCGGGGTTTCACCCCTCTTCAGCCAGGATAGCTTGATTCCAGTGGCATGGAGAGCACGGGACCCACGTCTGGGCATACCCGTCCCACTCGGGGTGACAAATGCAAAAACAACAGTTGATGGACAGAATGCAGAACAATGTCATACATTCACCCCAGTACAGAGATCTGGGCCTAAATCCATCGTTTTTTTGCTCAGCATGCCATTCCAGTTTGAACCCAGCCATATGCAAACCAGTCTTGACCCTGTGCCTCATGGGAACAGTCCAGCCCGAACTGCCAAGCCAGGTCCTCCCTGGACTGGAAACAAGCATCCTAGGACCGGTTTCGGGGTTTCACCCCTCTTCAGCCAGGATAGCTTGATTCCAGTGGCATGGAGAGCACGGGACCCACGTCTGGGCATACCCGTCCCACTCGGGGTGACAAATGCAAAAACAACAGTTGATGGACAGAATGCAGAACAATGTCCTACATTCACCCCAGTACAGAGATCTGGGCCTAAATCCATCGTTTTTTGCTCACCATGCCATTCCAGTTTGAACCCAGCCATATGCAAATCAGTCTTGACCCTGTGCCTCATGGGAACAGTCCAGCCCGAACTGCCAAGCCAGGTCCTCCCTGGACTGGAAACAAGCATCCTAGGACCGGTTTCGGGGTTTCACCCCTCTTCAGCCAGGATAGCTTGATTCCAGTGGCATGGAGAGCACGGGACCCACGTCTGGGCATACCCGTCCCACTCGGGGTGACAAATGCAAAAACAACAGTTGATGGACAGAATGCAGAACAATGTCATACATTCACCCCAGTACAGAGATCTGGGCCTAAATCCATTGTTTTTTTGCTCACCATGCCATTCCAGTTTGAACCCAGCCATATGCAAATCAGTCTTGATCCTGTGCCTCATGGGAACAGTCCAGCCCGAACTGCCAAGCCAGGTCCTCCCTGGACTGCAAACAAGCATCCTAGGACCGGTTTCGGGGTTTCACCCCTCTTCAGCCAGGATAGCTTGATTCCAGTGGCATGGAGAGCACGGGACCCACGTCTGGGCATACCCGTCCCACTCGGGGTGACAAATGCAAAAACAACAGTTGATGGACAGAATGCAGAACAATGTCATACATTCACCCCAGTACAGAGATCTGGGCCTAAATCCATCGTTTTTTTGCTCACCATGCCATTCCAGTTTGAACCCAGCCATATGCAAATCAGTCTTGACCCTGTGCCTCATGGGAACAGTCCAGCCCGAACTGCCAATCCAGGTCCTCCCTGGACTGGAAACAAGCATCCTAGGACCGGTTTCGGGGTTTCACCCCTCTTCAGCCAGGATAGCTTGATTCCAGTGGCATGGAGAGCACGGGACCCACGTCTGGGCATACCCGTCCCACTCGTGGTGACAAATGCAAAAACAACAGTTGATGGACAGAATGCAGAACAATGTCATACATTCACCCCAGTACAGAGATCTGGGCCTAAATCCATCGTTTTTTTGCTCACCATGCCATTCCAGTTTGAACCCAGCCATATGCAAATCAGTCTTGACCCAGTGCCTCATGGGAACAGTCCAGCCCGAACTGCCAAGCCAGGTCCTCCCTGGACTGGAAACAAGCATCCTAGGACCGGTTTCGGGGTTTCACCCCTCTTCAGCCAGGATAGCTTGATTCCAGTGCCATGGAGAGCACGGGACCCACGTCTGGGCATACCCGTCCCACTCGGGGTGACAAATGCAAAAACAACAGTTGATGGACAGAATGCAGAACAATGTCATACATTCACCCCAGTACAGGGATCTGGGCCTAAATCCATCGTTTTTTTGCTCACCATGCCATTCCAGTTTGAACCCAGCCATATGCAAATCAGTCTTGACCCTGTGCCTCATGGGAACAGTCCAGCCCGAACTGCCAAGCCAGGTCCTCCCTGGACTGGAAACAAGCATCCTAGGACCGGTTTCGGGGTTTCACCCCTCTTCAGCCAGGATAGCTTGATTCCAGTGGCATGGAGAGCACGGGACCCACATCTGGGCATACCCGTCCCACTCGGGGTGACAAATGCAAAAACAACAGTTGATGGACAGAATGCAGAACAAGTCATACATTCACCCCAGTACAGAGATCTGGGCCTAAATCCATCGTTTTTTTGCTCACCATGCCATTCCAGTTTGAACCCAGCCATATGCAAATCAGTCTTGATCCTGTGCCTCATGGGGACAGTCCAGCCCGAACTGCCAAGCCAGGTCCTCCCTGGACTGGAAACAAGCATCCTAGGACCGGTTTCGGGGTTTCACCCCTCTTCAGCCAGGATAGCTTGATTCCAGTGGCATGGAGAGCACGGGACCCACGTCTGGGCATACCCGTCCCACTCGGGGTGACAAATGCAAAAACAACAGTTGATGGACAGAATGCAGAACAATGTCATACATTCACCCCAGTACAGGGATCTGGGCCTAAATCCATCGTTTTTTGCTCACCATGCCATTCCAGTTTGAAACCAGCCATATGCAAATCAGTCTTGACCCTGTGCCTCATGGGAACAGTCCAGCCCGAACTGCCAAGCCAGGTCCTCCCTGGACTGGAAACAAGCATCCTAGGACCGGTTTCGGGGTTTCACCCCTCTTCAGCCAGGATAGCTTGATTCCAGTGGCATGGAGAGCACCGGACCCACGTCTGGGCATACCCGTCCCACTCGGGGTGACAAATGCAAAAACAACAGTTGATGGACAGAATGCAGAACAATGTCATACATTCACCCCAGTACAGAGATCTGGGCCTAAATCCATCGTTTTTTTGCTCAGCATGCCATTCCAGTTTGAACCCAGCCATATGCAAACCAGTCTTGACCCTGTGCCTCATGGGAACAGTCCAGCCCGAACTGCCAAGCCAGGTCCTCCCTGGACTGGAAACAAGCATCCTAGGACCGGTTTCGGGGTTTCACCCCTCTTCAGCCAGGATAGCTTGATTCCAGTGGCATGGAGAGCACGGGACCCACGTCTGGGCATACCCGTCCCACTCGGGGTGACAAATGCAAAAACAACAGTTGATGGACAGAATGCAGAACAATGTCATACATTCACCCCAGTACAGAGATCTGGGCCTAAATCCATCGTTTTTTGCTCACCATGCCATTCCAGTTTGAACCCAGCCATATGCAAATCAGTCTTGACCCTGTGCCTCATGGGAACAGTCCAGCCCGAACTGCCAAGCCAGGTCCTCCCTGGACTGGAAACAAGCATCCTAGGACCGGTTTCGGGGTTTCACCCCTCTTCAGCCAGGATAGCTTGATTCCAGTGGCATGGAGAGCACGGGACCCACGTCTGGGCATACCCGTCCCACTCGGGGTGACAAATGCAAAAACAACAGTTGATGGACAGAATGCAGAACAATGTCATACATTCACCCCAGTACAGAGATCTGGGCCTAAATCCATTGTTTTTTTGCTCACCATGCCATTCCAGTTTGAACCCAGCCATATGCAAATCAGTCTTGATCCTGTGCCTCATGGGAACAGTCCAGCCCGAACTGCCAAGCCAGGTCCTCCCTGGACTGCAAACAAGCATCCTAGGACCAGTTTCGGGGTTTCACCCCTCTTCAGCCAGGATAGCTTGATTCCAGTGGCATGGAGAGCACGGGACCCACGTCTGGGCATACCCGTCCCACTCGGGGTGACAAATGCAAAAACAACAGTTGATGGACAGAATGCAGAACAATGTCATACATTCACCCCAGTACAGAGATCTGGGCCTAAATCCATCGTTTTTTGCTCACCATGCCATTCCAGTTTGAACCCAGCCATATGCAAATCAGTCTTGACCCTGTGCCTCATGGGAACAGTCCAGCCCGAACTGCCAATCCAGGTCCTCCCTGGACTGGAAACAAGCATCCTAGGACCGGTTTCGGGGTTTCACCCTCTTCAGCCAGGATAGCTTGATTCCAGTGGCATGGAGAGCACGGGACCCACGTCCTGGGCATACCCGTCCCACTCGTGGTGACAAATGCAAAAACAACAGTTGATGGACAGAATGCAGAACAATGTCATACATTCACCCCAGTACAGAGATCTGGGCCTAAATCCATCGTTTTTTGCTCACCATGCCATTCCAGTTTGAACCCAGCCATATGCAAATCAGTCTTGACCCAGTGCCTCATGGGAACAGTCCAGCCCGAACTGCCAAGCCAGGTCCTCCCTGGACTGGAAACAAGCATCCTAGGACCGGTTTCGGGGTTTCACCCCTCTTCAGCCAGGATAGCTTGATTCCAGTGGCATGGAGAGCACGGGACCCACGTCTGGGCATACCCGTCCCACTCGGGGTGACAAATGCAAAAACAACAGTTGATGGACAGAATGCAGAACAATGTCATACATTCACCCCAGTACAGGGATCTGGGCCTAAATCCATCGTTTTTTTGCTCACCATGCCATTCCAGTTTGAACCCAGCCATATGCAAATCAGTCTTGACCCTGTGCCTCATGGGAACAGTCCAGCCCGAACTGCCAAGCCAGGTCTTCCCTGGACTGGAAAGAAGCATCCTAGGACCGGTTTCGGGGTTTCACCCCTCTTCAGCCAGGATAGCTTGATTCCAGTGGCATGGAGAGCATGGGACCCACGTCTGGGCATACCCGTCCCACTCGGGGTGACAAATGCAAAAACAACAGTTGATGGACAGAATGCAGAACAATGTCATACATTCACCCCAGTACAGAGATCTGGGCCTAAATTCATCGTTTTTTGCTCAGCATGCCATTCCAGTTTGAACCCAGCCATATGCAAACCAGTCTTGACCCTGTGCCTCATGGGAACAGTCCAGCCCGAACTGCCAAGCCAGGTCCTCCCTGGACTGGAAACAAGCATCCTAGGACCGGTTTCGGGGTTTCACCCCTCTTCAGCCAGGATAGCTTGATTCCAGTGGCATGGAGAGCACGGGACCCACGTCTGGGCATACCCGTCCCACTCGGGGTGACAAATACAAAAACAACAGTTGATGGACAGAATGCAGAACAAGTCATACATTCACCCCAGTACAGAGATCTGGGCCTAAATCCATCGTTTTTTTGCTCACCATGCCATTCCAGTTTGAACCCAGCCATATGCAAATCAGTCTTGATCCTGTGCCTCATGGGAACAGTCCAGCCCGAACTGCCAAGCCAGGTCCTCCCTGGACTGGAAACAAGCATCCTAGGACCGGTTTCGGGGTTTCACCCCTCTTCAGCCAGGATAGCTTGATTCCAGTGGCATGGAGAGCACGGGACCCACGTCTGGGCATACCCGTCCCACTCGGGGTGACAAATGCAAAAACAACAGTTGATGGACAGAATGCAGAACAATGTCATACATTCACCCCAGTACAGAGATCTGGGCCTAAATCCATTGTTTTTTTGCTCACCATGCCATTCCAGTTTGAACCCAGCCATATGCAAATCAGTCTTGATCCTGTGCCTCATGGGAACAGTCCAGCCCGAACTGCCAAGCCAGGTCCTCCCTGGACTGCAAACAAGCATCCTAGGACCAGTTTCGGGGTTTCACCCTCTTCAGCCAGGATAGCTTGATTCCAGTGGCATGGAGAGCACGGGACCCACGTCTGGGCATACCCGTCCCACTCGGGGTGACAAATGCAAAAACAACAGTTGATGGACAGAATGCAGAACAATGTCATACATTCACCCCAGTACAGAGATCTGGGCCTAAATCCATCGTTTTTTGCTCACCATGCCATTCCAGTTTGAACCCAGCCATATGCAAATCAGTCTTGACCCTGTGCCTCATGGGAACAGTCCAGCCCGAACTGCCAATCCAGGTCCTCCCTGGACTGGAAAAAAGCATCCTAGGACCGGTTTCGGGGTTTCACCCCTCTTCAGCCAGGATAGCTTGATTCCAGTGGCATGGAGAGCACGGGACCCACGTCCTGGGCATACCCGTCCCACTCGTGGTGACAAATGCAAAAACAACAGTTGATGGACAGAATGCAGAACAATGTCATACATTCACCCCAGTACAGAGATCTGGGCCTAAATCCATCGTTTTTTGCTCACCATGCCATTCCAGTTTGAACCCAGCCATATGCAAATCAGTCTTGACCCAGTGCCTCATGGGAACAGTCCAGCCCGAACTGCCAAGCCAGGTCCTCCCTGGACTGGAAACAAGCATCCTAGGACCGGTTTCGGGGTTTCACCCTCTTCAGCCAGGATAGCTTGATTCCAGTGGCATGGAGAGCACGGGACCCACGTCTGGGCATACCCGTCCCACTCGGGGTGACAAATGCAAAAACAACAGTTGATGGACAGAATGCAGAACAATGTCATACATTCACCCCAGTACAGGGATCTGGGCCTAAATCCATCGTTTTTTTGCTCACCATGCCATTCCAGTTTGAACCCAGCCATATGCAAATCAGTCTTGACCCTGTGCCTCATGGGAACAGTCCAGCCCGAACTGCCAAGCCAGGTCTTCCCTGGACTGGAAAGAAGCATCCTAGGACCGGTTTCGGGGTTTCACCCCTCTTCAGCCAGGATAGCTTGATTCCAGTGGCATGGAGAGCATGGGACCCACGTCTGGGCATACCCGTCCCACTCGGGGTGACAAATGCAAAAACAACAGTTGATGGACAGAATGCAGAACAATGTCATACATTCACCCCAGTACAGAGATCTGGGCCTAAATTCATCGTTTTTTTGCTCAGCATGCCATTCCAGTTTGAACCCAGCCATATGCAAACCAGTCTTGACCCTGTGCCTCATGGGAACAGTCCAGCCCGAACTGCCAAGCCAGGTCCTCCCTGGACTGGAAACAAGCATCCTAGGACCGGTTTCGGGGTTTCACCCCTCTTCAGCCAGGATAGCTTGATTCCAGTGGCATGGAGAGCACGGGACCCACGTCTGGGCATACCCGTCCCACTCGGGGTGACAAATACAAAAACAACAGTTGATGGACAGAATGCAGAACAAGTCATACATTCACCCCAGTACAGAGATCTGGGCCTAAATCCATCGTTTTTTTGCTCACCATGCCATTCCAGTTTGAACCCAGCCATATGCAAATCAGTCTTGATCCTGTGCCTCATGGGAACAGTCCAGCCCGAACTGCCAAGCCAGGTCCTCCCTGGACTGGAAACAAGCATCCTAGGACCGGTTTCGGGGTTTCACCCCTCTTCAGCCAGGATAGCTTGATTCCAGTGGCATGGAGAGCACGGGACCCACGTCTGGGCATACCCGTCCCACTCGGGGTGACAAATGCAAAAACAACAGTTGATGGACAGAATGCAGAACAATGTCATACATTCACCCCAGTACAGGGATCTGGGCCTAAATCCATCGTTTTTTTGCTCACCATGCCATTCCAGTTTGAACCCAGCCATATGCAAATCAGTCTTGACCCTGTGCCTCATGGGAACAGTCCAGCCCGAACTGCCAAGCCAGGTCCTCCCTGGACTGGAAACAAGCATCCTAGGACCGGTTTCGGGGTTTCACCCCTCTTCAGCCAGGATAGCTTGATTCCAGTGGCATGGAGAGCACGGGACCCACGTCTGGGCATACCCGTCCCACTCGGGGTGACAAATGCAAAAACAACAGTTGATGGACAGAATGCAGAACAATGTCATACATTCACCCCAGTACAGAGATCTGGGCCTAAATCCATCGTTTTTTTGCTCAGCATGCCATTCCAGTTTGAACCCAGCCATATGCAAACCAGTCTTGACCCTGTGCCTCATGGGAACAGTCCAGCCCGAACTGCCAAGCCAGGTCCTCCCTGGACTGGAAACAAGCATCCTAGGACCGGTTTCGGGGTTTCACCCCTCTTCAGCCAGGATAGCTTGATTCCAGTGGCATGGAGAGCACGGGACCCACGTCTGGGCATACCCGTCCCACTCGGGGTGACAAATGCAAAAACAACAGTTGATGGACAGAATGCAGAACAATGTCCTACATTCACCCCAGTACAGAGATCTGGGCCTAAATCCATCGTTTTTTGCTCACCATGCCATTCCAGTTTGAACCCAGCCATATGCAAATCAGTCTTGACCCTGTGCCTCATGGGAACAGTCCAGCCCGAACTGCCAAGCCAGGTCCTCCCTGGACTGGAAACAAGCATCCTAGGACCGGTTTCGGGGTTTCACCCCTCTTCAGCCAGGATAGCTTGATTCCAGTGGCATGGAGAGCACGGGACCCACGTCTGGGCATACCCGTCCCACTCGGGGTGACAAATGCAAAAACAACAGTTGATGGACAGAATGCAGAACAATGTCATACATTCACCCCAGTACAGAGATCTGGGCCTAAATCCATCGTTTTTTTGCTCACCATGCCATTCCAGTTTGAACCCAGCCATATGCAAATCAGTCTTGATCCTGTGCCTCATGGGAACAGTCCAGCCCGAACTGCCAAGCCAGGTCCTCCCTGGACTGGAAACAAGCATCCTAGGACCGGTTTCGGGGTTTCACCCCTCTTCAGCCAGGATAGCTTGATTCCAGTGGCATGGAGAGCACGGGACCCACGTCTGGGCATACCCGTCCCACTCGGGGTGACAAATGCAAAAACAACAGTTGATGGACAGAATGCAGAACAATGTCATACATTCACCCCAGTACAGGGATCTGGGCCTAAATCCATCGTTTTTTTGCTCACCATGCCATTCCAGTTTGAACCCAGCCATATGCAAATCAGTCTTGACCCTGTGCCTCATGGGAACAGTCCAGCCCGAACTGCCAAGCCAGGTCCTCCCTGGACTGGAAACAAGCATCCTAGGACCGGTTTCGGGGTTTCACCCTCTTCAGCCAGGATAGCTTGATTCCAGTGGCATGGAGAGCACGGGACCCACGTCTGGGCATACCCGTCCCACTCGGGGTGACAAATGCAAAAACAACAGTTGATGGACAGAATGCAGAACAATGTTATACATTCACCCCAGTACAGAGATCTGGGCCTAAATCCATCGTTTTTTGCTCAGCATGCCATTCCAGTTTGAACCCAGCCATATGCAAACCAGTCTTGACCCTGTGCCTCATGGGAACAGTCCAGCCCGAACTGCCAAGCCAGGTCCTCCCTGGACTGGAAACAAGCATCCTAGGACCGGTTTCGGGGTTTCACCCCTCTTCAGCCAGGATAGCTTGATTCCAGTGGCATGGAGAGCACGGGACCCACGTCTGGGCATACCCGTCCCACTCGGGGTGACAAATGCAAAAACAACAGTTGATGGACAGAATGCAGAACAATGTCCTACATTCACCCCAGTACAGAGATCTGGGCCTAAATCCATCGTTTTTTGCTCACCATGCCATTCCAGTTTGAACCCAGCCATATGCAAATCAGTCTTGACCCTGTGCCTCATGGGAACAGTCCAGCCCGAACTGCCAAGCCAGGTCCTCCCTGGACTGGAAACAAGCATCCTAGGACCGGTTTCGGGGTTTCACCCCTCTTCAGCCAGGATAGCTTGATTCCAGTGGCATGGAGAGCACGGGACCCACGTCTGGGCATACCCGTCCCACTCGGGGTGACAAATGCAAAAACAACAGTTGATGGACAGAATGCAGAACAATGTCATACATTCACCCCAGTACAGAGATCTGGGCCTAAATCCATTGTTTTTTTGCTCACCATGCCATTCCAGTTTGAACCCAGCCATATGCAAATCAGTCTTGATCCTGTGCCTCATGGGAACAGTCCAGCCCGAACTGCCAAGCCAGGTCCTCCCTGGACTGCAAACAAGCATCCTAGGACCGGTTTCGGGGTTTCACCCCTCTTCAGCCAGGATAGCTTGATTCCAGTGGCATGGAGAGCACGGGACCCACGTCTGGGCATACCCGTCCCACTCGGGGTGACAAATGCAAAAACAACAGTTGATGGACAGAATGCAGAACAATGTCATACATTCACCCCAGTACAGAGATCTGGGCCTAAATCCATCGTTTTTTGCTCACCATGCCATTCCAGTTTGAACCCAGCCATATGCAAATCAGTCTTGACCCTGTGCCTCATGGGAACAGTCCAGCCCGAACTGCCAATCCAGGTCCTCCCTGGACTGGAAACAAGCATCCTAGGACCGGTTTCGGGGTTTCACCCCTCTTCAGCCAGGATAGCTTGATTCCAGTGGCATGGAGAGCACGGGACCCACGTCTGGGCATACCCGTCCCACTCGTGGTGACAAATGCAAAAACAACAGTTGATGGACAGAATGCAGAACAATGTCATACATTCACCCCAGTACAGAGATCTGGGCCTAAATCCATCGTTTTTTTGCTCACCATGCCATTCCAGTTTGAACCCAGCCATATGCAAATCAGTCTTGACCCAGTGCCTCATGGGAACAGTCCAGCCCGAACTGCCAAGCCAGGTCCTCCCTGGACTGGAAACAAGCATCCTAGGACCGGTTTCGGGGTTTCACCCCTCTTCAGCCAGGATAGCTTGATTCCAGTGCCATGGAGAGCACGGGACCCACGTCTGGGCATACCCGTCCCACTCGGGGTGACAAATGCAAAAACAACAGTTGATGGACAGAATGCAGAACAATGTCATACATTCACCCCAGTACAGGGATCTGGGCCTAAATCCATCGTTTTTTTGCTCACCATGCCATTCCAGTTTGAACCCAGCCATATGCAAATCAGTCTTGACCCTGTGCCTCATGGGAACAGTCCAGCCCGAACTGCCAAGCCAGGTCCTCCCTGGACTGGAAACAAGCATCCTAGGACCGGTTTCGGGGTTTCACCCTCTTCAGCCAGGATAGCTTGATTCCAGTGGCATGGAGAGCACGGGACCCACATCTGGGCATACCCGTCCCACTCGGGGTGACAAATGCAAAAACAACAGTTGATGGACAGAATGCAGAACAAGTCATACATTCACCCCAGTACAGAGATCTGGGCCTAAATCCATCGTTTTTTGCTCACCATGCCATTCCAGTTTGAACCCAGCCATATGCAAATCAGTCTTGATCCTGTGCCTCATGGGGACAGTCCAGCCCGAACTGCCAAGCCAGGTCCTCCCTGGACTGGAAACAAGCATCCTAGGACCGGTTTCGGGGTTTCACCCCTCTTCAGCCAGGATAGCTTGATTCCAGTGGCATGGAGAGCACGGGACCCACGTCTGGGCATACCCGTCCCACTCGGGGTGACAAATGCAAAAACAACAGTTGATGGACAGAATGCAGAACAATGTCATACATTCACCCCAGTACAGGGATCTGGGCCTAAATCCATCGTTTTTTGCTCACCATGCCATTCCAGTTTGAAACCAGCCATATGCAAATCAGTCTTGACCCTGTGCCTCATGGGAACAGTCCAGCCCGAACTGCCAAGCCAGGTCCTCCCTGGACTGGAAACAAGCATCCTAGGACCGGTTTCGGGGTTTCACCCCTCTTCAGCCAGGATAGCTTGATTCCAGTGGCATGGAGAGCACGGGACCCACGTCTGGGCATACCCGTCCCACTCGGGGTGACAAATGCAAAAACAACAGTTGATGGACAGAATGCAGAACAATGTCATACATTCACCCCAGTACAGAGATCTGGGCCTAAATCCATCGTTTTTTTGCTCAGCATGCCATTCCAGTTTGAACCCAGCCATATGCAAACCAGTCTTGACCCTGTGCCTCATGGGAACAGTCCAGCCCGAACTGCCAAGCCAGGTCCTCCCTGGACTGGAAACAAGCATCCTAGGACCGGTTTCGGGTTTCACCCCTCTTCAGCCAGGATAGCTTGATTCCAGTGGCATGGAGAGCACGGGACCCACGTCTGGGCATACCCGTCCCACTCGGGGTGACAAATGCAAAAACAACAGTTGATGGACAGAATGCAGAACAATGTCATACATTCACCCCAGTACAGAGATCTGGGCCTAAATCCATCGTTTTTTGCTCACCATGCCATTCCAGTTTGAACCCAGCCATATGCAAATCAGTCTTGACCCTGTGCCTCATGGGAACAGTCCAGCCCGAACTGCCAAGCCAGGTCCTCCCTGGACTGGAAACAAGCATCCTAGGACCGGTTTCGGGGTTTCACCCTCTTCAGCCAGGCTAGCTTGATTCCAGTGGCATGGAGAGCACGGGACCCACGTCTGGGCATACCCGTCCCACTCGGGGTGACAAATGCAAAAACAACAGTTGATGGACAGAATGCAGAACAATGTCATACATTCACCCCAGTACAGAGATCTGGGCCTAAATCCATTGTTTTTTTGCTCACCATGCCAATCCAGTTTGAACCCAGCCATATGCAAATCAGTCTTGATCCTGTGCCTCATGGGAACAGTCCAGCCCGAACTGCCAAGCCAGGTCCTCCCTGGACTGCAAACAAGCATCCTAGGACCGGTTTCGGGGTTTCACCCCTCTTCAGCCAGGATAGCTTGATTCCAGTGGCATGGAGAGCACGGGACCCACGTCTGGGCATACCCGTCCCACTCGGGGTGACAAATGCAAAAACAACAGTTGATGGACAGAATGCAGAACAATGTCATACATTCACCCCAGTACAGAGATCTGGGCCTAAATCCATCGTTTTTTGCTCACCATGCCATTCCAGTTTGAACCCAGCCATATGCAAATCAGTCTTGACCCTGTGCCTCATGGGAACAGTCCAGCCCGAACTGCCAATCCAGGTCCTCCCTGGACTGGAAACAAGCATCCTAGGACCGGTTTCGGGGTTTCACCCTCTTCAGCCAGGATAGCTTGATTCCAGTGGCATGGAGAGCACGGGACCCACGTCTGGGCATACCCGTCCCACTCGTGGTGACAAATGCAAAAACAACAGTTGATGGACAGAATGCAGAACAATGTCATACATTCACCCCAGTACAGAGATCTGGGCCTAAATCCATCGTTTTTTTGCTCACCATGCCATTCCAGTTTGAACCCAGCCATATGCAAATCAGTCTTGACCCAGTGCCTCATGGGAACAGTCCAGCCCGAACTGCCAAGCCAGGTCCTCCCTGGACTGGAAACAAGCATCCTAGGACCGGTTTCGGGGTTTCACCCCTCTTCAGCCAGGATAGCTTGATTCCAGTGGCATGGAGAGCACGGGACCCACGTCTAGGCATACCCGTCCCACTCGGGGTGACAAATGCAAAAACAACAGTTGATGGACAAAATGCAGAACAATGTCATACATTCACCCCAGTACAGAGATCTGGGCCTAAATCCATTGTTTTTTGCTCACCATGCCATTCCAGTTTGAACCCAGCCATATGCAAATCAGTCTTGACCCAGTGCCTCATGGGAACAGTCCAGCCCGAACTGCCAAGCCAGGTCCTCCCTGGACTGGAAACAAGCATCCTAGGACCGGTTTCGGGGTTTCACCCCTCTTCAGCCAGGATAGCTTGATTCCAGTGGCATGGAGAGCACGGGACCCACGTCTGGGCATACCCGTCCCACTCGGGGTGACAAATGCAAAAACAACAGTTGATGGACAGAATGCAGAACAATGTCATACATTCACCCCAGTACAGGGATCTGGGCCTAAATCCATCGTTTTTTTGCTCACCATGCCATTCCAGTTTGAACCCAGCCATATGCAAATCAGTCTTGACCCTGTGCCTCATGGGAACAGTCCAGCCCGAACTGCCAAGCCAGGTCCTCCCTGGACTGGAAACAAGCATCCTAGGACCGGTTTCGGGGTTTCACCCCTCTTCAGCCAGGATAGCTTGATTCCAGTGGCATGGAGAGCACGGGACCCACGTCTGGGCATACCCGTCCCACTCGGGGTGACAAATGCAAAAACAACAGTTGATGGACAGAATGCAGAACAATGTCATACATTCACCCCAGTACAGAGATCTGGGCCTAAATCCATCGTTTTTTTGCTCAGCATGCCATTCCAGTTTGAACCCAGCCATATGCAAACCAGTCTTGACCCTGTGCCTCATGGGAACAGTCCAGCCCGAACTGCCAAGCCAGGTCCTCCCTGGACTGGAAACAAGCATCCTAGGACCGGTTTCGGGGTTTCACCCCTCTTCAGCCAGGATAGCTTGATTCCAGTGGCATGGAGAGCACGGGACCCACGTCTGGGCATACCCGTCCCACTCGGGGTGACAAATGCAAAAACAACAGTTGATGGACAGAATGCAGAACAATGTCATACATTCACCCCAGTACAGAGATCTGGGCCTAAATCCATCGTTTTTTTGCTCACCATGCCATTCCAGTTTGAACCCAGCCATATGCAAATCAGTCTTGACCCTGTGCCTCATGGGAACAGTCCAGCCCGAACTGCCAAGCCAGGTCCTCCCTGGACTGGAAACAAGCATCCTAGGACCGGTTTCGGGGTTTCACCCCTCTTCAGCCAGGATAGCTTGATTCCAGTGGCATGGAGAGCACGGGACCCACGTCTGGGCATACCCGTCCCACTCGGGGTGACAAATGCAAAAACAACAGTTGATGGACAGAATGCAGAACAATGTCATACATTCACCCCAGTACAGAGATCTGGGCCTAAATCCATTGTTTTTTTGCTCACCATGCCATTCCAGTTTGAACCCAGCCATATGCAAATCAGTCTTGATCCTGTGCCTCATGGGAACAGTCCAGCCCGAACTGCCAAGCCAGGTCCTCCCTGGACTGCAAACAAGCATCCTAGGACCGGTTTCGGGGTTTCACCCCTCTTCAGCCAGGATAGCTTGATTCCAGTGGCATGGAGAGCACGGGACCCACGTCTGGGCATACCCGTCCCACTCGGGGTGACAAATGCAAAAACAACAGTTGATGGACAGAATGCAGAACAATGTCATACATTCACCCCAGTACAGAGATCTGGACCTAAATCCATCGTTTTTGCTCACCATGCCATTCCAGTTTGAACCCAGCCATATGCAAATCAGTCTTGACCCTGTGCCTCATGGGAACAGTCCAGCCCGAACTGCCAATCCAGGTCCTCCCTGGACTGGAAACAAGCATCCTAGGACCCGTTTCGGGGCTTCACCCCTCTTCAGCCAGGATAGCTTGATTCCAGTGGCATGGAGAGCACGGGACCCACGTCTGGGCATACCCGTCCCACTCGTGGTGACAAATGCAAAAACAACAGTTGATGGACAGAATGCAGAACAATGTCATACATTCACCCCAGTACAGAGATCTGGGCCTAAATCCATCGTTTTTTTGCTCACCATGCCATTCCAGTTTGAACCCAGCCATATGCAAATCAGTCTTGACCCAGTGCCTCATGGGAACAGTCCAGCCCGAACTGCCAAGCCAGGTCCTCCCTGGACTTGAAACAAGCATCCTAGGACCGGTTTCGGGGTTTCACCCCTCTTCAGCCAGGATACCTTGATTCCAGTGGCATGGAGAGCACGGGACCCACGTCTGGGCATACCCGTCCCACTCGGGGTGACAAATGCAAAAACAACAGTTGATGGACAGAATGCAGAACAATGTCATACATTCACCCCAGTACAGGGATCTGGGCCTAAATCCATCGTTTTTTGCTCACCATGCCATTCCAGTTTGAACCCAGCCATATGCAAATCAGTCTTGACCCTGTGCCTCATGGGAACAGTCCAGCCCGAACTGCCAAGCCAGGTCCTCCCTGGACTGGAAACAAGCATCCTAGGACCGGTAAGCACAGTACATATTAACAAAAGGAGGTGGAAAAACAGGTGAACCATCCCACCATGCGACATAAAGTCATCACCTAAACTGAACCAAGCAACTTAACTTTGCAGGTATAAAATATACAAAAATATATATACATATACATAAATAAGATTTGGCAGAAAATATATTGACAATAATAATAATAACAATAATATTAATGATAATAAATAATTCTTAGAAACCTCAGAAACTAAGGCCTACCTTAAGCGATTAGACAAAGGGCTACTTGGCCAACCGCAGCATCCGTCCTTTGCAGGAAGTATCCAGGCAGTAGTGCCTTGTGAAGGTAATGATGATTGGCAAAACCAAAGGGGCTATGTTCGCCCTAAGTTGGCAGGGTATGCCCAGACGTGGGTCCCTTGCTCACTTTGCCACTGGATTCAAGATAGCCTGGCTGATGACGGCTGTAAGCCAGAAACCGGTCCCAGGATGCTTGTTTCCGGTCCAGGGAAGACATGGCTTGGCAGTTCGGGCTGGACTGTTCCCATGAGGCACAGGGTCAGACTGATTTGCATATGGCCATGTCTGAACTGGGGTGGCGGAGTGAGCTAAAGAATGATGATGGATTAAACCCAGATCAGTTGACTGGGGGTGAGTGCTTGCAATGTTCAACACTCCGTCCATCATCCCCTTTGGTTTTGCTATGTTCGCCCTAAGTTGGCAGGGTATGCCCAGACGTGGGTCCCTTGCTCACTTTGCCACTGGATTCAAGATAGCCTGGCTGATGACGGCTGTAAGCCAGAAACCGGTCCCAGGATGCTTGTTTCCGGTCCAGGGAAGACATGGCTTGGCAGTTCGGGCTGGACTGTTCCCATGAGGCACAGGGTCAGACTGATTTGCATATGGCCATGTCTGAACTGGGGTGGCGGAGTGAGCTAAAGAATGATGATGGATTAAACCCAGATCAGTTGATTGGGGGTGAGTGCTTGCAATGTTCAACACTCCGTCCATCATCCCCTTTGGTTTTGCTATGTTTATGTTTATATGTTTATATAGCGCTCGATTGCCGTGGCGTCTTGGCGCTAGAATGTGTGGACAAGATCAGTGCACTGTGTTAACCGCGGACTTAGACGGAAGTAAACAGCCATGTTTTTAATCCTTTCCTAAAAAGCTGCAGGTTGGGTTGAAGTTTCATGGCCGTAGGCATTTTATTCCATAGCTTTGCAGCACACTGTGATATCGCCCTGCCACCCCATCTTGCCCGTCTTGTCTTAGTGGTCCTTATAAGACCCAGACTGGCAGATCTAAGAGCACGTGGGGGGATGTAGGGTGGAAACAGTCTTTTAATGTCCTCGGCACCGCCACCGTATAGTGCCTTATGCACAAGGCACAAAGACTTAAATTCCACCCGCTGCTGGACAGGAAGCCAATGTAGTGATTTAATTCCTGCTGTAATTGACTGTCCTCTGGGAATACCCAGAAGTAGTCTTGCTGCGGCATTCTGTAGGGATTGTAATTTTCTCATCTGCGACTTGTCAATGCCCAAGAATAGGGCATTGCAATAGTCCAACTTAGACAGGAAAAGTGCCACCATCACCGTCTTTTGCAGCTCTTGTGAAATGAATGGAAAGATTTTCCTCAAAGTTTTTAATAGAAAAAAACAGGAGGAAGTGAGGCTATTTACCTGGGCAGAGAAATTCAATTGATCTTGACCTTGGGGACAGGGCATGGGCATTCACCAGCCTCGGTTGGCCACCAGAACTTGTTCCATAAGGGGGGGCCCGGACCAAACTCCATCACCTCCGTCTTGTCGGTGTTAATTTTCAGGAAGCTATGGTTCATCCAGGTCATGATCTCGGTGAGACAAACATGAAACCTGGTAGCTGTATTCTCAGGCTGATTAGTAATAGAGATGATAAGTTGAGAATCATCAGCATAAGAAACCAGGGCAAAACCATGCCTCCTGATAAGTCTAGCCAACGGGGTGACATAGATGTTGAACATTGTCGGGGATAGGGCTGATCCCTGCGGGACACCGCATGGAAGTTGGAAACTATCCGATTGCAGTCCATCCCAAAACAGCCTCTGCTCCCTTGCCTCCAGGAAGGAGGATAAGAGGGCCAGGGCGGAAGGCTCCACCCCCACATCCCTCAGCCGCTGAACTAACACCGCATGATTCACGGTGTCGAAAGCGGCCGACAGATCCAGGAGCACGAGGACCGCCCTCCCCCCCTCATCCTCCACCCTGCGGATCTCTTCAGTTGCAGTGATCAGGGCTGATTCAGTGGAATTGCATTTTGCCACTATTGGTAGACCAGCAATGGGACGATAATTTTTTGGTTCGGTTGGGTCCAGGTTTGGTTTTTTTAAAAGAGGTCTAATAGATACTTTTTTCCAAGTTTCTGGATAGTAGCCTGATTCCAGAACTTGGTTAATAAGAGGTGTAAGATTATTACAGATCGTCTGGGCAGCCAAATGCATAATAGTAGGGGGACAGGGATCTGTAGGTGAGCCAGATTTTATTGAGAGAAGAAGTTTTTGTACTTCATCATTTGAGACTGTCTGGAAACAGGATAGTCTACACTGGTTTGGACATATTGATTGCTCTTTTTATCCTGAGACCCCGAAGAGCTCAGGAGGCCATTATAAATTCCTTGCACCTTATCCTGGAAAAATAGGGCAAGTTTGTTACACATAGCTTGATCAGGTTTAAACGCATTGTCTTGTTGCGGTTTAGCCAGCAGATTAACGGATTTAAAAAGTTCCTTGGTAGAGTTTCCTGCCACCTTTATTTTCATTGTGAAAAAAGACTTTTTTGCGACAATAATTGCTTCCTTATATTTTTGGATAGCAAGGTTATACAATGATTTCATTTGATTACTATAATCTTGTCTCCAGAGGCGCTCAGCTCTTCTACAATTTACTTTTAGACACTTAAGCTCTGGGGTGTACCAAGGTGACGATATCTTAGCTCTCTTTACCGTCATCAATTTTTAGGTGCAACACACTCAGCCGCTGCCAGTAGCCAGCCGTTGAACTGCATGGCTGCTTCATTATTGTCCTTATCTAACGGGGCAGGGAAGTGGTCAAGGGCCGACTCTAGGTCGCTGCCCTTGACTTTATTCCAGCGCCTAACTTGTACTTTGGATGGCTTAGTCTGTGTATGATGATATGGCTGAGTAACTTTAATGTTGAAGTGAACAGCCTTATGATCTGTCCACGGCAGGGCCACTATCTTAGTTAGATTAATATCAGGATTGTTAGTAAAAATGCCATCTAACGTGTGTCCCGCCTGGTGAGTGGATTCAGTTATGAGTTGATTTAAGTTAAAAGCCTCAAGTTGGCAGGGTATGCCCAGACGTGGGTCCCTTGCTCACTTTGCCACTGTATTCAAGATAGCCTGGCTGATGACGGCTGTAAGCCAGAAACCGGTCCCAGGATGCTTGTTTCCGGTCCAGGGAAGACATGGCTTGGCAGTTCGGGCTGGACTGTTCCCATGAGGCACAGGGTCAGACTGATTTGCATATGGCCATGTCTGAACTGGGGTGGCGGAGTGAGCTAAAGAATGATGATGGATTAAACCCAGATCAGTTGACTGGGGGTGAGTGCTTGCAATGTTCAACACTCATTCCATCATCCCCTTTGGTTTTGGTATGGATGCTTGTCCATGTCGCCGCCCTGCAGATGTATGGTAGGGACACACCGGCAAACAGGGCCGAGGACGTTGCCATCTTCCTCGTGGAATGGGCAGTTACTTTAGAGGCAAGCAGGCGACCATCCCTTTCGTGGCATTAGGTAATAGTAGAAGTAACCCAACGAGCAGTTGACGCTCCAGTCAACAAAGCCTGACCCTTCCTAGGGGCAGAGAAGGCGATGAGCAGTTGAGTAGACTTGCGAAAAGACTTAGGGGGTAATTATGATGGCGGACGGACTTCAGTCCGTCTGCCATCGTGTCGGGGAGTGGGACCGCCCGCCTACAAGGCGGCGGTCCCACCAGGGGTATTATGATGCCACCGCCACCGTGGCACAATGTTAAAGATGCACAGATTACATTTCCCTGCACTACGTGGCAGGCACCACGCAGTGCCTGCCACATGGTGCAGGAAAATAGGTACCCCCCCCAGTGAACACCCACCTCCCCCGACACAAGGGGGGCCCGCAACGGGCCCCCAAATGCAATCCCCGCCAGCCTGTGAATTGCGGTTGAACCGCCATACACAGGCTGGCGGGATGCAGCATCCTAATCTGGCGGACGGTGCCTGCTAGGCACCGCCACCATTTTAGAGATGCTTTGTGGGTCGGCCAGGCAATCGTAACAATTGCCTGTGGCGGACGGACTTTCCATCTGCCTGCACACCGCCCGCCATCGCAATCCGGCGGGCGGAAAAGTGCTTTGCGATGGCAGTGAATCCGCCACTGGCAGGCTGCCGGTGGCGGGTTCACCGCCATCGTAATGACACCCTATGTCCTTTGTAGGTAAAACTTTAAACATCGTTTGATGTCCAAGGAATGCAGAGCTCTCTCTGCTGGTGTAGACGGAGCAGGAAAGAATGAAGGCAGGACTACAGGTTCATTCAGATGGAATGTGGTAGGCACCTTGGTTATAAACGAAGGATTAGTGTGTAGCACCACTCTATCCTGCTGGAATTGAAGGTAAGGTTCTGTTGCTGAGAAAGCTTGAATTTCGCTAATGCGTCTAGCAGACGTGATGGCTAAGAGAAAAGCCACCTTCCAAGAGAGAAATTTTATGTCACACTTGTGAATTGGCTCAAATGGTGCTCTCATGAGATGGGATAACACAATGTTCAGTTGCCAGAGCATCGGAGCAGGCCAAACCGGCGGGTAGGCTCTGAAAAGGCCTTTCAGAAATTCCTTTACCAATCTGCAGGACCATAGGGACGACTGGCTCGAATATCTCCTATACCTTGAGATCACGGCCAAATGAACCTTTACTGAAGAATGAGAAAGGCCAGCTTTTGCCAGCGACAAGATATATGGCCAAACCTCCTCCTTGAGAAGAATCGAGCGTATGGCAGGAGTGCTTTGTAAACCAGGAGCAGAACCTTTTCCATTTGGCTGAATAACACTTGACCGTAGAAGGAGCATGGGCCTTGTTAAGAATGGAACGCACTCCTCAGAAATTTTGAAGTCACCGAACTCAGTGTGGTGAGGAGCCAGGCCGACAAGTGAAGAGATTGAATCTGTGGATGAATCACTTGGCCTTGGTCCATTGAGAGTAGACGTTCCAAAGGCTGAAGACATATTGGAGAAGTTTCTGATAGGCGAAACAGCTCTGTAAACCAGTATTGCCTTGCCCACGCCGAGGCAATGAGAATGAGGCGGCAAGGTTCTCGTTTCATCTTCTGTAGGACTTTGGGTATTAAAGGGAACGGAGGGAACGCGTAAGCAAACGTCCCTTCCCAGGAGAAATGGAAGGCATTCCCCAGAGAACCTGGCTGAGGAAATCTGCTGGCGTAACTTCGCATTTTTTGTTTAGAAATGTAGCGAACAGATCCAGGGTTATCGATCCCCAACACTGAATTTTTTTTCTCCAGCTGAACGGCATCCAATTCCCACTCGTGACACTCCTTGGAATCCCTGCTGAGCGAATCGACCCTTTCGTTGAGCACCCCTGGAACATGCTGGACTTGTAAGGAGATGTTGTGGTAAATCAACCAATTCCAAATTCGTTGCGTCAGACTTGAGAGAGCCGGAGATCTCGTCCCTCCTTGTTTCTGAAGGTAAAACATGGTGGTTGTATTGTCCGTGCGGACAAGGATCGACAAACCTTTTATTCTTGGTAGGAAGGAATGTAGCCTCAGAAATACTGCCTTGAGCTCGAATAGGTTGATGTGGCAGATTCCTGATCTGACCACTTCCCCTGAACCTGAAGTTCCTGGAGGTGAGCTCCCCATCCCTCCATGGAGACGTCCGTTGTCATAACCATCAAGGGTTCTGGCAGAAGGAAGGATAGGCCTTGTGAGAGATTGCATCTCACTGCCCACCAAGACATCGCCTTGATAATCTGAGGCGTGACAGATATAGTGTCCTCAATTAAGCCTCGAGCTTGTATCCATTGGGCATCGAGCTGTTCCTGAAGAGGCCTCATTCGCAATCAACAGTGAGGAATCAGCGGAATGCAAGATGACATCATCCCCAACATTGATTTGTAAATCCTCACAGAACCAAACTTTTTTAAAGAAAGGGACTGAACCATCTTTAGAAGACGAGAAATTCTTTCCTCTGTGGGAAAAGCCATTGAGAGGTCGGTGTCTAACCTCGCTCCCAGAAACACCAGAGATTTGGAAGAAAGGATTGAAGACTTCTCTTCGTTGCGATTGAGACCAAGGGATCGAAAAAGGCAAAGGCAGGCGTTCATGGACTTTCTTGCCCCTTGAAATGTTGGAGCCTTGATCAACCAATCGCCAAGGTAGGGAAAAACCTGGTGACCGGAGTGCCGGAGATAGGCTGCTACTGGCGCCAAGCATTTGGTGAAAACCCTGGGCGCGGACTTTAGTCCGAAAGGTAGCACCTTGAACTGGTAGCGGCACCCTGCCACTTGGAAACTGAAAAACCGACGGTGCTTTGGATGAATAGGAATGTGAAAATACGCATCCAGAAGAACCAGAGAGGTCATGTAATCCCCTGAATCCAAGAGAAGGAGAATCTCCTGGAGCAACAACATCCGAAATGGCTGACTTTTGATGAACTTGTTCCAACAACCTGAGAGGTCCATGACCTGCCTCCATTTTCCGGTTCCTTTCTTTATGAGAAAAAGTAGGAGTAGAATCCCAAGTTGCGCTGACTGCGTGGCACTATCTCGATCGCCTGCTTGTCGAAAAGGAGTTTTATCTCCCTTTTGAGAAGCGTCAGATGGCGATGAGCAGTCTTCCTTGTGGGAAAATCCGGATATTGTTGAAGAAATTCCAGGGTGTGACCGTGGTTGAAAACGTCTAACACCCATCTGTCGGACGAAATGGAGTTCCATTGAAGAAAGAATTTGGAGCAATCCTGAGCCGAATGTGGTGGGACTGGGGTGGCGGGTGCCTGATGAGTCTCATTGTCTTCTGCCCGCATCATGAGATTTTCCTCCCGATGCGGGACGTCTTCGGGCCGGAGCTCTGGATTAAGCCGGTGCTGGCGTCTGGCGAAAGGACTGGGCGGAGTATTGAGGTCGGAAACCTTGCTTGTAATAAAGATGAAAACGCTGCTGAGGCTGGGGCCGAACTCTAAATTGACCCCTTCCTCTTCCTCGAAAAAAAGAGAACCTTTTCTGTTGAGGATTAGCTAAAGATTTTGCCGTATCTGTGTCCGATTTGATAGCCTGAAGTGCTTCATCAACATGCTTGCCGAACAGGTTCTCCCCATCAAAAGGCATGTCCAGCACTTTACCTGGACTTCTGGGTGAAATGCTGTCGCTTTCAGCCAACCTTGCCTGCGCAACACTGCAGCTCCTGCCATCTGCCTAAAGGCGGTGGAAGCAATGTCCATAGCCATATCAATGGCTTCAGATGAGGCTCTCTCTCCCTCTGAAAGGATCTCCTTTGCCTCCTTCATCTTGTCCTCAGGCAGAAATTCTAGGAAAGGTGCGATATCTTACCACATCTGCCTATCGTACCTCCCAAGGATGGCCATGGCATTGGAGGCTCTGATGGCTGTAGCAGCCAGTGCGGAAAATCTTTTCCCAATATTGTCCAACCTACGCCCTTCCTTGTCTGGCGGTGTGGTACATGGGGAAGAAGGGCTCTTAGATCTTTTTTGAGCAGCCTGCATTATTACAGAACCAGGCTTCGGATGGCCAATGAGACATGCCGGAGAGTCTTCCGGCGCCCGGTACTTCTTATCCAGTTTTGGAATGACTGCTGGCACAGAAGCTTGATTCTTCATTAGCTTGATGCCTTCCTGCCACAAGAAGTCAATAATAGGGATTACCCTAACAGAACGTTGTGTGGAAGCTTTAAAATCATACAAGAAGCATTCCGCCTGCTTGACGGGCATAGGAAGGTCAAAGCGCTTTGACGCTCTTTCAAGTAGGTAGTGGAAGCCACTGATATCTGCTGGGGGAGAGTCAGCCATTGGCAGCGTGGGAGAAGGCGGTGTATATGCTACATAATCCATTCACTCGTCATGGACATACGTGTCAGCTTGTATCTCTCCTTCTTCCAGTTGATGGTCACCACTGCCCGATGCGCCAGTGGGTATCTGCAGAGAAAGAAGGGATTTCTGTTTCGGCAGTGTAAGTGGGGTTTCCTGAACTGGAGTCATGGCAGGCTCCTCTTGCAGAGAAACTGGTTTTTGGACCACATTGGCCTCCGGGAACCGTTTATAATAGTCATCCAGTATCAGACGTGAGTCTGTGACCAATGACATTGGCACATTAATGGAGGGTTTGTGTTGACGGTCCTCCTCCTCCTGCTCATAGTATGGGTAATGCTCCTGGAAGGTATCCAGGCGTTGTGTACCAGAGCGTCTGTCCGAAAAGGAATAATCGCCTTCCAAGTACGCCAAAGGGTCATCTGGTTGATCCTCTTCATCCGATTCCTGGCACTTTACTCTCAGCTGAGAGGGGCTATAAGCAGGGCCAAACGGACCTTCATCCTCCGATTCCTGAAAATCCAAGAGGCAAGAAGGAGGCAGAGGAGATATTTTGGAAAAGTCCTGTAAAAGTGATTTGGAGACAGGCATGTCCATTTTCCTTGTCGACGGGATCGTCGACGGGATCGTAGACGGGATCGTCGACGGGATCGTTGTCAGAGACTGCACCGACGGTGAGGAAGTATCCGTCGGCGGGGTGAGACGGTCGTTGACGGCGCAGCACACAATTGGACCGTCGACTGCGAAGCTCTTGTCGACGATGAACTC
The DNA here is from genome assembly GCA_963921515.1 of Calotriton arnoldi. Lineage (NCBI taxonomy): Eukaryota > Metazoa > Chordata > Amphibia > Caudata > Salamandridae > Calotriton > Calotriton arnoldi. The sequence goes on from CAWUFW010003640.1 coordinate 1,375,753, forward strand.
CTCACCGAAGCCATCGACGACATCACTACCTCCGTCTTCGTCGACGAGACAGCCGTCGTCGTCTTAACCATTGATGTTGTCGATGTCGCTGACTAAACCATCTACGGAGACTTCCTTTTGACGGTTGTAGGTGGAAAATGCCTCATCAACTTGTACGACGACGGGCGGATTTTTTGTGAGGGAGTAAGAGGTGCAGAAGGAGGAGCAGAACAGGATCTTTTTTGCGCCTGAGACGAGCCAGGCTGCTCTTTTTTCGCTCTCCTTTCCCCTGGAGACTCCTTGCTCTGGGATCTTTGTTTCTTCGGCTCTCTCTGACTAGAAGAAGAATCCTCTTCCTTCTTTTTCTTAGAGGATGTATTAGGCCTCTCCTCACTCTCTGAGTCAGATTCCCTCACAGATCTTTTCTTCTGAAGCCAAATCAAAAGTCTTCCCTCACGATCCTTGAGGGTTTTTGAGGAAAAGGTCCGGCAGTTCTTACAGTCTTTAGGTTTGTGATCTGGGTAAAGGCAGTACAAGCACTCTTTATGAGGGTCCTCTGAGAAAAGCCTGGACTTTCCACAAGTCTTGCAGGGCCTAAACAGCCCTTTTTTAGACTCTGACATTCTGTAGAAATTACAGAAAATACAGAAATAATGAGTAAACTCACTTTCTAGCAGCACCTCAGATGAAGAGAAGGATGAGGAAAAGGAACTGCTAGCTGAAAGTTGAAAAGTTCAATGTAGAAACACTGTGACTGAGCAGAGCTCAGGGAGACACCCTAACACACGGCGTGCGGTAAGAAATCTGAGGTATGGTGGCCCTGCAGGGGATGGATACTCAGGGGTCTGCGATGTGATTGGCTGGAGCTTGGATGTTCTTTAATGAGGATATCTGGTTACTAAATACTGTTGATTCTCAAGGGAGATTGTCCTTTTGACTTTTTATACTGCTATCTTACTGTTACCGTGGGACTCCCACCATGACGAAGGGGAAGATTCAAGCATGTGATCTATAAAAGATACAATACTGGAGAAGCATTATTGCACAATTTACATAATCAATTATCAATTAAATTTGTAAGAATAAATTCATATTTCATTTTTGATGGATTATTACTTAATTAACTTCCCACCCTCCTAGAAACCTAGCAACCTGCTACGATGCTAAAAATTACTATTAGCAATTAAATAAAAAATTATAAATCACTTAAAATTGCAAACTCTATTTAACAATATTGTTAAACGATTATGCAAACAATAATAACACATAAAATTAATATAAAAACTAAAACTCATTAAGATGATAAAAAATTGTATTATTTACAATTATATTATTGAAAACTATTTTAAAAATAACAATATTCTTGACAACGATATTTCTGCATCAAGATATTTTTGAATCCCAGAATTGTTTTACCGATATTTCTGTCTCACGATATTTACAACTCAACATTTTGTCCAAATACCACCTGCAGGATGCCATAGGTGTGACTGGGAGCTGCATACTACCCCTGGTCTCACCTGCCAGGTTGACTGCTACTGTGTTTCCCCTCAAGTCGCACCAGCTTGAAAGTGCCGCAATCCTGAGGGCCCCCCTCAGGCGCCCAGACTGTAATTCTTGGCCTTTGCCGCTCTCTTCTGCTGTAGCGTAGACCCACTCTCCTCTCCTGCAGTCGTAGCTCTCATACCACCTTCTATCCCTATTGGTCACTCCATCTTGAAACCCCCCCCACTGACCCTGAACTCCCATGTCTACCTCACACTCATTTTTGCTCTGTGATACACACCCTCACCCATTTTCTGAATCAATCATATCAAATGTAAACAAACTCTTCCATTCGAAGGCCTTCCTGTCCCTTTTTATTTCTCATAGTCTTCTTCAGCCCTTTGATACCCCCCAAAATCTAACTTATGTTTCTTTTTATTGTGGGAGCGACATTCACTACTGGCCTCCGTTTGCTGCTGCACCTGTCACTTCTGACAACGTGGCTGTAGATGTGCATTGTGGCCTCTGCACGATGCACTCGAGTGCCAGCCAGGAAACCGTGCATGCTCATTTCACTGCTGCTCCACCACTGTCTATTCCTATGCGTACCAAGAGGCAGGGTTGGGTTAATAAGATGTCCTCCCCATCCCGCACGAACATCACATTCAGGCCCCGCTCGTCACTGCTGCAGCTTCTCTTCAGCTGCCGAAAGGACCTTCTTTTCTACACTTCTCCCTTCTTTTATTACTGATGCTTCCTGCTGCCTCACTATCCTTACAGCACCCCTGCCCCAGGATGATGAGCAGCCAAGTACCGCAGCCGCCACTCCACCTTCTGCTTCTCATTGTGGACTTGCTAAGCCTACCCATGCTTAGGGCAGAACGCCCGGCTTAATGAGTTCTCCCTGGCCCCGGTCATGCGGTATGTGCAGGGCTTTCCTCACCATGTTATTAGCGTTCACCTCCCTCTACTTCAAACAAAATACCTATTTCAATCTCTAAAGCAACCTCTGAAGAAAACAGTAGCTGACCTACCTTACCCTGCCCTGGACTGTGCTGTCAGCCCGAAGCAGCCTGGGTGGACATGTCTTAAGGACTGTCCTCCACCCAGGCACCCAAATTCTGTTTAGTAGAGGATGTTGATGCTCTCAAGATATTTTCTTTTTTGTTATGTAGAATACCGCCTACAAAGGTGCGGGCTTCTCCAGTAACTGCTTTAATTATCTGCTGTCCCTTTATGCATGGGAATGGTCAAAATGATTTAATGCCATCGACCATGCAAACTGCTTCCACTTCACCATTGCTGCGCCTTCTAGCACAGGACCCTTTGGCTTTTTAATTTTAGACTACACTTTTGTCAGTTTCTTCCTGTCACATCACTGTCAATTCCCTTGATGTGGATTTTTTTAAAGTTTTCCATTTTCTAACTTCTGTGCAATGTCGACATATGTCTGTTGCCAATGTTGTTCTTCTTTTTTTTGATTCGACTTAGTACACCATTGCAAATGGGACACTCAAATTCAGCTGTAGCTTAACCTCTTTAATGCGGAGGACAAGACATTCACGTCTTCCGCATTACCTATAGAATGCGGAGGACGTGAACATCTTGTCCTCCACATAAAGGCACAAAGTGTACAAGTAGGATTTTCTTTTTGAAATAACCTTGGGATGCTAGGGAACAGCTTCCCTTGTTTCCTGAAGTTATTTTTGTTTTCATTCTGTAACGCTCAACATGCTGAAGTCACACAATGAAAGTGAAAGAAGCCGGTTCCATTAGGTGTCCAAAAGATACCTCTCTCTAGAGCATTCCTACTTGATCATCCCCGCAGGAGGCTTGTTCCCAAGCAGGAATCCACCCACTAGATACCTAAGAGATTGGAGGGTGGTATGGGGGAAGCAGTACCCATAGGCTTGGATAAGTGCCCCCCCCCCAAAAAAAAACATTGCCTTTCTGCCCCCCAAGTGAGTGTGATTTGGTGTTGGGGAAAGGCAATACATAGAGCGTTGGAGACAGCGTACTATGTTTTGTGAATTCATAGTTGTAACCAGACCTTTTATTTGTGTCAGTGGAGTGGCCCACTTGTGTAAAGGTCTGCTGCTTTGAGCTAACGTGAATCCTTTTGCTAGCACCCTAAATGTGTGTTGTGTGTTTGTCTATCCGACACATAACAAATAAACGGGTGAGAGGAGATTATTGTTCGTTCTATATATCCTCCCAAGAGAATATCTGATATACCAAAAGCCTATAGTGAACCAATGCAAGGAAAATATTGATGCACTGTTCAATATGTACCAAGGTAACTTACGGTTAGGACGTGGAACCGTCACCCACCATTTGTGACATGCCTCATCATAAGATACCAATACACTGGGTTGAGGAACATCCGAAAATGTGCTGATCCTGTTTCGGGGGCACGAGTAATGGAGGAACATCGAAGATGGGATCCCTATTACATAAAAATGGCATTAAAATTATCTAATGGCATACCCTGCATTTTTTTATTTTAGGGGCCACTGATATGGTTAAAATCAGATTGCAATGTTAGGAATCATAATCATTCCCATATCGGATACTGTCAACATATTTTGTCCATTAATGAAGCCCACTAGGGGTCATTGGCCTGCGTCAAGACCTAGGATCCCTACTGCTTTCCATATTCTGCTTATATATAGTTACAAAAAATAAAAGCAATGCAAAAAGAATGATCAAAAGTCTACTTGACCTTATCGGTGTTGTAAGTAATCATTTACTGACTTTTCTACACTTGCTCATTTGCTGTTTGCTTTTAAGTTCCTCTAACAATTTGTCATTATTATTTTTTACTTTCTGTTAATATTGTGTGACTACAAGATGGTGCTAACAACTCCCTTGTATTGGGAAAATTGCCCATTTATTCGGGAAAAGACAGCACTTTAGATTCTACGATTCTACATGTGCAAAAGTGTATATGTGTACGTATGTAGATACAGAATCCAAGTCTTTGTCATCAACAAAGAATAGCACAACCACTCCAGATGCAGAAATCCAGTATGTTTATTGTGTTGACAGCAAGGCACTCAACGCGTTTCGAGAACCGACATTCTCTTGATCACGAGTAACTCTCGTATGTGACATACACTTTCTTTAATGTTATAAACAAAAAGGTAGGACCATGGGTATTACATCAAATCCAAAATAAATCAGCGTCATCTAGAAAGGCTATTAAATACAATGCTGCAATGCTCTCATGGAAACAGAACACAGTTCAAATGCGCCAAATCATCCCGGTAACAGCGAACAAAAAATAATGAAGGTATATTGGGAACACAAGCAATAATAATGATATGTTACTTAAGAGTCAACTCTCCTCAAAAAAAAAAATATAATATTGCCAAATTCGGCATAATTGAGTCCCTAATGAAATTAACCAATCGTGCCTAAGTGGGCTAGCGTTCAGTCAACAAGGTTGTGCATTGGCAATGTAATGACTGACAAAACAGTCAGGTGTAACACTCGACCTGTCCCCTGATGAGACACAATATGCACCAGGTGACCTGAGACCTATTAGGTCGGTATTGCATAACATCAAACTATACAGAGTGCTCAATATACAATTCTCGTGTTCGGGAACATATTAAACAAAATGAAAAACTGCATTAAAAATGGATGAAAAGCCATCAAAACTTACTATTGGTGATGTAGACCTGTTACACACTTTGAGTGAACCTGATGAAAATGTGTGTGAGAGTGAGGACCCTTGACTCAATTTGGATGGATGTGGTATCACACTAGATCAAGGCAGTACAAGTGGTTTTAGACCTAAATCTGTCGTTCTGCCTACTCTTCCTTTCAATAGCATAGATGTGTTTGAGAAAGGGAGAAATCAAAGATTTGAATAAATTGTTATTCAGTCGCCCATCTGGGCATTACAATCTGTCCCGCATACAACAAAAAGCATTGTCAGAACTCCAGAACAATAGGGACATAGTTATGAGGAAATCTGACATGGGCGGGAACACTGTGATCCTTGACAAATATCCAGCTGAAGGCCACAGGCAATTGAGTGACCATAAATGCTACACACCCTGGTAAAAGGCTGACATTGAGAAAGGGAACAAAACATACTGGGACAAATTGCTGGATTGGCGCAAGCAAGGGTAATTGAACGGGAGGAGTACCGGTTTTTACTGTATAAACACCCTAAGACACCTGTCTTGTACTTATCCCCAAAATTCATAAAGATCTGAAAAACCCACTGGGGAGACCCATTGTTTCCCGATGGGGTGCTTGCTTGAAAACACATCACGGTATGTGGTCTATTTCTTAAGACCATTTGTGGAATCACTGCCTTCTTATGTGAGAGACAGCGGGGACTTCCCCAGGATTATCAATGGGATAACATGGGGGGAGGATTTCCTACTCATGGGGCTGGATGTTAACAGCCTCTACACATGCATTCCTCATGACCTGGGGGTATCAGCATGCCGACATTTCCTGTGAGCTAGGTCCCTTTCACACTTATTTCACACTGAATTGATTCTTGACATGATTAGGTTTTGTCTTGATAACAACTACTTTAGTTTTTACAACAAATATTTCCGGCAAACCCAGGGCACTGCGATGGGGGGGTTGCTTCACCCACAGTTACGCATGTCTTTATAAGGGCTGGTGGGAGGAGCAAACCGTGAGTGACATCCATCTTTATGATGAAAGCGTAGTGCTCTGGGTGCACTATTTTGACGATATTTGCGTCACCTGGAAAGAGTCCAAAGAACTTGCCCGCCAATTTGTGGAAGAAGTAAATTCCAAAAACCTTAATCTGACGTTTACAAGCAACATCAACTAGAGAAGTCTTGAATTTCTTGATTTGAAATTCACCCAAAAAAAAATCCCAGATTGAAACAGCTTTGTTTTGGAAAGAAACTGCTGGGAACAGCATACTGCCATTCTAGGGGCCTAATAAGGAGCATTCCCTATGGTGAGCTGATCTGCATTCTGCACCAGACGGAATTGCAGTAATTATGCTGAATTTGAATGCAAAAAGAAACTTATGATGGATAGATACCACGCTAGGGATTACAGTGCAGATACCTTGAAAGCTGCTGACACCAAAGTAAATAAACGTAAGAGGTAAGCTTTCTTTACTTCGAGGGAACAGATCCTGGGTGAAGTTGAACCCATCAGGTTCATCACCAAATTCAGTAAACAAGCTAATGCAGTGAGGGCCGTGTTACACAAACATTGACACGTACTACACACAGATGATATCATATTTAAATATGTGACCACTCACCCTGTGATCATATTCAGAAAAAGCAAATCCCTCAAAGACATACTCTGCAAAAACTTGATCTCCAGTCAACCTGTGGACTGGGGGAGCTAAAGACAGCTGGTTTTGTGACATGCAGGAATTGTATTCCCAGGACATACTTAATGGTGGTTCTGCACCAGTGGCATGCAGAAGGCGCGCCAAAGAAAAGCCCATCTGCACTCAGCACCAGGAACCCTGGTCCTACTCCCACCCACCGCAACCCTCTGTGCTATCAAACCCGGCCGCCGCTCATTGCACTGCTGTACAATACCAGAGGCAGAATCACTATCATCCACAAGAAGTCCATCAGCTGAACCATTGCTGCAGCCATACTATCCACGATCATGGAACGCATGTCCTTCAAGCTGCCCCACACCCAACTTTACCCTGAGAGGCATTCTCATCTACAGACCACCGGGACTGTGAACTATCTTCTCCATTATTATCATAAACTGTTGCTCCACTTGTCCTGGACACAAGCAATTATATCCCTCTCAAAGACCTAAACTCCCACCAGAAAGACCTCGCTGTCCTCAACTTGAAAATACTCTTTGATGATCTTGGAAACTAGGGCCTCACCCAATGAGTGAAAAGACGTACCCACGCTGCCGGACAACTCCTGGATTGCATTTTCACCTTCTTTGACAACATCTGAGTTGAGAGCCCACATTGGTCAGCTGGACCAACCACGCCTTCATCAAGTTTAGCATTCCCACCCCATTCCATTACACACAAACCACAGCCAAAATAGCCTGCTGCAACTGGAACAACATTTTGGACAAGACTGGACCACCGTTCTCAACACCCACTGACCCGAACACAGCAACAGCCTCCACAAAGCCAGCAAGAACTTCAGAAATTGGATCACCTTCTGCGCTACTGCCCTTTCCCCCCTCACTATAACACGACCAGATCCAGCCTCCAAGCCAGTTGATATACTGAGGAACTAAGTATGATGAAGCACCATGGCAAACAACTGGACCACAGATGGAGAATGAGCAAAGACAATGAAGATAGGAGCACATTCAAGTCCTCCTTTAGACACTACCATGATAGGAGCACATTCAAGTCTGCCCTGAGACACTAAAACCAACTAACCCAGATGGCTAAGCACACCCCCTTGGCGGACCACATCGTCACCAGTACCAACTGAAGCAAGGAAATCTCTGCCATCGTGAAAGATTTCACCTCACCAGAGGCCACCTCTAACTCATCCACTCTCTCACAGGACCTCTGCAATAACCTTTCCCTATTGTTCGGCAATAAAATCATCCCAATATACAGCAGCATCAACCTGCAACTGGAACTGACAGACCTCACCAATCAACTCCCAAGAGCAAACACTTACCTCATGGCCAACATCACTGGGGACGAAACCGCCAGCACCATGAAGTCCATCCACTCTGGGACCCTGTCAGACTCTTGCCGTACCGCGCCTTCTTAAGAAGACCTCTCCCCACCAGTGCAATGCTCACACCCATCCTGAACACCTCCATCTCTTCAGCAACCTTCCTAGATGACTGGAAACATGGAACAGTCCTCCCATTGCTGAAGAAACCCTCAGAGGACCCATCTACTCCCACCAACTGCAGACTGATCTCCCTGCTTCCATATGCAGCCAGGGTATTAGAGAAAATCATCAACAAATGCCTCACCGAGTACCTCAACGATCACCAACTCATCAACAACACCCAGTCCGGATTCAGACTTGACCCCAGTACCAAACGTGCCCTCATATCTACCTCTTTCTGTCACAGATGACATCTGCGTGATCTTGGGCAGAGGAGAGACAGTGGCCTTGACCTCTCTGCAGTGCTTGACACAGTCTCCTACCCCATCCTCATCCAACGCCTACACGACATTGGAATACAAGATCCCGTGCTCTGCCCCATGCTTTGCTGGATCTGCTGCTTCCTGACTGGCAGGACCCAGTCAGTTAGCCTGGCACCCTTCACCTCAGACGTCTGTGACGTCATCTGGGGATTCTCATAAGGACCCTCCCTGAGCCTGACACTTCAACTCTTACATGATCCCTCTGGCCAACATCATACACGCTCACGACATCAACGCACTGGTCGAAGACACACAAATTATCCTCTCCCTAACAGACAAGACACCAACACCCAGAACAAGTTCACATCATACATGACCAAAATTGCTGGCTGGATGTAGTGCAACTGTCTGAAGATGAACACTGACAAGAGTGTAGTCATGATCTTCAGGAAGAGCTCCATACCATACTGTGGGACTCCACCTGGTGGCTGTCAGAGCTAGGACTGACACCCACCTCCACCACCACGCCAAGAATCTCAGGATCATCATCAAGTGCAAACTCAACATAACTGTCTAAGTCAATTCTGCCCGTGCCTCATGTTGCCACACCCTGAAAATGCTAAGGAAGATTTTCAAATGGCTCCCAACCAACACCCAGAAAACTGTCACCCACGCACTTGTCACCATCAAACTGGGTTATGGAAACACCCTTTATGCCAAAATAAGCAAACAGCTCACCAGGAGGCTGCTGACCATTCAGAACTCAGCAGTCTGATCCTCCTACGCAACACACATCTCACCTCAAGGAGCTACATTGGTTACCCATACCCAAAGGAGCACAATTCAAAGTCCATCAACACCTTCAAAGCACTAGATAATTCTGCCCATAATACCTCAACAAATGCATCTGCCTCCACAAATCGTCCAGACACTTCCACTCGGCTGGGCTCCTACTTGCACACATCCCACGCATTCAGAAAATCAGATCCGGCAGTGGTGCCTTCTGCTACATCACTCCTAAAGCATGGAAGGGCCTGCCACCACACATCTAAGCCTCCATCACACGTCTTCAAGAAGCAATCAACGTCCTAATCAAATGCAAATAATGTATATGGTTACAACTATAAAAATAAATAAACTTATGGCAATGAAAGTGATTTATAAACAAAATATTTTTAACATTGTTTTAAAATTTCTTTGCATGAAATGATGAGACCAGTCTGTTGTCCTACCCCTCACCCACCTCTGGTTCTTGCTAAGCTGTCTTAGCACTATGGACCTGTATGAATTTCTAAGGTGGCCTCTCACCCGCATACCTTAACTGAGCAATATTCATGTTGTTCTGTATTGAGGTCATTCTCTGCGCTCACTGAGTTGTTGTGTTCCCAGCACGCTGATAAGGCCAAGCTGACTACGAGAAGCCTGCTTGTGGCCTTCAAGAAGGATTTTTACAGCTCTGTTTGTGCAAACCACATCTCTCAGGAAGTCAAAGATTCTCCTGGCTGCCTAATACATATCTATACCTAACTTAAAAACAGTTTTCTGATTATTTTGAAAAGGGCAAGTGTCAAATGATGACAAATGCAAGAATCAACTTATTAATCGTGTTACACTTTCCGTTAATCCTTTAAGGCATTATAAATCATGTGAATACACAGATATATGAATAATTGATGTGCTATCAAACTATAATAAAGCAAATGTTTTACGTTGTATGTGTGCAAAGAATACTAAATGCAGCACGTGCTTATAAATGAAAAATTTGCACTCAAATGAATATAGGAAATGCAATGGGGGTACAAAAGCAGAAGACACTCATATTAGGTCAAAGCAGCATGATGATCAAATTCACAGGCACCAGGTGACCAGAGAGAGGCACAACACCCAAATAACGAAGCTCACTATATGTGGTGGTATGTGGTGGATAGTGGGAAAAAATATAGGGATTCATAGAACAAGAAGATCACTTCAGGAGGAATCTAATTACACCACATGAGCCTCAAGCTAAGGACCCATAACTAGAGTCGCAAAGAATCGGGGGCATAGCCAGAGATCCTTAAGAACTAGAGCGCCCATTTTTAGCATCAGGGGGCAACTGAGAATTGAGTGAACTATGGTCATACGAAGTAGAAAAGGAGAACTCAACAGTTACCACCGCAAAGCCTACAGATAGAATTACACCACTGGGCCCAGAGTTCAGGGACATATTCAAACCAGAGACTCTGAGCTCATGGACTACCATAGAGAAACCAGAACCACAAATTTCAGAGAAGCAGAACATAGAAAGCAGTAACATACTGCTGATACCTGAGGAGCACAGGAAAAACAGAAGCAAAGGAACATCTCAACACCATATAGATAACAGTGTGCTGCTCTCTAAGCACTAAACATAAACAACCTGAAATAAAGGTGCAAGATAGACGTATCTTGGTTGTAGAGTTTATTTAGATCAATACTCCACCCAACACACGGAGCGTCTTCCCGGCTAGATGAACGAACAGCAACTGACTATTACCATTCGAACCTCTATCTAGTGGACACTCCATGCGTGAGCCACATTTAAAAGAATACAGTAATGCATTTCTAAAGCATTGCGCGCTATCCGCGCGATGTATAACATTCTTACCAATATTACACCACCTTCCCCCTTACAGAAAATAAAAAGAGAAAAATACAACACATATTAAAAGATTAACTTGAATCAACCAATTGCATAACAAATCTTAATATCTAATGAAATCCTCAAACCTTTTTGGTGTCTTAATGACACGACCTCTAGAGGAACTAGTAAAGTTCGTATTAATGACAGATTGGATAGGAACACAAGAATCAGAGTGAGATGAAGAAGTAACTTGAGATGGAGTAGATTGAACGGGTTTTACTGTGTCCAACCAGTGCCCCCAATCAAGATCGTCCTCAATATTTCTCTGTCTACGATGCATAATCTCAACTTGTTGAGGAGAAACTTTAACAAGTTGTCTCTTGTTCCACCAGCCCTTCTTCCCTACAAAAGCAGCTCCTTTACTGACCTTGCACACTTGTTCAGGCATTAAAAGTTTTGACTCTCTCTTTCTAACTTTTACTGGTTTTTTAATTAAAACCTGACGTATACTCTATTAGACACATCCTTAAAATTGATTTTATCTTCACCAGACATTTCTCTCAACCATGTCGGAAATAGAATAGTGTGTGCTTCTCTACCCCTCAATAAAGTAAAAGGAGATATTCCAGTGGTACAGTGTTATAATTCCAAATTTTTTGGTTGATAAACTCACCCACATCCAACCCAGATGCTAGTGCTGTCTGAATCCCTTCCTTCACCACTTTATTCCCTCTGTCGACTAAACCATTAGATGTGGGAGAGTATAATGCTACCTTAAGATGTTTTATGTCAAATTTTTTCAAGAATTTACAAATTTTCTCAGAAACAAAATGAGTGCCGTTATCTGTAACGATAACTTTTGGAGCTCCTTCTAAAGAAAATATCTTGTTCAAAAATGATATGGTTGACTCGGTATCAGGAGATTCGACAAAACTATGATACATCCATTTAGAAAAGTAGTCAACAGCTAGTATAACATACTTCCTATCTTGGTTGAGAATAGAATAAGGCCCTGAAAAATCTAAGCTAATTTTTTCCCATGGGGCACTAGGAAACTCGGTAGGGTGTAACGGAGTTTTCAATGTCCGCCAATGTTTATCGGACAGAAGACACTCAGGACAACTATCGATTGTACTTTTAACCTGGGAATCTAAGGAAGGCCACTAGTAATGTTGTTTAATCTTCATCCCAGTCTTTGTAGATCCCAGGTGTGCTTTATTGATGATTGAAGGGCGTAATCCGGCGGGAGGGACAAATCTGTCTCCTCGACGAACAATTCTGTTTTCAACAGACAATTCGTCTGACACTTGGGCAAAAGCATGCAAATCGCCACTCAAACATCTAGGTTCAGGCCAGCTGTGTGTGGTATACTCAATCACCTTCTGTAATATTAAATCGCTCTCGTAAGCTGGCTTCCAATCATCCTCAGATAACACGAAATCATACTCTTGTACTGCATCCACCACAGCTACACATTCGATATCCTCTGACAGAGAATCATCCTCATCGTCCTTGTGCATCAGTAATCTAGACAAACAGTCGGCGCGGAAATTTTTCCACCCTGAATGTGTTTAACCTCGAAATTGTATTCTTGAAGTTTTGACACTAGCCTCATGAGCCTGGCGGACATGTTGGAGGTATTCACCTTATTAAAGATATAAATCAAAGGTTTATGATCAGTCACTAGTTCAAACTTGCGCCCCCAAATGTACATTTTAAATTTATGGACAGCCCACACGCACGCCAGAGCTTCCCGTTCTATTGTGCTGTACTGTTGCTCAAATTGTTTAAGGGATCTTGATGCGAATGCTACAGTGTGTTCACACCCATCAACTTTCTGACTTAGGACTGCTCCGAGTCCGGAAACACTGGCATCCACGGTTATGAGAGAAACACAGTCGTCTCTAAACGAGTGTAGAGCTTGGGCAGATACAATCAATGTTTTTACATTTCCAAATGCTATATCCAAATCATCAGTCCATTTAAAACTTTGACCCTTCCTAAGTAACACTCGTAAGGGTTCTACTGCTTGGGCATAACAAGGTACAAATCTTGCATAGTATTCGGCTAAGCCAAGGAATGACCGTAATGCATCTTTATCTGTGGGAGCCTTTGCTTCTTCAATTGCTCTAATTACAGAAAATTTTGGTTTAATCCCATGATTCGATACAGTGTGGCCCAAATATTCCAACTCTTGTACAGCGAACTTACGTTTGTCAGATCTTACTGTCATTTCTTTAGATCTCAAAATAGAAAGTACATGTTTTAAAATATCATTGTGTTCTTTGAATGATTTGGCATATATTAGAATGTCACCCAAATACGCTTGGACACCCTTGATATCATGAAATAGCGTGTCCATCAGTTTCTGGAACACACTACCGGCCGATGCAAGGCCAAACGGAAGGCGTAGGAATTTGTACGCCCCGAAAGGGGTCACAAACGTAGTCAAATCTTGAGAATCTACTGACAATGCAACTTGGTGGTAAGCTGATCTCAAGTCTATCAATGATAACCATTTAGCACCACCTAGATTCGCTAGTAATTCATGGATTCTAGGCAGTGGGTGGCAATCCACAATTATATTTTTATTAAGTGCACGCAAGTCCGCGCAAAGTCTGATCTCGCCAGTCATTTTGCGTGCGACTACAATGGGTGCCACCCACTGTGATGAATCTGTAGCCTTTTTAATGCCTTGATCACATAAACGTTGCAAAGTAAGTTTCAGTTCTTCTCTAACACTCATTGGGACAGAACGCACTTTGTGTGCTACTGGTTGAGCCCCAGGCACTAATCTAATGTGGTGTTCCACACCTTTAACAAGACCAGCTTGCTCACTAAATACAGGCTTGAACTCTGTAATTATTTCCTCCAATATGTTTACGTCCGTATCTGGTTTAGTACATTCAATATTGCACACAGGTAAGTCTCCCACTTTAATTGGGTTTTCATCGCCTGGAACTAAATATAGTCCCATGCGTGCTAAATCTTTCCACCCGATGATATTTTTCCCTTTCTCAGCTACATAAATTTTTGTTTCGGTTTCTCTACCAAGACATTGTACTGCTCCAGAAAAATAACCAATCATATTTATGTCTTTCTCTCCAAAGGCTTTTGGATTAACGTCGGATGGTAGTAATTTTACACGATCATTCCATAAATCGTTAAAAGTGGTGTCTCTTAAAATAGTAATCGGCGAACCTGAGTCGGCCATAACCTGAAGTGGAACGTTATCAATTACAGCAAAACACAAAGGACCTTTTATGGAATTAGTATCTCCTCCACAGTCTAGGGTTATAATCACATTACTAAGAGAATTACTACATGAGTCTACACCAGTTTCAATACAGTTTACATTCAGAGGCTTCTTAGCATTCCTGCACACTCCCTGGAAATGTCCTATTTTCTTACAAATGACACAGCGCTTGTTAATAGCGGGACAACCAGGGAAATTCCCAATATGATTTTTAGATCCGCACCTGTAACAGAAAAAAGTTTGTTTCCTTTGAGGAAATTTAAAATTTTTACTTTTAACATTCACAGTACATAATGAATTCTCTTGCTCAATATCAGTAGAAGTTATCAGATTAACCCCGGGTTTAGAGTCTTCTTGCATAGCTTTGCTAGATATAGCTGAACGTTCAATACTCAGAGCTAACTCAATTACTTTGGATAAAGACGGATTTTTGCAACCCAAAATTCTTTCCTTGATCTTCCGAGATGCGCAGTTAAATACAAATTGATCTCTGATATAGTAAGTACAGTCCTGGGCACACGCGGTGAGGGTATTAGCAATATACCAATCTGTTTCGATACGTTATATGAATGCAGAGGTCGGCATCAGTATTGGAACAAAAAAGTTTATTTATATCTCAACAACAACTCTGTTGAATACAACGAACCAGGCGACACGTGTTTCGTCACTGGGAGAGGTCCCGTGACTCATCAGGGCTGGGGAGGATACAAAAGAAAAGGGTGAGGGGAACATTATGGGTTAGACACAAAAACTTGGTCTATGTACGACAACTAACTAGGTAAAGGGATCATCCTAGGTGACTAATGGGCAGAGAAAAACAGGAAATGCAAACTGTGACACGTGATGTGTGAGGTGACATACGTGAGTATTCCGCTACTTATGAGTCAGGGCTCATGGAGGCAATGCGGGAGAACATGTTAAAAACACAATGTGACTGACGTGCTTGTGCCGCTCTCATGAGGAGGATACATGAGGTAAAGCGCGGGAAAACATGGTACATTGTGTGGTGTGACAGCAAATAAGTGCCAGTAGAGGTGTGTTGATGGGGTTGGTTTGAGAGTAACCTCTGTATAAAGAGGATAAAGATGAAGACCTGTAAACGCAAAAAAACAAAAACTGAAAGCTGGGCATGAAGAGATAGAAAGAAGGCATTACACAGAAAAAGAGAGGCCTGGACTGAGGAGGAAGGAGGGGGCGGAAGCTGTAGTGCTAGATTACCTAGAAAGCGAATGTAACAGGAGGAGTGCTGGACCCTGGTGGGGAAGAAAAACAAAGGAAGATAAATAAGAATAGGCACATAGCTACGGGATAAGGTGCAAGGGGAAATGGAAATCTAGTAGGGTAGGCTTACCCGGAAACCGGTGATAATTCCAACCCGGTGTAGGGTGAGCTGGAAACTGGAGCAACTAGGCAGGTAGGCGCTGGATGTGGCGCCACGTTTATCACAACGATGGTAGGGGACTGCTGTGGAGGAAACGGGGGAGTAGGGATAAGGACGGTGTGAAAACAACAATGGGGGCACTAGGTATACAGAGAACGGGTAGGAGTCTTACCGGGCTGAACGGCAGCCGAAGGCGAACATGAGGTAATGCCTGGAATGGGAGTGCCACAGCACTACTGGGGTTTATACCTATGAAAACGGGAGGGGAAAGCTAAAGGCAAGCGGTAACAGAACTGGAGGGACCAGAAGGGAAAGACAGGACGTGGGCTTACCCTGGAGTAGTAGCAACACTAGTATTTGTCATGTCATGTGAATGTTGTCACCGTTTTTTATTCCTTTCATTCTACTACATGACTTCAGCATACATTTGCACTACATCGGTAGTGACCTACTGTGCTTCCCGCACACATACTCCTGCTCGTCGGTCTCATCATGCTTTCAACCAGTGTCACCGTCTATATTCATCTACGGCTGACCACTAGTCATTAGCTCATCTCCTTATTATGACGTACTCCCCACAGTAATTTATCCTATCGGTGGCCACTTACAAACAAATGTTTTTGATAAGCCATGGTCACCTTATTGGCAGCTATAGTTTCCGCCGCACTTGCGCACTCCCATGATTCGATCGCCCTGATTTTTCGGGGAAAGACACTATCTCCCCTCTCCTAAATGTCTACAATGCTCAGTGCATTCCCGCTGCCACCTACGGGGCTGGGGTTAGGGGCTATCATAATGCCTCCCCTCTTCAAGTCGAGGAAAATAGTTTCCGCCGGAGGATGATGTTTTTACCCACCACCCAGTTCTAGCTTTATTATTATACACTCTGAGCTAGACTTACAATATATAATGGACAAGGTCAATCTGGCCCTTTTGCCAAGGCTGCCCAGGGGGGCCACGTAGGGGACCCTCCAACAGGGCGGCCGCCTTAGTGCCACAGGAAGGCACAGAAGTCTGCTGACTAGGCTCCCTGGGCTAGGGACCAGGGGGTCTGCTGGCCGCGTCACTTCCGGCCGTGGGAGGGGGACAGGGGTACAAAAGCCTTCCCCCGCCCACTGTACGGTCACTTGACCACTACCCGTCTCGCTGTTGTACAAAAGCCTTCCCCCGCCCACTGTACGGCCTCTTGACCGCTACCCGTCTCGCTGTTTGAGGTCCCCTTTAGCGCCGAGGTTCCACGGGGTGGCCTTCTGGTCTGGCGTCGGCATCTTGCGGGTTACATCCCTGGTCGGCTTCTTCTGTGTGCGGTGAGTCGTGCCCCCTTTCCGGGGGTGCGCTTTCTAGTGAGGACGGGCCTCGTTCGCTTGCGGGGATGTCGAGCTTGTAGCTCGGAGGTTGTGTGGTTGTGGCAAGCCGACACGCATCATGATCAATTTGACGGGGTGGGGGGCGGCAATCTAACACAGCCCGGGTGTGTATTTGCCCCTTTGCGCAGAGCCTCCACGCCGTGGCGTGCCCACGTGGTCCTACAGTACCACAGGTCCGGGTTTTGTTTGAGTGACGGGTAGGATTTGGACGAGCCCCACCATGTGACTCGACGGTACTGGGGGTGCCGGGTTAATGGGGCTCACCTCGGGTTAGCTCCGCGAGTAGAGGACGGGAGTGGTGTGTTTCTCCGGACTCCAGGTGGGTCGGGGTGCTGTTTCAGCAGCAGGGGTCAGTGTTTGAGGTGGGTGCTGGGCCCCGTTACTCCTCCTCCTGGCGGTGTCCCCTTGGGGGAAGGGCAGCCTCTGTGCCCAGGTTAGCGTTGCCGCGGCATGGAGAGAGTGCGGCGTTGAGGCCTCGGCTGCCCGGGGCTGTGTCCCATCGCGGCTTCACAGATTCAAGCGCCCTGGCATGGGGCAGCGGGTGCGCAGCAGGTGTGCGCTTGCCATGGTGCGGGGAACATACTGCAGAGGGTGTGTGCGCTGCGAATGTGTCTGGCTTCGGCAGGAGTCACTGGGGGCCGGATCAGGGTCAGTCACAGCTGCGGTGGGATTGAATGATCTCCTGTCTTCCTGTACGGCTCGTGCTGCTACTTATCAGGAACAGAATCACACACACAGGGCTGTGGTGTGAACAAAGGTCTTGGCACAGGCGAAGAGAAGTGCAGTTGAACGGTGTGCTTGGGCGCGGACGATTCGCAGCGTGCCTCTTGTGTCCTGGCTTCCTTCTTTTCCTGGGACCCTGGTGGGCGCCGGGTACGTCTCCGTGCTTCAGGTTTCCTCTACGGCCCTTGTTATGCACATGGTGGAGGGCCCAGCGGGAGTGTCGGCATGTGGCCTCTGTCCCTCCCTGGAGTGGTTCTCGGACTGTTTGGCGCTTTGGTTGGGGGTCAGGAGAGCCTGGCGGCTTGGGCCTGGCTACATTGTGTAGGTCGGCGTCGACGGACATTGGTAAAGGGGGTGCAGTGGAGCGCCTGATGTTGTTGCTCCGTGCTCGACGGAATCCTAGAATTACCAGTGATACCCCTTTGCTGCCTCTGTTTGTGTTTGCCTCTGTCGGGGTCGAGAGGAACGGTGGTCTTGCGGGGCTCGCTCCCACATCCCTAGGGGAAGGGCACGAATTGGGGGGACCTAGTCGCTGCCTGCATATTCAAAGTGTTTGCACTGGAAGTGCAACGCGGCCCCTCTTATTTTCACGTGCTCGTAAGGCTGCAGAGGGCGCGGGTCTATGCACTTATGGCCCAACTTTATAGAATCCGGCGCCCCTCTGAGCAAAAGCATCCACGGCGGGGGCTGGTGCTCTCTTCCGAGACGTTCCTCCCCTGGCCCCACCTTACCCTTGATGGAGGGGATGACCGCAGATAACTTCTCGCCTTTTTGCTCCCAGGTTTCAAATCTTCGTTTAGGGATACCTGAGCACAATATTTAAGTACGTTGTCTTTGCCTGGCTTGGTTTTCAGCCCCATGCTGGGTGGCTTGCGATCGAGCGGTCCTGTGGCTCGCTGGCCCGGTGCAGCGGCTCATGGGCAGAGCATGATTTTCAGTCGTGTGGTGTCCGCGCGGGAAATTTCTCTTAGAGTGCTCCTCCTTAGCGCTGTGCAGTACCCGTGGCCTCCCAGAAAACAGCGGCGTTGTCGGTTGGTTTGGCGCACGGATATATTATTTGCACCACAGAGTATTCGAAACCCCGAGTCAAACCTGCGTGAGTCAGTGCGGCAACCGGGGTGAAACACAGCTTCTGACTGTCAAGAAGCGCTTTAGATTGCAGGCTTCTGAGGTTGGCACATACTGGGAACTTATGGGCCTCTTTAGCAAGGGCGCCTGGTGGTGTTGTGCACTGGTGCCCACTTCTTGAGCCCGAGTCGGACAATCACACACGGTGAGGGGTCCGTTGGTTGTGTCCGCCAATGTCTCTTGGCCAGGGAAGGAGGGGTGATCCCTTGGTTATTGCCGGCGCGGGGACAGGTCAGGCCGAACTATTGTGTGAGTTCCTGGTGTGGCCAAGGGGCACTGCCTTGTGGCCTGTCGGGTCCCCGGCCGGGCCCTACATTGCGGGTAATTTCAAGTTGCTTTGTCTTCGGAGCAGGCGGCTTTCCAGTGCCCGGCGATGAGGTTTGCTTGTTTTCCGACTAATTAGTTGCCTCAGACAAGCCTCGTGTTTCACAGGCAGGGGAATTTCCGGTTTGGCAGCATTTTGGTAACCTCTGCGGATTTTATAAGAACCCAACACAGTTTATTATTTAAAACACTGCCCTCCTTTCACTGCCACTTTTAGTCTATGTTTTTGCAGAGTAAGGAATTATATTGTCTTTGCTGGCCCGGTATTCTGCCGCCTGCGGTGTCCTTCTGGCAGAGCGGATCAGGGGCCGTGTGCCTGGCACGGGGCAGCGGCTCACGGGCAGGGCGAACCCTCAGACAAAGCGTGAGTCAGTGCGGCACCCGGATGGTGAGAGTGTAAAGTGATATAAGTGACGAGTCTTGGAAGTTACAGCTACAGCGATGAAAGGTGGCACTGCGGGGAAGTCGGGTTTTATCAATTGAAAAGGTTACAATGTGCTTTGTAGGGTGGTGGTAGAGCCGAAGCCTGTGTTTGGCGGGATGCCTGCGCACTACCCACCACTAATGATTTGCGCAGCTAGCAGGGAGATATGTAGGTACGGGGGGCGGAGTACACAGACAACGACTGCTCCCGTCCCATCTACCTATGAGCCAGTGCCTCCTCAGGGAACCGCAGGCTAGCGTCTTCTGACTCTCTGCACTACGCAGCATGCGCTCTTCCAGCGCCAGTGTAGCGGGGCATCGGCTGCCTGAGTGGTGACCCTTGTAGGAGTGTTACCAGCGTGCCCTGTCCTTGCGCTGGAGTGCGTCTGTATTGTTTACCTTATTCGCAATTTCATATAGCGCGGGCTAGGTCCGAAGGCAGTAGGGATTTTCAATGTTAGCAGGATAACTAGGTACTGCGAGTCGGGGCCTACCAATACACACAAGCTAATGTTTGCTTTGGCCACTAGGGGTATTCTGCCTTGGAGTCACTGGCCGACGTTGATGGGTCCTCTGTTTGAGTCTGACACTGAGCGGGCGGGGAGTCTCGTGCTCGGCAGCAAACATATGTCCTGTAGAACATGCTGCTGTGGGACGCTCGTCTCTCAAGCAGCGCCCTTGGCAATGTGTGTGGTAGGTGTCACAGTCATGTGACTGAACAGTGGGAGTGCGTGCGCAACCCCGCAAGCTATGCGTGAGGGAAGAATATGGAGGGTTCTGGCCTTCTGTTGTGGGATAGCATGGCAATACTTTAGATCACTTTGCTTAGTGTATTAGTAGTCCGTGTCTGTTATGCAGGGATACTAACTAATGGGGCGTTGGGTGCCTCCTCCAGCACAATTACGTGGGGTGCAGCAGTACTTGGAACACCCAGTTGGGTGGAAGACATGCTGCGGCCAGTCTTGTTGGTATCGCATCTCACACTAGGGGCACCTTTCATCTGGGATTTTAATGGAGGGAGGCGACCGAGCCTCGCACTACATGTGCCATCATCTGTGGTAAGGCAGCTCCTCTCAGCCAGGTCACTGGAACTATGCAATGACACACCTTATGGCCTATATCCATGGACCTGCTGCAATTTCCGTCATCTCCAGCACAAATTGCAGTTAAATAAATAAAGTCAGAGATGTCACAGCTCACACAGAGCAACAGTCTAAAACACATCAACGGGGGGTCACACGCAGTAGAAGGCCCATGGCTAGGTGCACGGGAAATCTGTGTTCCCTTACACAGTGCCAGGTCATTGGGGAGCCTTGTACAAGAAACAAACAGGAGTGGTTACCCAACCTGTGGGTTAGAAGGGATGTTGCCAAGAGCAGAACTCAAACTAATTAGCTTTAAACACATTCAAGATGATTTAAGTGACATGCCTAGGAGCTGTAAATGTTGTGCTAAAGGGATGGCATGCCAAGGGAGATATCTTCCAGATTTCACAGGATCCCCTCAATCCAACATCCCTAAAGTAAACGGAGGATGCCTGATGGATTTGTTAGACCTGTTATTAGTTTTATTAAACACACCAGGTACCATGAAGTAGTGACTAATGTACTGTAATCATAGGTACTTCCAGGACACTGGTCGTCCAATACACACACCTCCAGACAGGACTGGCCGCCCCCCCCCCCTTGAGCAAAGGGAAGTAAAACATGATAGGGGTTAGCATGCTTTTACAGACGTTTGTGGCAAGCTCGCACATGGGGGTGTCCCGCTGAGTTTGGGGGCAGGTTAGCAGGCTTCACCTTGTCACTGCTCTGTCAGAGCCAGCAGACCCCTAGGGTGACAGCGCGCTAAAATACATGTCATGTTGGAGGTAGGTCCAGGATAAAAGGTCGTGCTTGGTGAGGCTCAAATCCAAGCGGTTGGGGTATCTTTCAAAGGGGCAGATCGGGTTGGGCAGTACAACATTTTTCCAAGTGCAACTGGGGATCTCCTCTTTTATGTCAGATCCTGCTCATTTGTTGTTTCCGCAGAGCTTGGGGCAGGGTAACGGACCACACCTTGTCTCGGTGGGTTTGATGTGTGGCCAGGTCTTTTGACCAAGTAGAAGCATTACCGCTGGGTATTCTGGGCATGAAGGAATGCCAGGCAAGAATCGAGCGAAGGCAAGTAGTGGTACTTTTTGGGGCATTTGTTGGATTGTCTCTCTGGCAGACCGCCATGCAAGGGGACTGTGTTTAGGTCACGCACATCAGGCAGAGGTGCCCAGTGGAAGCACATGAGGGGGACTGAACAGAACAGAACAGGACACTGCACAGGTTAGATGCCGGCGAATGGTGGCTACACTACTGCACAGGGCAAAGTAAACCTGGACTGAGTCTCATGCGGGGAGTGGTGGTGTTGGTGGTTGCTACCTCAGTACACAGGATCACTCCCTGTGGGGTCTATTGATCATCTCAATGGGCATTACATTTACAGCCTCTCTAGTCTCTACCATACTGTGAGTAGGTTAGCCATGGACTTTAATAAAGTGCTGCAATGGCCCTCTATTGCTATAGTACAGCATCTAGTTTACCGGTGCTTACTGGACCATCATTAGCACCAGCAGCGACGCACACGGGCAGCGGTATAGCTTCCTTTTATTTCGCCTGGGTTTGGGGCTGGCAGGGTTATCAAACTGTGCAGACAGAAACAGAATAGGCAAAGATAGGCATACCTGGGATTGTACAACGCGCACTCAGCAGTAGGTTTCAGCATAATCCTGGTATACCGTTGGTAAAATACGTAAGGTTATGGGCTACTCACGAATAGGCACCTTCTGCCAGCTGGGGCGTGAGCGGGCCATTCCCAGGAGGGTGCGGGTTGCCTTGATAGTACTGATATGGAGGGGAGGGAGCACTAATACGGACAACTACGAGAGCACATTCTGCAGCCATAATTATGGTTAAATTGATTGCATGTTACCAGTTGCTCCAGTTAAGCAATTTTCCTTGGGAGTTGTCAGCAATAATTCGGACTGCAATTTTGGTGGTTGCCGGTTGGCAGGCCTTTTTAGATGTGGGTTTCTAGCTCAGGCATGCCCAAGTATGGGTCAGGTGCTTGAAGTCTGCCCTGGGAGACAAGTTCACAGGCATGTGGAGCGGTAGAACTGTAAGGGGCTTGGGTCCGACCGCGGGTCACAGGTTCCGATCCTGGTAGGTTCACTTAGCATTTCATCCTCCTGAGGTCGATATATCGAGTACCTCTGAGTTGAGTAACAATAAACATGTGCAAATTCTCCCGCCCTTTAGCCTTGGCTGGCAGCCATGCAGGTTGTGGAATTTGTCAACCAACAAGTGTGCTTTGGCCCAACGGGTCTCCGGTTACAAAGTTTCAAGTAGACCACATCATGCAGGCATGCTTGCAATTGTCAGGACAGACAGGGGGAGACAAGAGATTCAGCAGCCACTCCTTCAGGATTGGGGCGGCAGCCACAGCCTTCCTATCAGGGATGCCGCCAGAGCGAATTAAGCAGGTAGGGCGCTGGGAGTCGCAATGCTACAAACGATTTTTAAGGCCTTGAGCTGAAGGATATGGCGAGAGGACCCTTAGGTACCATGTTGCAACCGACAGTCAGGTGCTTAAAGGTGTACGGTTTTGGCCCGGATTGACAAATGATGTTGCAGTGATGTGGTGTTGTTGTGCAATTGTAGATTATTAGAATATAAACGCTACAACAATTATGGTTTTCAAACACAACATCTCTCTATTTACCAGGAACCTAGGTCACAGAGATAACGTGGCTAGGTTACCCAGGTATGCGCTGGAGCGAGCTGATGAGGAAGCTGCAGCAGATACTTGGGGGAGGGAGCGGTCCACCTCCTATTCTGGTCATACACTTGGGAGGGAATGACCTGACGACTCTGGGGAGGAGAGTACTGCTCCAAGACATGAGAGACATCATGTGTCAGTTGAGTAATCAGCTTGGGGCATGTGAACTGTGGTGGTCTTAAATTTTACCTCGCCCAGTTTGGCAAGGAGCCCGATCTGGAGACGCCATTGAGATATCACGTAGGAGAGTGAACAGCGCCAGGCGTAAATTCACGGAGCATTGGGGATTTGGCTTCATCAGTCATGGTTTTCTTCATGCCAAGTCTACTGGATGCTGGGAAGTGGATGGGATTCACCTCTCAAGGGTAGGCATGGACTTATTTTTGCTGGGCCTTGGGGAGGCCTTGGAAGCAACAGGCTGTAGGTAGGAATATCTGCCTTGGTGGGGGCCCTGGTGGTGACGGTGGCCACCCCCAGAGCTGTGGAGGAGTTACAGGGTGATCCAGAGTCTGCAAGGTACAGAAGGGTACTATATTGCAGCAGCACAACAAGGGTGCTAAGCCAAGGATACCCAGGGATGTCTTAGTGGGTCCCCTGGAAGAACTACGGCGCCCCGTTAGTCCTACGGGCGGTTGTGGGTCTGAGCAACCGGGGGCTGCCTGGAACGCTCCGCCCACCTGTTGGGGGGCGTGAGTAAGGGAGTGGACTGGCGGTCCACTGATGGGAGAGGTGGCCTCTCCCAATAATTGGTAACCACCGATTGGCGACGGCGCAATTTGGCTCCTCAGACGGGCAGGCGGCATAGGGGCTGGCCTGCCCTGGGATCGCCCGTAAGATAACCCAACATGTTGGCATATTGGTTATGCAAATAAACCTGCAGCAAATTTCTCAACTAAAAAAGGTGTCGTGTGGTTTATTTATGTATGTTGCTGTATGAGAACTGATTGTTGCCGATATTGGCACTATGCCAAGGCTGCCCAGGGGGGCCACGTAGGGGACCCTCCAACAGGGCGGCCGCCTTAATGCCACAGGAAGGCACAGAAGTCTGCTGACTAGGCTCCCTGGGCTAGGGACCAGGGGGTCTGCTGGCCGCGTCACTTCCGGCCGTGAGAGGGGGACAGGGGTACAAAAGCCTTCCCCCGCCCACTGTACGGTCTCTTGACCGCTACCCGTCTCGCTGTTTCCCACCCTACCGCTTACCCTGCGGACGGCCAAAGGGTAGTACGGGAGGGGAAGAATCTAACTTATTGTTTTGTGTTGCAGGAGGAGTTACAGGGCGATCCAGAGTCTGCAAGGTACAGAAGGGTACTATATTGCAGCAGCACAACAAGGGTGCTAAGCCAAGGATACCCAGGGATGTCTTAGCGGGTCCCCTGGAAGAACTACGGCGCCCGTTAGTCCTACGGGCGGTTGTGGGTCTGAGCAACCGGGGGCTGCCTGGAACGCTCCGCCCACCTGTTGGGGGCGTGAGTAAGGGAGTGGACTGGCGGTCAACTGATGGGAGAGGTGGCCTCTCCCAATAATTGGTAACCACCGATTGGCGACGGCCACGGTGCAATTTGGCTCATCAGACGGGCAGGCGGCATAGGGGCTGGCCTGCCCTGGGATCGCCCGTAAGATAACCCACCATGTTGGCATATTGGTTATGCAAATAAACCTGCAGCAAATTTCTCCACTAAAAAAGGTGTCGTGTGGTTTATTTATGTATGTTGCTGTATGAGAACTGATTGTTGCCGATATTGGCACTATGTTGCTGTGGGTTAGTGTGTGGACCAACCCAGAGGCATATTTATGTAGAGGAATCATCTTGGATTGCCTCAGTTTGGATAAGGGGCGTAAAATCCCTTGGCTAGATTACTCTCAAAAAATGTCCATGCTCTAGGTCTATCCGCCTTGTTCTTGGCCCTTCAGAATATGAAAAAAGAGGAAAACAATGGGTCAAGTGCCACTTTCTATATTATTGCATGACTAGCACGCGAAACATTGAATTGCCAAAATACTCTGTACCGAACTTCTATAGGTCCTTCGCCTCCGTTGAATCTGCTCTATATCTGTCCTTAGACCTTACGCATTGGGACCGGTCTCTCCTCTTCTGTTTTAGAGCAGGCCTGGTTTGGCGGCTTCTGTGCATTTGGTACGATTCTAGCCCCATGGGGGAACAGCTCCGCCCTGCCCCTGTAATGACAATGCAGATCAAACGTTGTTGCACGTAATGTTTTTTTTAACATTTTTATGATCTTCTGCTCAAACACCATCTTGAACCATCATTAAATAACCTGGGTCATCATAAATGCAGAGAAGCATTATACCATCTGCAACTGCTAAACAGCCACGGTATATGTTTTAGAGTAGGTTCCTTCCTTAAAGCTGCTGCGAATTCTGTTCAAGGCCCTATGTATTGTTCATAAGGAGCTGCATAACTCAGGCCCGGATGGAATTAGACACCTCTTCCAACGCTACGTCCCCACCAGACAACTGCGTTCCGCCAATAAATATCGGCTAGTTGTCCCCAGGGTACAGGAGGTTAAGATGGAGAGGGAGAGATTTTGCTGTAGTAGCATCTACGCTTTGGAATATGCTCCCTCTATCAATTTCTTGTCTTTGGTTACATCTTCCTTTTCGAAAGTCCTTGAAGACCTGGCTTTTTGCTTTGTAATTTTCTATTATTGAGGGCTAATGTTCCTGCCAGATATTCAAACAGCTTCAGTGCCTTGACTCCTTCGGGCATTTGTTCACGCTATATAAGTTGGTCTTTCATTCATTCATGTTGAAAACCAATGGAAGGCTAGCCTTCGGGGAGGCTCCCCTTGTCTTCTGTCTAAAGTTAGGAACCAACCACCGCTGGCAATTTATTTTATTGGTTTTTGCCTTGTATGCTATTTTCATTATCTTTGCTGTTTCTTTTACCTATTTGCCAACACTAATTTTATCTTCTTTGATACGATTGCATAAATTTCAAGGTTACGATTTTAAATGTTTTGATTAATGGTCATCGGGAAGTTTATGGTCCAGTCAGTAGTCTATCTGCTATTCTACGTGTTTTTATGCTTTTTAGTGCTTCTATAATAGTGGCTGTACAACTTGGTTTTACCCAATATTGTAGTATTTATTTTCTCTTTTAATGTATGCTTTCTCTTTTATGGCCACATGTGACCGAATAAAGATTTCATGAATTGAATTGAGTAACAGGTCTGAGGTACAAACTCTGGAGAAAAACAGAGCCCAGGTAAAGTTTGTAATTGGGGAGTCTTTATAATTAACTCCTTCACAGTGTTTCGTATTCTTTTTATGCTTAGGTTTTTCTGTGTCCAAAGGTAAGGGCATGTGTTTATGGCTAGGTATGTTTGGTTGTGTGTATTTTTATATGCTGTTGCGTCCTTGTGTTTATCTTTGGGTGTATGAACCAACGTGTGTAGAAGCCCATGTACCTTTGTGCTAGAGTGTTCTTATGTTTGTGTTTCTGGGTGTGAACGTATTTATGTACACACATCTACTTGTGTACAGGTGTGTATGTATGTGTGCGGGCATAGCTGTAGTTTTATATTTCACTTTGTTTTTAATTAGTTTAAATAAAACATTATTAGTTTCTTACTCCTTCCATGAAACAAGAGAAAGAGAACCACCGAATAGGATCCATACTCTCGGATGAAGACCTCGGTATATATAATCAGTCGTTGAATTCATTAAGCATTGGCAACGCCAGCAGCTTGCAAGCAGCATTAGTGCAAGCCTGTGTTTCTGTGCATCAGAACAATTGGCTTTTCCAGTGCTTGTTCGTTTTAGTATTTGTAGCTTGATTTTTTTTTGTCAGACCATATACCAGGATGCAAAGGGGAAAAAATAGGCTTGGCAGAGCCACTATTGCCTGGCAAATTACAATTCAGAATTACAGAAGAAATCCAGATGCTGGCACGAGGTGTGCTGAGCTGAGGATGGAGATTAAAACAAAATCGGAAATTGTTGTTATCGCACACACAGCAGAAATGTGTTTATACGAGAATCCACAGCGAGAAAATCTGAAAATTACATTTCTTGCTCCCTAACACCACCTAGCCCAGTCCCCCAGCAGCCCCCGCGTCCACTCTTTACCTCTTCTCAGTTTAGTGAATAGGTGTACTTCACTATAATGTTTGCATCCATGCAGGACCCAAAGAATGAATTCCGGAACATATAACTCCCAAATACTTTGCAGATTTTTACCAAATATGTTTTTTAATGTGCAACACTGAAAATAAAAAAGGAGAATTGAGCTCAATTCTAAATCATAGAAAGAAAAACTCAAACTCGAATAGAGTATGAAGCACTAAGGAACGTTTTGCTAACATTCCAGGCCCTAATTAAATTCGGGTCCTTGTAAAAATAGGAGTTTTTAAGTAAAAACACTGTATGCATTTTCTAGTGTTTATATGAATGCCACCGTCGGAGTATCAAAGATTTCTAGAACAGCAGCTCCACCTAGTGTTTGTGCGTCTCCATAGTTCATGAACTACACGAAGTTCCACCAAATACTTTGTGGACTTCACTTCGTTACCATAATAAAGTGTTTCTTTTAATGCATTTCCTTCCTATATACAAGTCCAAAGTTTTAGCGTCCATATCATATTAAGTGGCGGGTAATGTGACCCCTCGTTCGCTTCATGGATGCCGTGGCAGATGCTTTAACAGAACATTGGTCTTCAGTGAGCACCAGGAATCCCCCAAATGCTCAGGCACCACTCACAAGTACAAAAATGCTAATCACCAGACTTAGTCTCACACTTATTTGCAGGCACAACCAAGGAGGACGGCACAGCAACCCTTTCATCCTACGGAATGCAATCCAGTTCTGTGTCCAGCTACTCCTCCAGTGGTAGAAACAAGGGGTGATCATTCCACCTCTCAGGTGCTGGAGAAGACCAAGGCTCGTCAAGACATACCTAAACTCTCTCACAATGTTCACACTCTACATGTTGACAACATATTGGCTGATGCGGGGAGTATCTCACAGCTGCTGCCCTGCAGCTCATAACATGTTGGTTGGCCTTCTCTCCTTCAAGCAGACCCTTTTCTCCTTTGTAGCCCTGATGTCCAGCCGCTGCTGTATTTAGTGCCTAAGTGCTGATCTGGCCTCCTAGCGCTATACTGCTGCCAGGTCAACAAAGCTGTCACAAATGTCTGACATGGTTGTCAGGGCAGCTGCACTGACCCACTAGTAGGGCCTCAACGTTTTCCCACAATACATTCAAATTACCTTTCCGTGTTGCCAATAGAATGGACCAACTCAGAAGAAGGTTGGGGTACTTCCGACGCATCTGCGTCTGTGTCCCATGCCGCAGAGTCTGCTAAGGCTCCAGACAGTGCACAGGTTGGGTGCCTTACTCATCCTCCTAGCTTCCTCCCAGCTCTACACTGACGCCCTTAGAAGTAAGAAGTGTGTCCATCACTCAGGCTCCAAAGGGCAGGTTGGTGGACCAGATGCAGTGGCCTTGGATGCGGTGATGCCAGAGGCAGGGGTGATGGCGACAACAGCAGATGCGGTAGGAGTGGAGGAAACGGAGGTGCCACAGCACACTGTTGTCCTGGCTAGTTTCTGCAACTGAAGAGTCCACGTCAAAGTGGTCCTTCTGTCCACAGGAGACATACTGAGACTACTTTGGGAACACATACAGTGCATGCTGCATTACTATGAGGTGAGCGTGTTTGCATGGGCGTGTGCGTCTGTTCAGAGAAGAGCAGTTGGGTGACATGAACACCTTCAATTGTTGTTTGGTAGCCGTGGATGGCAATACTAGGTCAGACCTTTGTTGCTTTTTTGTGACCCCTGCAATGGCTTCTTGGGAGTTGAAATGTATTGTGCACTGGTCCACACATGCAGCTTGCACTCTGTGGATGTGTATAACTGTTGAAACAGGTCCTTGTCTCTCATACCAAAACGTGCATGCACACAATAAATGAATGTGGCACTCAGACCCATAATTGAGTCGTGATGAAATTGGACCTAAGTTGGTATAGGCCAGCTTATCAATGTCATTACAAAGCACATTGCTAGTGTATCTAGATTCTAAACAATGAAGTTGGTGAATGGTGTTAGGTTCTTGCATCCACACCACCACCTAGTCTCCAGGGGCTGTTGGGATTGATGATACTTCTGACCCCCACCCCTTCAAAGTCGCGAGTTGCAAGTCAGGGGCTGGTGCAGCACCTGTAGCAAGGGAGTCATAGTGGTGTTAGACCATTAAATCCTAGACCCGGCAAGTCAGGTTATTGGACACAGTTTCTCCCACTCCTTCCCACTGGTCTTAATCATAACATGTCCTATTTGCTGTGGCTTCTTTTCTGACCACTTCCTCAGCAAGTACCTGGAGCTCACCCTCAGAAAGTGTTATCTTCCTGAATATTGATGAGGCCCTGCTGGTGTTTCGAGCTGGCGCGGTTGGCTTGATGACTGTTGTAGACAGAGAATGGGGCTAGATCATTTCCCACAGTGCAGCGCACTTCCAGATTCCACAAAATGGCTGCTGTCTTTTGCTCTGCAGCTAGATTGGTGATAAAGATATTTCCTTGTGGTGAGAAATGTCTCTCTAGCAGGTCTTGTTTTTAGACACTCTTGATGAAGTGTTTCATTGTCGGCACTTTACTATTCATGCACGGTAATGCTAGGCCAGCTAATACCAGCCCCAGTAATTCCAGGTTTGAGATTTCTAGATCCAGAATTATCAAGTCCTGTCTTGCACCAGAAAAAACTGGATGCAATACTGGACCTGGAAATTATAATAACACCAGATCTAGTAAAAAAAACGGAAATTCTCACTTTAATGGATCGAAATACTAGGCAGTAATGGTAAATACAGGTGCTGCATTAACACAGACATTTACCAAACAACTTGTAACGAGGACCAGTGAATCTTACCGACATGTACAGTTATTATAAACTGCGGGTGCGTGAATAGAGAGGAGGTAAGTAGACGTGGTCAGACACTGGGGGGATTTCGGCATGTATGCATCCGACATAAAGAGCCTCTGGCATATAGAAATGCAGTATCAGGAATTTGGAATACGTAGCCAGAATGTTAGAGGGACTTGAGTAAATGCAGCCTTGTGGGTCTGAGGCATATGGAAGGCAGCAGAAAGTGTGAAGAGAGCGGTAACATACACAGCGAAGAGATCTGGGCATATAAATAGTTTGAAGAACTCATGACACAAATACATCTGGTGGTCTGATTACAATTCACGTTTACCACAATGAGATGTTTCACCCACTTTCACCAGATGAAGAACTACTGTGCAATAAATCCAGGTGAAACATACCATGCAGGAAAATCACATACAGAAATAAAATGTTTCCCCAGTAATACAAGATGTGTGGAAACGAGGAAATCCTAAGGAAATTCCTCCAAAGTCTTTCTCCTGCTCAGAAGAGGTGGCCATTTTTGTAAACCACTGCAGGAATGCTGTCACATCCCAAAATGTGTGCAAGCATGGAATCACAACATGTAAATGCAAAGGATATTTAAATTCATGTACCACATAAACATGTAATCTAGAAACTTTAGCAACACCGTGAAATCATATTAAACAGGCGATAACCAATTGTGGGCCTCAGCCCCCACGGCTACATATTCATCTGGTTTTTCCCACTTCCTCCCATTCTTTCCCTTCTTTTTAAAAACTTTAAAGAATATTTTATTCATGCAATTTATCTCATGAGCCAACATATATAAAAGTGTGCCAGTTAAAGCTGACATGTTATGTACAGACAGAGTTTCCAATTTACCCTACACGTATTATCTTATCTTAGGCCTAGCCAGCGCATCTCTCGGCAGAATTTAATTTATTGTTCTTCTTGTGACACAATGGCAGCTTCATTCAGCAAAAATTGGTGGAGAGGTACCCAAATGTCTTTTGCGCAAGATGCCTCCGCTAGCAACTCCTCCCATAGCTCCAATTGTTTGTTGCAGTACACCAAGTCCAATAGCCACTGCTTACATGTCAGAGCTCTTCCACATTCCTAGTGACGTGCACCTGCTGCTTATCCAGCAATAGTGCCAGGGCATTGAATGTCCTCTACTTGCATAATGACATCTACTGGAAGCTGTGCAATGAGGTGAAGTGATTTGATTCAAATTTTGTAGAGTGCTGCATATGCCCAAAGGCGTCTTGGAGCTGCCTATTGTATGAAGGAGGAAACCTGCCTAAAAGAAATCTACAGGGGAAGAGTAAACAGCCAAGTTGTAAGTGATATTCTGAAAGCAAGGAAGTTAGATTGATTCCTCAGGTGCTCTGGCATTTCATTCCAGAGATGGGAGAGGGTATAGGAGAAGCTTCTACCACCCCAAGAGACTTCGTGAATAGAAGGGACAGACACTTTCTTAGCTGTGACTTAGAGAAGTGATTTTTTGGAGTGATAAAGTGATTTATGTGCTATGCAGAGCGCCTTAAAAGCTACTCTTTTTGATGGGTAGCCAATAAAGTTCTTCTCTGGCTTTGGATACTGGTTCGAACTTAGTAATATTTTTTAGAACACGGACTGCTGCATTTTGCAGTCTCTGAAGTCTTCTCAAAATACCCTGCTGGGCTTCCAGTAGTCTAACTTTGATCAAGCAAGAGAGGTGACCACTGTTTTCTGCAAGTTCAATGGTAGGAAAGGGAGGATTTTCCTCAGAGTTTTTAGAACGAGGAAACACGAGGAGGTAAGTTGATAATTTTGATCTCTAAAAGAGAGATTAGATAAAAAAATTATTCCCAAGTTCCTCGCTTTGTCTACTGGGATGGGAAGAGAGCCAAGGGATTGTGGCCACCAAGATTTATCCCAGAAGGAGGTATCTCATCCAAAGAGGAGAACCTCTGTCTTTTCGGAATTTAATTTCAGACAGTGGGAACTCATCCAGTTGAATATTGCACTCATGCATTTGTTGAATCGAGAAGCCACCTCTTCGATATCATTATTTATGGGTACCACAATTTGGTTGTCATTGGCGTAAGACAGTGTAAAGAAGCCGTATGACCATATCAGTTCCAAAAGAGGAACCACATATATATTAAATAATGTGGGGCTTAATGAAGACCCTTGTGGGACTCCACAGAGTAAGGTGAAAGGCTTGGAACTGAAATCTCCCATTTTGATAGTTTGCTCCCTTTTGTCCAGAAAGGACCAGAGTAACACGAAGGCAGAGCTTTGGACACCTATCTTCATCAACCGGTGTTTCAATATCCCGTGACTTACCGTGTCAAAGGCTGTGGATAAGTCCAAAAGGACCACCGCAGCCTTGCCTCCATGGTCCAGTATGTCCCTGACTTCCTCTGACACTGCAACCAACGCAGTTTCAGTACTGTGGGCTTCCCTAAAGCCGAACTGGGCTCTGTCCAAAATGCCATTCTGGTCAAAAAATGCAGAAAGCGAGATGTTTAGATGTCTTTCTAGTGACTTCGCTAGAAAAGGAAGTCTAGATCGGGCAATAGTTATTTTCCTCTACCGGGTCAAGAGTTGGCTTTTTAAGAAGAGGCAGAATGGAGGTCTTTTTCCACTCTGCAGGAAAACAACCAGTTTGTAGAACATTGTTAAGCAGCGAGGCCAGTGGAGGTGCAATAAAATCGGCTATATCATGCACCACTTTACAAGAGATGCTGCATGTTAGTGCACTACTTAGGCCCAGGGGCAGGTAGGCCGGGTGTGGAATGGCGGGATTGGGCAGAGGTAGCAGATGAAGGGCTAGGGATAGTGCAGAGCTGGAGACAACAGAGGTAGCGATTGTTTAATGTCGTGACACTGCCTATTCAGGACATGCAACAACTCTGACATTATGCCGTGAGGGATATCTGATGGTATGCCTACATCCAAGCAATGTTTCCTCTGCTACCACCTTGAGATGCAATGCCTACATTTTCAATGGTCTGTCACCTGCAGACCCTGCGTACCATTTCTTGTCATGGGTAATGTCTTCCCAGGCAGTACATTGTTGCCTTATGTTTCCATTCCTCATACCTCAAGGGAACATTGGATGTGGTGCCTCCTATGCGGTCCATTGAAGCCCAGCATTTGTGTCTCATGCAGTTATCATATTTGTGATATGCCTGCTAGATGCGACCACATGTCTGGCAATGGGTAATTTCGCAACACTAATCTATCGTAAGTGGGTAAGTGTTCTGTGATATGAGTGTCCATAATCTACATGCCATGTTCATCCGGAGTGTAAGTTGATGTAAGTGCAGGCATAGTGAAGATATGATCCTCAGTTCCTCTTGCTTTAGCCCCACCTTGTTTGCCCTCATTACTGGTCAAGTTTAGTACTCTCTGAACCTGCTCTTCTCAGGAGGTGAAGTTCATCTCTGGGCCAGCTCCTCTCTCCAGCTCAAGACTCTCAGGTCTGTGTTTTGAGAATGGCTCCTAGATATGAGGTTTGCGGTCTTAAAATCACTTCTTGCCTGTCCTAAATATCTAAAATTATTGTGACTGATTGGTGATTAGAATGGTCTTGTTGAACATGTTGTCAACTCCGATGCCTAGAAGTAGCTGTGTAGTAGTTTATGGGCACCCAGTGGAGTGGGGGGGCGGGTTGGGAAAAGGGTGGGGGGTATGTTTTCACGTTTTCTTTTCTTTCTTGCCATAAGTTGCATAGATGGCTGACAAGGCGAAATGTTGATCTATGTCGGTGCATGTGTGAATTGCAAAATCCTTTGCGCTGCAACAATAAAAAAAAATTTACAACAAAATCACCTCTTGCAATCTTCCCTTGTCCCAGTGTGAAAGGAGATTGCATTGGCCGGTTACCGGCTGCTAGACCTTTCCTTTCACCTGGGCACTGGACTTTTGGAGCAAATGGCCCACAAGTCAGGGCTCCTCTTTCACGACCTTCAGTTCAGCCTTATTGAATGTGAACTTTCTCGTGCCGTCAGAGACCACGGTAGACAGTTGCCTGGTTGCAGGAGTATGTGACTGTTTGAAGCAAAGGATTAAAATGGATTTAAAATCCTAAAAATGTTCCAGGATATCCACTATTTGAGGCTGGTTTTCAGGAATGATGAATGCCTCCAGTGCAGTGCTCAGAGATGAAGTCAAATGGCGTTCCCACACATTGGAAGTGAAGCCAGCAAGCAAATATGACATATTTCCTATCTTTTGACGTAATTTCCTGGTGACACATGTCAGAGGCCCGACCAATTACTTTGATATTTTATAAATTTTCAGCAACCTTTTTACTTAGATGACCTGCAGGAACAACGTGGAGTCCTACCTGATCACACGGCGTCTCAGCCGTCTCGTAATATTCACCACATGGGATTAAACTGGGGGCCTCGAGGGGGTTTGGGAATAGGACGAATTTAAATGAGTGGGTTCAGATGGTACATAATTCAGTCTTTTCATATACCTGAACATTTTTCTCTAATAGACTTTCTCTCCTACAAGACCTAAAAGAACAGAAATTCTTAGAACTAGCCTAAACGATTAATAATTTCTGTACATAACACTTTTTACAATGAGTCAAATAATTCACTATCAAATACCCAGGGGCTGCGCCTCCGTAATGGCGGCGGAGCGTGGCCCCACTGCCAGCGGATGATAAAGAAAAAGATAATAGCACATTGTTATTATTGTTTTATTTATCTCTGTCGGAGTTACTAACGTCCGACAGGAGGGGTGGGGCCGGGCCATAGCAAGGAGGAGTACTGAGGACTTATAAGTGCACATGTGTTTGGCCAGCCGTCCTAGGCCAGCCCAACACACATGCACACTTATGTTTCTCCAACCCGGCTGTATTGTACAGCCGGATTTGAGAAACCCCACAGGCTCCCAGGCACCGTCTGAGCGGCAAACGAGGCCGCTCAGACCAATCCTGGCATTGCTCTATCGGTCTCTGAACATATTCCTTTAGGGTGCCCAACACTGGCGCAGTATTTTATATGGCGATTTCCAACACTCTGATTAGGTGAAGGAGGCCTTTATACTCCTTTGGGTGGGAGGAATTGTTTAGTCTCTTGTATCCTCTGACCTTTTTCCTGCCCCATCTCCTTTCTTGCACCCGAAACTCACGTGGATTGGCCACAATCCTCCAGGATTGTGGCAGGTCCTTCTCCCTCGAGACCCTGGAGGTAGCCACCACTCTCTGAAATACTCTTCTTGCTCCTCGTCCATTTCCTCCTCATCTGGGCTGCTCTACTGCCATCTCCACTTTGTTGGTCCTGGGCTGCATCTTACATCCTATTCCTGTTTTCCACCTTCCTTGGGTTGATTCCTTGGGTTTATTTTCTCCGCTCTGACTTCCCCCTCCTCTTGTGTATCCGTCTCCTCTCCTCTTCCATGTCGTGACTGCTCCTCCTACCTCCGCATCTCTCTTCCCTGATTAGGGAACAAGCCATTCTTTAGTTCTTCTTCCCTGTTGACCTCTGCTGTCTCTTTCTCCCTCCTCAGTCTTTCTTTACTGTCTATCCTGTTCTGACTGTTTTGTCTTTCTTCTATTTCCGTTTCCACGCTGGACCTGTTTCAGGAGCCACCCATTCCAAATCCCCAGCATCAGGTAAGTCTTCCTCCTTACACAGATGACTCCCTACAAAGGTGATTCCGGATGGTCAACGTACAAAAATACAAGATTCAGCCCTATGAGTCAGGAGTCACATGGGTAAGGCCTTCATCGTTTCAGGACACAAAAATAGGCATAACCCGGGTGTGCTCTCAGAGATATCCCCTATGCCTTGGGATTAGTGAGAGGGATAAGACATGAGGATTGAGGAGTGAGGGATGAAAAATGAGGAGAGATAGATGAGGAGTGAGGGAGGAAGGATGGGAGACTGTCATCACACATTTAATTATATATCTCATTCATGGATAGTAATTTATCTCGTTCATGGATTGTATATACAAGGCATTTTTTGTTTTGAACTGCAGCAGGACTTTTTTTCATTTGTTTTTGTCATCAGCGGACTAGGAGACATGAGTCTCTGCCAGGGACTCCATAATGGCAGAGGAGCGTCACCCCACTGCCAGCAGATGATAAATAAAACGATAATAAGACATTGTCCGACAGGAGGGACGGGCCAAGCCATAGCAGGGAGGAGTACTGTGCACTTATAAGTGCGCATGTGTGTTTGGGCGGCTCTCCTAGGCCGGCCAAACACACATGCGCACTTATGTTTCTCCAACCCGGCTGTATTGTACAGCCAGGTTGGAGAAACCCCACAGGCTCCCAGGCACCGTCTGAGCAGCAAACGAGGCTGCTCAGACCAATCCTGGTGCTGCTCTCTTGCTCGAGAGCAGCGTCTGGATTGGGTGGGGGCCTGTGCCTTTAGACCCATTCACTTGCGGGCTTCCCGGACGAGAGGAGCAGGAGGAACAAGGTGTTCGGCAGAGCAGAGCGGCAGGTAAGTGATTTTTTAAAATTTATTATTTCCCAACCTCTCCTCCCCCGCCGCCCCCCGCCCTGCGCCCTACTGGTTTTGATTGGTGGCAGCCACCACTGGTCTCTGCCCAACCCAATGATGTAAAAGACCAGTCCTCCTTTTACTTGCTGCATCATGAGGTTGCTCCTGGCACCGGACTTTGGAACTGACAAATGTCTTCACAGGAGAATATAATTGCTTAAAAGCTAAAGTTGCACTATGTAGCCAAAAGATGCCCTCAAAGAAGAATACAATGGAAATGGAAAACTGCAGTTGCGCTATACCACCAACAGATGTCTTCACAGAAGATAGAGGACTGCAGTTGTACTAAAATGAAGACAGGTATCCTCACATAAAATTATAAAGTAGTGGAGAGAGAGAACTCAAGCTGCGCTAAATAGTCTCTTATAAAAGATTAATGCCGAAGGTGGGCAGGAGGAGACATAAAACTCAGAGGATGGCAGCGCTTTCAAAAAGTCACAGGTCTTGCGGGGTGAACACTTAATGATTCAACCAATTAATCTTTTTCCCAGCATTCTGTTATTTGCAATCTTTTATTAATAATTATTCACAGGAAAAAAGAAAAGAAATATATCCTTCTTGTACTATTCAAACGTAGGCTTCAGAAGAGTGAGTATTGAAACCTCCACATTTATTCTGTATAAATGTGGAACCATACTTGTGTCACACAAAACATAGGCATGAATGAGCACTGACAAAGCTGACATCTTGAGAAAATGCTCAGAGTATTGCCCTGTATTTATGTTCAAATTTTCCACAACCGTAGTCAAGTGCTGGAAAGCTAAAGTGTCAATATGCAGCCTACAAATGTCCTCACAGGTGAGTACAATGGAGATGGAAAGCTTGTTGCACTGTACTGCAAACTGTTGTCCTCAGAGGAGAAGACAATTGCATTTGAAAGCTGAAGCTGCCCTATACTATTATCAGAAGTCCTCACAGAAGACTGCAATGAAGATAGAATGCTGGTTGCACTATACTACCAACAGATGCTCTAACAAAAGAGTACAATGTAGATGGAAAACTTGTTGTACTCTACTACCAACAAAGGTCCTCACTGAGGAGTACCATGAAGATGGAGATGGAAAGCTGCAGTAGCTCAGTACTACCAACAGAGGTCCTCACAGAAGAGTGCAATAGAGATGGGAAGCTACAGTTGCGCTATACTACCATCAGAGGTCATCACAGAAGAGTGCAATAGAGATGGGAAGCTACAGTTGCGCTATACTACCATCAGAGGTCATCACAGAAGAGTACAATGTAGATGGAAAATGTGTTGCACTCTGCTACTGACAGATGCCCTCACAGAAGAATGCAATGGCAATGGAAAGTGTCTTGCAGTATACTACCAACAGAGGTCCTCCTAAAAGAGTACAATGATGTCATAGCCCATCTTGGGAGTATAATTGCACTTTGGAAGAGCCAATTATATAAAAGGCACACAACATTGACAGCTTGAGAAAATACATCCAGCACTGCTTTGCACCAAGGTCCAAGTTTTTCCTCAAGCAAGTGATGTAAACAAACATATTGCCTTCTGCAAGATCACATTTTCCATGGACTGACTTCCACCATTAAGCTTTTGCTTTCTTTTTAGAAATGGAGAATGGCAACTGCACAATTATTCCAGGATGACTCCTAACATCCTGAAGTTTTGGCACAATGAATACATATACCTGAACACCAGTGCATCAGAAAAAAGTGCAAGGGCTGCAAAGCTGCTGCCGTTCCTCAAGTCATCACAAGACGTCCATCGCAAGACAGATACAAGTGCTTGAAATAACAACCGCAAACAAGAGGGTGTGTGGCTTCAACCTAGAAATTTGCATACGCACTCTTGTCACTCTAATCTAATGCCTTGTGCTCGTTTCTTTAAAAGATAAATATAGCAAACCTGGTTGATAGTTGTGAGTCAACATTGCAACTTACAATAAATGTCTTGAGTGTTATGGAAATATTTGATGACAACTTACTATACATAGGGACTATCAGTCACTCGGAAGTACAAGTGTCTTAACAGTTATTTTGTTGGAGAACTATTTTTAGGTGTATGTATGCATGTGCAAAGGCAAAATGCAGTCACTCAAAGTAACGGCATCCCATTGCTGAAGCGGGCTGGTCTATTGGCTTATACTTTGTGCTGTGGCGATAGGGAGCAGTTTTTGTGAGACATTTGAACAGACCAATGGCAAAAGAGTGTTGATTGAGAGCCTCTATATATGTATATATTTTTGTACGATATTTTTTGTTTTGGAAAACTTGAGGCTAGCAAAACAGTTAAAGCTGTTTAGGAGGGCCACAGAAGTCCACATTCACATCCGAGGTGGCATTCACATCTAAGTTGCAGTCCGGCCCCCCCAAAAAATACCAGCGCTTGCTACTCTTGTTATTTCACTAGTCAATTTTATTATCAAAGTTCATTATTCATTAAAACCATTACAACAGAAAGAATATATAAAAGAACCCTACAATTACAATTCTGCAAAGGAATTCATAAAAGGAGGCTTTCTTGGCAAATATATATGTATACAAGTTCAAAGTGACTCTGCATAGCTTAAAAGTGTGTTTTAGGAGGGTACATCGGGATACGTTTGAGGACATTGTTATACAGAGAGCTTCAGGGAGTCATGCATGCTTCAAGGATCTTCATTTTTTTTAATAGTAGCTGGCCCAGGGATGTCAGGCTTCAGTGTTGACCTCCATTTGTGCAGGGTTGGTGTAGTGTTTCATTTTGTCTTTGAAGAGTCCCAGGAATTTTACTACCCTGATGTTAACCTGTGTGTTTACTTGGTTAAGTGACACAGTAGTCGCTTGCATGCATGTTCGAACGGCATCCTTCTGAAGTCTGATAACATTACAGGGCAAAGGGAAAGGATGTGCATTAATGTTTCTTTGTCCACCCCACAGAGCTTTCAGTTTATTTTTGCTGATATTAGCCAAAGGGGTGATCGATCTAGGGTTGGCTAGATGCCTTAGCAAAGGCGCATTCATTTAAGTTTGAGGTGATATGGAAATCCCATGTCAAAATATGCTTGTGGTTTTAAGGAATCCTAGGAGTTAATGCTTTGTCAGGAATGGGTGAGCTTTGCCAAGTTCTCTTTATCTTCATGCAGTCTACCAGATCTGTTGAGAATCCTTTTAAATTCGGCAGATGAGAGCCTTATTCCCCACAATTCAGAGGCTTGCAGTGACTACAGAGCATGGCTGAGGCTGCATCTAAAAATTGATTTTGAC
Source organism: Calotriton arnoldi (assembly GCA_963921515.1). Classification (NCBI taxonomy): domain Eukaryota; kingdom Metazoa; phylum Chordata; class Amphibia; order Caudata; family Salamandridae; genus Calotriton; species Calotriton arnoldi. The sequence goes on from CAWUFW010003640.1 coordinate 1,415,893, forward strand.
TGTGGCTGATTGATTTCAAGTCAGACGCGTGCTGCTAGTGTATTGTCCTCCACCATTCTAAATCTGTGGCACATTTAAAAAAAAGAGCGATTGACTGTTTCGTCAGTCCAATCTCTAGTCGTAGTTGGGCCTGAGAAGTATAGTTATGAAGCCTGTGTACTGATCGACAAGCTTCAGCAAATAACAGATCTAATAGCTAGGCTACCTTTGTTCCTATCATTATTTATCACCCATACGATATAGATATTGTAGGGATTTCGACAAAGAGTTAAAACCGAATGTTGAGAAGGCAGCTTTTGATTTCATTGACTCCATTTGTGCAGTGAAGTTGCCTCTCGCTTCAAATAATATTCCAAGGTATTTATATTTTGGTTCGACTGATAATCTGACACCATCTATCAGCCATGATCCTGGTGTTTACATTTTTCTACTGAATTTCACCACTTTTGTTTTTTTGTAATTGATTTCTAGTTTGTGTCACTTGATGAAGCTTGAGAGTGCCACTACAAGACGTTGCAAACTTACGGGGGTCATGCTCATCAGGCGTAGGTCATCTGCATATAGCATATGTGTGAGCCTACGGCCCCCAAGGTTTAGCGGGTGTGTATTTATGCAATCCAATTCTGTGGATAGGCTTGACAGGTACTTGTTAAAAAGTAGGGGGGCAGGCACACCCTTTATTTGAATCCAGTCATTGTATCCATTCTCTGATAGAGTTTGGAGCCATCCCCCAACTTGACACACCGCCAGGTTTCAGAGTACAGGAGTTGAATGGCTCTCAAGATTTTCGGCGGTATCCCTAGGGTAGTCAGTTGTTCCCAAAGTAGGTTTCTTTAGACCCTATCGAAGGCTGCCTTAAAGTCGATAAAACAGGCATACAATGTTGCTTTTAAATCGAAGGTCTTCTCGATATAGAGGGTCGAGGTGGCTAGGTTTGACAAAGTTCTCTGTCCAGAGCAAAATCCTGCTTGATTTTATGGAATGAGTTTCAAATTGTCTACCCATTCTTGCAGATCTTGTAGCACTAAGGTTGCATAGTGCTTGTTGTCAAAATCAAGCAGGGCTATGAGGCGATAGTTGCTGGATCGCCTCTGTCACCCCCTTTAAAGATTGGATGGATTTTAGAGCCGTGCCAAGAGTCCGGGACTACTTGATGGAAGTACACAGCACTAAAGGGTAGGCAAAGTTTTTTTGCCCATAATTCTAGGTTTATTTTACAAAGAGCAGGGGGGGGGGCTATTGGGACCTGGGGCACCATCAGAGTGACTCCTCTGTATTATGGTTTCTAGTTGCTTTGGGTTCATTTCAGCTTCCGCCCTGTGTGACTGTTTCTTCTCGAGTAGGACAACCTGCCTTACTGGGTGGTTCTGGATCGGTGAGCTGCTGTAGCCTTGTTGGGTCAAGTCAATCGTGTTTGCTGAGGTCTCTTCGTTCCTTGTTGGATGGATCAGGTGGATATGAATTGGGCTGCAGCAGTCTTGGTGGATCCTTTCTGTTATGGGTGCCGAGGGCATTTCTTGCCTCATTGAGTAATGTTTACGTAGATGTTGGATACATACGTCTTCACTTCTATTTGCCCCATATAGCACAGTGTTGTTATTATTTAACCCATGGATTATTTTTGTAAGAATGGAGACTCTTTGCCCAAAACAGGTCCATATGTTGTTACTTAGCCAACCATGTTGTCCTCTTATACTCTTTGCGTAGATCCCTTATTTTGGCTTGTTGAACCTTCGATAGGGGATTGCGTTACAGCAGGCAATATTCCAGATTTAAGGCCTTTTTTGCTAAAATAATGTTATTTGAAATCCATGTTGTGTTTTTCTGGTTGTTAGTTTTTTTTTGATAAACAAGTTTTTATTCTTTTCATTATTTCACAACAAGTTGCAGCGCAGTCAGTGCAAGTCCCCAAAGGGGTAAAAGAAATTCCATGCCTTACAATGACAATTGGAAGATTCCCATACAGTGTTAGAAACACACTCCGCTTCAGGAGTATTTTTAAAGTGGGTCCACCCCCGCAAACCATTTGCTCCATACTTTAACATAATAAGTTGGACAACCCTGTGCTTCATAAACAGGCTTCTCCTGTTGGGCGCACCAGTCTTCTCCCCTCCTCCATCGTGCCATTGTAGGAGGCTTGAAATCTTTCCAGTGGGCTGCGATATCACTCTTGCCCACCAGTAATGCCGTTCCCAGTAATGCCCTGTCCTCCCTGGTTCCCCGGACCCACTCCAGCACTCCCAGCAGTACCAGTCACGGGGAATGTTCGAGCACTGTACCCACCACCCCGGAGATCTCAGCAATGATTCCCCTCCAGTAACCCTATATGAGGCCACAGGACCACGTCATATGAAAAAAATCAGCGGGTGCGTGGTAGCTACAAAAGCATGAGGGGCCGGGCAGCAAATTCACTCGTTCGAGCCTGTCAGGGGACAAATATGCACAATGTAGATAATATGTCTGCGTAAAATCAAAGAGAGAGGCCCCACTACTCCAAAAGACAGGGTTCCGTCTTAGACTATCAGTCTCAAATAGTTTCCCTTGGAGATCACCAATCAACCACAATTTGTCACAAACAAATTCAATCGCTACACTCCCATACAGCCAGTCTTGAAAGAGCCAAAAGTTGAGAAACCGGGGCGTGGCTAGCCAACACCCAAGATGGCCGCAGGGGAGTGAGGCTCTGAGCCGTAATTAATTCATTTCCCCCAACATCCGCTAAATTTATCCGTATTGCCCACTGCGAACAGCTGCCTGGGTGCCCACTGCACTGCGGAGTCATCCGATCCGCCAACAAAGAATTTCGGCCAGCCCTGTCCAGAGAAATCCAGGCCGTAACCTCGGACCGAGATCGGGAGGAAGCTCGGGCCGTGAAGATGTCTGGACCTGCCCTACGGGACATCCGGTGCTGACGCGGAGGCCTGCAAGCACAGAGAAGTGTTTCTCTATCGGCGCCGCTACCTGCATGCACACCGGGACGTGCCCTGGTCCCCGGGAAGTCGTCGATCGCTCGCCGCTTGGAGCAGGCTGGGGCAGATGCTGCATTGTGCCGGGTGGGCTCCGGTGCATGACAAAGACTTCAACGGAGGATCTCGCGGTGGCCGCGGGGGCCTATAAAAGCAGGGCTGCGCCCTTCTTTCGGTGCCGCTGCCCGAGAGTAGCTGGGACGTGCCTTGCTCCCCAGAGGGTCCCCGGCCGCTCACAGCTGATTTCAAGGAGCGACGGACGCTGCGGTGCACCGGGTGGGCTCCGGTGCACGCGAAGATAGCTGAAAGCTTCAGACAACACCGGCCTGCTTCCAGAACAGCGACGGGGGTCGGGAGTGGTGATGCTGGATTCCCTCCCCCCCCGCGGATACTACTGAGGATTATGGTACCGATTGGGACATTTGGCCATTTTTGACGCTGGGGCCCGCCATCACATATCCACGTGGCGCTCCTCCCCCACCCTGATTGAAAAACCCTTTGATAAAACGTTGGCTGGGACGCATGCTGAGGGATCGTGGATGTCCACTTGCCATTGGGGTTTGTACTCTTGGGTACAGCTGGTTTCACCTCATTGGTGGGAGTACACCACGGTATAGCAGGCCTTGACATTTCGATTGCCCCAGAAACACGGCGGGACTGCTCCGGTGCAGCGAAGTTGCGCCCCTGACGCTTTGTGACCCCAGGCGAGGTGCTGTTCAATTGAGGGCATTGCAGACAATGCAGAGCGAAGATTGCACTTGGAATTTAACCCGACGCAATGGCTACTAATAAAGGCTACAAGCAATCCACTCTGGTAAAGCTCTCTAAATTCGTCCACACTAAAGCCGACGCATCGGATGAGAAGAACGCCGATGTCGACGCGGAGCAACGGGCCGCCGCAGAGGGCCCGTCCCTCACAGACGTTATGGAGGCCATTCAAGGGGTCCGCTCGGCTCTGGTACAAAAGATTGATATGGTGACATCTGAGGTCACCCTCATACGTGCCGATCTCCGCAACATGGGCGAAAGAGTCAAGGAGACCGAAGACTCAGTGAAAACACTTCAGACCTCAACAAAGTCCTTGGAACAGACAGTCAAACGGTTGCAGGCCCAAGCATCGGACTTTTAGGCGAAGCTGGAGGACTATGAAGGGCGCGCACGTCGAAATAACGTACACATTTTGGGGGTTCCTGGAAGGTCAGAGGGACAGGCCACTGATCTGTTCGTCAAAGATTTAATACAGAAGCACCTGCAGCCCCGGTCCCTCTCAAAGTACTTCTCTGTGGAACGGGCGCACCGTGTGCCGGGGGGCCCCCCCTAAACCAGGCGCTCCTCCGCGACCTCTGCTGGCGAGGATTTTTAACTTTCGCGACAGAGATCTCATCCTTCAAACGGCAAGAGCTGCCCCACCACTTAAGTTCGAAAACTCTACCATCACCTTTTTTCCGGACTTTACTTATAAAGTGCAACAGAAACGGAGATCCTTTCTCGAAGTTAAACGGGTACTGCGTGACCACGACCTGAAGTATGCTATTCTCTTCCCGGCCAAGCTGAGGGTGCTCGCTGAAGGGAAATCATGATTCTTCCAGACTCCGGAGGAGACCTGGGACTGGCTTGAAGGTTGGCGCACTTCCAGTAATCGCAGGCGGCCTTCTCTGAGTCAAGCGCAGCTGGAGAGATCTGATCGAGAGGGGGGTGTTTGATTCATCGTCGACCACCGCCCATGGTGGTGGCTCACTCTACCCCTCGCGAGCAGATACGGCCCTGGCCACATCATAGGATCTGTTTGCAACCATCGTCACGCTGGGGCACAGGTGACTGGGTTTGATGAACGATTGTCAAAATTTATGCCCTTCCTTTATATTTTTGATATTCGAGGGTTGCAACCGTTGACTATCCTGGTTTTGGATCCCCTACTGTGGGTCGCTACAAGGAGTGGGATCGGCCATTATGGGTGAGTGGGTATCCCCCCATCCACATTACATGAGGCTTAACGGTCGATATTTTGGGCACACATAACCGCATTTGTGGGGGATGTAGGTCACACTCTTGGGTAGTTTTGGCGGTGTTACGTTCTCCTTTACACAGTTTCTCTGTTTTGGGTATACAGGCGCTCTGCAAAATGGGGGGGGGGGGGTGGGCTGTTTTAAGTCCACGTTGCAGGGAGCGGGGGTTCCAGGGAGTTTGATTGGGTATTATTGTAGTTTTTGGATTTGTTTTTTGGGCAGTCTGATTGCTGATGTCGCCTTTAATGTCACTTGGGTCGCCAATAGCAGGCTCAATCTCTTTTCGTGGTCAAAAAAGTGCAATATATCCACTTTGGTATCTTGCAGCATAGGGTTGTATTGGTTTCCTTGTTGCTCCATTGCCCCCGGGGGCAGTGGGGCCTCTAGTCATACATGTAGATGAGTGTCGATCATAATACCACCCCACTACTGGGTCGCCTCAAATTACTCTCATGGAATGTGAACGGACTGGGAGATCGAATTAAGAGGGGAATAGTACTACAATATTTAAAACGTCATGCTCCTGACCTTGTACTACTCCAAGAAACGCATATCCAAGGTACCTCCTACTGCGCACTCAACAGATGGGGATATAAATTGATAGCTCATGCGGGTTATGCTCGGGGCTCCAGGGGGGTGGGCATTCTGGCACGAAGTTCCCTCCCCCTCCAGGTACATAAAGTCACACGCGACCCTCTCGGTCGTTTTGTTACGGTCTCTGGCCAATGGGAGGGCAGGTCCCTCAACGTGACCTCCTTATATCTACCCCCTAAACTTCATTCCTCTGCCTTGACCGACCTAGGCCAACATATGCTGGGCCTACCTGAGGGAGATGTATTAGTGGGGGGAGACTGTAATGCTGCTCTGAACGGCGATCTTGACCGCTTACCACCCAGGCGAGGGGAACTGATACAGCGCGATATTAGCAAGCAGCATTCATACACTAGATACTCACTTGGGCCCATACATTCATACTACGCTAATACTTACGCTGGGTTTTATCAGTTGTTACTCTTTATCAAAATCCCTGCTACCAATTACCGTCCGATTGAAGAGTAATGACTTACCAATGAATCCTTTGCTAATTGGGAAGTTTAAAATGAGTGACATTCATTATAGTACATAATCCTGAAATAACCACTGAGTCAGGAAGTTTTAAAATGTTTATCTAAAGATTTAGCAGAGTAAATTACAGAAACACATGGTACTTAGTCGCATATCATAAGGGAAGCATGGAATAATAATTATTGATTAATGACGGTCCCTCAGAAAGGAGAAGATAGAGACAGCAGCGCAACTAAAGGTTGCATTTATATTTACCTAAATGCGAGAACCCAACCCTTGGCCAAGGAGTTGGAAAGATTAGGACCCAGGAAGGATGAAGAGCAAAGACCTCCTCCAGGATCAGGACAGGACCGGTGACCACTCTACAACGACGCCTGCGCCGTTCCCCTCTCTGATACTCGACTTCTCTTCGATTCTCCCGTGCCTTTCTTCTAATGGACTCCACCGCCCCCTCCTCAGGACCTCTCTGGACAGCGGGTCAGTCTGCAATCGATCAGCTTGACGGTCTGGAGCTAGAAGCGCGCTAAACTAATTACTAATTCTATATCTATTATACCCTTCTACGCCCATGTACCTCCCCTTAATGTTGCTAAAAATATGGGACCACTACTTCTGATTGGACAAGGGGTGGATTCTCACACCATATGATTTTAGTTCATTTTCTGTAGGCCATTGTCTTTAAACTACCGCCCATCCAATTTTATACATTTGCTTTATTTCCCACCCGTCTCACGACAAATGTTATATATTCTTCATATACAAAGTTAAAATTTTCAACAGGAAAGGCAAAAGCACATCAACTTCGGCCACCAGGTCATGGCCTTGGACGACGTCCAGGTTGACTTCATTCTTTGGCAGCCAAGGAGGACACATGCGCAGAATCATTGTCTCTCGAGTTTCAGATCACCAACCCCAGGCCCAAGTTTACAAACTAATAAAAGTCAAAGAAGAAAATATTAAAATCACAAATAATAGGTTTCACTGTATACCCACTCTTTCTACTCTATCCCATTTACTTATAAATCTATCCCGCATTAGTAGCGTTAAGAAAACGACAAATTAATAATAACACAAGAGCAAGCTGAAGCATGTGAAAACATCAAGCAGCCATTTTAGAGCACACTGCGCAGAAGCAGAAATTTCCCACCAAGCAAAGAAAGACGTCACACCATGTGATATGGATGAGACATGAGCAGTAAGGTTCCCGCGCTTTAGCGCCCATTTTAGAATAAGACAAGCGCTACTTGTTAGTTAGAACACATAGGCAAGCTTCCTTGCTATTCGTGTAATGTATGCAACGTTAGTATAAACAATACATAATTAATAAATTAATACTGTGAGGTGATTGCATTCAAGCAAGTCTCATTTTTGAGTCCTTGCTCCATCAATCCCCTCTCTGATGGCGTTTAAGAGCCATCAAAATACTACCCTCAATCAGATGCCAACTTCTAGCAAATAGTTTCATTCTCATTTTTACATTTTCTATTTTTAACATCCCCTTTCAATTTCTTGTATAATTCACTTCTCACATCCTCAAGTTCAATTTCATCAATCTTTCTCTTCTTTCCTCTTCCTGTCACAGTATATGTTCCATTCTTTCTACAACATTTGCACCATATTATCATCGTCAGTACTATTATTGCTAACCCTGCTAAAGGTACTAATATTTGACCTATAAGCCCTTTTCCTACATTAGAAAACCAGGTACCAATTGACGCAATACTATTTGTCAATCTTTCCCATACACTATCAACTTCCAGTGGTTTAAGTTCCTTCTCAAGTTTAGTTATATTCTGTATATACGTTCCAATTTCTGCACTTTTATCAGGAATGTAAGTGCAACAATGTTTCGTCTTCAGTAATTTACAGACTCCACCCTCGTTTGCCAATAAAATATCAAGAGCAAGTCGATTTTGCATAACCATAGATCTAATCGCAACCATTTCTGCATTAATCATTAGAAATCCTCCAGCAGTATCCGTTGATAAACGATCAACCACTGTAGGAACTTTACATATCTTCCTTGAGTTCAGAATTATTCCCACTGAAGGTATCAATGCACCAAATATATCACCTACAATTTCAGAAAAACTAGCTCTTTTACTACGTGTTAATTCGCCATTGTTTTCATTGCTCCCAGTGTTTCTTTTTACGTGGTATATTTTTGGAAATACTATTCCAAAATAACAACTTCCATACCACCTTGCAGGAAGCCTAAAATAAGCCTTATTCCCGCATACATAATAGATTCCAGGAAAAACTGAATCTGTTCCTCCTTTTATTCCCCAACCTCCAAGAATTAAGAAATTGTGTTCACATTCACTGGTACCGATGAAAACATTGTTATAATCAGTCCTTAATCTATGTAGACAAATTTTTCCCATCTTTACAAAATCCAGAGCCATAGCAGCTTGAGCCTTGCCAGGTGTGTAACTCCCTTCTTTTTCAGCCCAAGGTGGCAAATGAGCCTTATGCTCAGAAGTTTTCTTTTGAAAATCTTGTCTTCTATTTTCTACTAAATTCAAAAATATCTTTTCTTCTTCATGTAAAGAACATGTTAGATTGTGTCTATGTGCATGTGTTATGTCTATCAATTTCATTGTTAAGAAAAATTCTCCCATAAACTGTGCGTCTTGACTACTAAGCACTGGGTTCATACTCTTGCGAATCGGAACCTCTGAAAATATCACATCTATGTTTGAATAATAATATTGAAGTCTCCTGTTCTATAAAATAAACTAGCTAATACACTACATGATATGCCATATGTCAATGGTAAGTGATGATATGTTAATCCTTCTGCTACTGATTCAGGTAATTTCATACAGACATAACAATTACTAACTTCCATGGTATCTACATATTGAAATAATAACTTTGTGAAAACATTAAAACTTGTGTCGTTATCAGTTATTTCATGATGAAACTCTGATTCATTTTCTGCCATTAGTTCTACTCTATTTCCCTTCATGTGTACTGTCTTTCCTTTAGTTTCGTTGTTAATCTTTTTATCCATTATCATAAGGTAAGGGACTGCTACAATCAGAACTAACCAAACTATAAGCACCATTACTAGACTACATATGCATATTGCACAGCATCTCCTACAACATCTCTGTTTTGGTCGTCCAGCAACTCTATCATCAGACATTTCGACAAGGAAGATTGCTCTTCTTATCTATTTTTCGTTTTTCTTTTATGACTCTTTTGCGTAATCAAGGTGGTCTTGTTTCTCTCTCGTACGTCAATTCTGCACTTGTTCCTTCGTCACCACTTTCACTTGACTCTGAGCTCTCGTAATCTTCAAGAATAATGTAAGTCCAATCAGGACCCTTGAATTTGTTATTCACAAGTTTCAGTCTCTTGCTTCTTCTTTTCTTAGTTCTGGTTTCTTGTTCGGTTTGACTTGTTACTTCATTTACTTGATCTGGATCTTCACTTCTGGTTGTTATGTGGTATTTTACTCTTTTAATGACACTAGGCCAATGATCACCTTTTCTTGTTTTCTTTGTTTGCACTGTTTCTTTATTTTTGTCTTCAACAATCTCTTTATTTTCACTGTTCAACACCTTTTCGTTTTCTGCAATTACTGTTTTTCTTTCTTGCTCTTTTTCAGGCCTTATTTGTTTTTCTTCTGCAGCTCCTCCGTGAGTTTCCAATAATTGACCTTGTTCTTTGTTTAATTCTTCATGCTCATATTTCTCGAGATCTTTTTCTTTTGTGTGATTTTCTAGATCTAACTGGTTCTGATCAGGGCTTGTTGCACTTTGTACTTCTGCAGCCTGACCAGATTCTTCTAAACCTGTCTTTCCCTGCTCAAAACTTGTTGGTTCTTCGTTATCTTGAGTCCAGTTTCCTTTCCCTATCTGGTCTTGCTCAGGTTCTTTTATTGTTCGTTCTTCTTTTCCCTGAGCTGCTTCTTCTTCACCTATCTGATCTTCTTCAATTTCTTCCAATTTTGCTTGACTTTTTGTTCTGTAGTAAACTTCAGGAATTTCTACTACCGGTATCCAGTCCTGACTTGTGCTCGGTTGTTCTTCTGCAGCTTCTCTTAAATCTCGAGCCTGAGATTCTTCCGCTGGGCAACCTTCAGCCTCCTCAGTGATTGATGCTGACTGAGGATTTTCTTCTTCAGGGTCTGGTACTCTTTTGGTGTGGCTTACATGAATCCAATTAGGAAATCCTGCACACTTCACTGCTGTATTGGTAGTCAGTATAACTTGACAAGGTTTTCCCCATCTAGGTGATAGACACGTCTCTCTGGTGTGATTCTTCACTACCACCCAGTCACCAGGATTCAAATCATGTTCTTGTTCAGGCTGCCTCGAAACTGCGTCTTCTCCGACCTGATGAGAGACAGAACGCACTAGATGCAATAATCTAGAACCATATCATCAGATATATTCAGCAGTTTGTTTATGGGAACATGTGCTTGTCTCATTGCTCTTCCCATCATTATCTCGTGTGGGCTCAATCCTGTATTTCTATCAGGAATGCTTCTCAGTCCCATTAAGACAAGTGGCAATGCATCTGGCCACTCCAATGATGTTGATGCACACATTTTTCCCAATCTGGATTTTATCGTGCCATTCAATTGTTCAACCACTCCAGAAGCCTCTGGGCGATATGCACAGTGCAATTTTTGTTCAATTTGGAATGCTCCACAAATTATTTGAATCACTTCACTGTTAAAATGTTTTCCTCTGTCTGATTCCAAAGTTACTGGGAAACCAAACCTAGGAATGAGTTCTCGTAGTAACAGCTTTGCGACTGTAATGCTGTCACACCTTCTGGTAGGGTAAGACTCCACCCACTTTGAAAACAGACATACTATGACTAGTACATATTTCAACCCTCTGCATGGTGGTAACTGTATAAAGTCAAACTGTAGTCTTATAAATGGACCTTCTGCCTTTCCAATTTTTCCAAACCCAATTATTGTTTTTCTTCCTGGATTATGCATCTGGCAAGTCAAACCTCTCTGGCAAAGGCTCTCTGCTACAGCCCTGAACTTGGGATTGTACCAATTCTGTCTGAAAAGCCTAATCATTGCATCTCTCCATATGTGTGTGTCTCCATGATACATCCTGGCCATTTGAGACAGTAGACAGTCAGGCATGACTGGTCTGCCATCAGCACAAATCCACACTTCATCAACTCCCCTTTGGGAACAACCCACTTTGATCCATGTTTTTTTCTCACTTTCATCAGCACCATCTTGTAATCTTCTAACCTCATTCCATGTTTCAGGTGGCATATACAACATAAGTTGGCAGCTGATTCCCATTCTTTCCACCCTTTTATTGACTGACAACCTATTTCTGGCACAATGTTGAGCCACAAGATCTGCATATCTGTTGCCGACTACCACCCAGTCATCTCCTGACTGATGTGCGGCACATTTCACCACAGCCAATTCTTTTGGTGATTGTATTGCCTCCAGCAATTCCCTTACAAATTTTCCATTTTTAATGGGGGATCCTGAAGAAGTCATGAAATCCCTCTGCATCCATTGTTGGCCAAAATCATGCACAACCCCATAACCATATTGGCTATCTGTAAATATAGTCACTTTTTGATTCCTCCCAATTTTGCATGCTTTTATCAAAGCAATCAATTCAGCTACTTGTGCAGATTTTACTCCTGGTAAATAGGATGCTTCGACTATTCCAGTTAATTCACATACTGCATATGCTGCAGTTAGTTTACCATCTTCATGCCTCTGGCATGATCCATCAACAAACAGCTCCCTGTCTGGCTTTCTAAGGGGCTGTTCTTCAATATCAGGACGTGGTTTCGTGCATAACTCTGTGACTTGTAAACGATCATGTTCCTCTTTTTCGTCATTTTTAATTTCCTCATGATACGGGTCTGGTAGTAAGGTTGCAGGATTTACTATTGTACACCTCACTATGTTCACATTTTCAGCACCCATTATTATTCTCTCATATTTAGTCAGCCGACTAGGAGTAAGATGCTGAGTTCGTGTTCTTGTCAACAGAATCACAACTGCATGTGGAACAAACACCTTTACTGGGTGTCCCATTACAATTGACTCACTTTGTTCAATGCTTAGACAGGTAGCCGCTACTGCTTTTAAGCAGCCTGGCAATGCGGCTGCCACTGGATCCAACGTAGCAGAAAAATATGCTATAGGACGTCTGTCCAAACCATGTCTCTGGGTTAGGACTGAAAGTGCACAATTTTCTCTCTCGTGACAGAACAATGCGAAGTTTCTCTTATAGTCAGGCATGCCTAGGGCCGGTGCTGAGCACAAAGCATTCCTCAATTTTACAAAAGCTCCTACACTTTCATCATCCCATTCAACTGGGTCTTTTGCTTTCTTTCTTGTCATTTGAATTAGGGGCTTCGCTAACAAGGAAAATCGTAGTATCCACTGTCGACAGTAACCTACTATTCCTAGGAACATTCTCACTTCTCTTTGGGTTACAGGCATTTGCATTTTCTTAATCAATTGTACTCTTTCCGATGTTCTTCTTCTTCTCCCCCTCTCAATTTGGTGTCCTAGGTACTTAACTGCTGTTGTACAGAACTGTAATTTTTCTGGTGAGACTTTATGTCCTTCTTCAGCCAAATGATTCAATAGTGCTATGGAATCAACAACACTGTCCTCTCTGGTGTTTGATGCCACCAGTAAGTCGTCGATATATTGCACTAGAACTGAGCTTCCTGGCATCACTAGCTTCTCTAGGCACTTTTTCAATAACTGATTAAAAATAGAAGGACTTTCCGTGTACCCCTGAGGAACACGATTCCATACATAGACTTTGTTCTCAAATTTAAATGAAAATAGATACTGGCTGTCTGGAAGCAATGGTATTGAAAAGAACGCTTGGCATAAATCAATCACTGTGAACCATCCTGCATTCCAAGGAATCTGATATAGTATTACTGCAGGATTGGGTACTATAGGACAACAAGGTTCCACAATCTTATTTATTTTCCGCAGGTCCTGAACAATCCTATATTTTCCGCTAGGTTTCTTTAAACCCATTATTGGTGAATTACATGGGCTACTCATCACTTCTCTTAGTATGTTTTGTTCTACCATTCGGTCTATTTCTTCTATTACTCCTGCTTTTACTTCTGCACTCATTTTGTACTGTCTGGTATTTGGGGAAATCGCACCTTCTTTTACAGTAATTTTAACTGGGTCTATTTTGGCCATAAGTCCTACTTCTTTTCCTGTGAAATCCCATACTATGGGGTTTACGGTAGTTTTTAATTCTTCTGGCAACTCATCTTTTGTTATCAATGAAAACATCTCATCTACTTCTGTACCTTGTTTTGCAATCAAAACTTATATACATGATCTTCATCTGGGGTCTGAACTGCCACACCATCCGGTGTGCAGAAAATTGTACAATTCATTTTGCACAACAAATCACGACCTAATAAATTTACTGGACTAGAATCACACACTACAAATTGATGTATTTCTCTGAAATTTCCAATTTTAACTTCCATTGGTTCGGTAAGAGGTGTTCTAATCTTTCTATTAGCTACTCCCACTACTTGGATAGCTTCTCCAGAGAGAGGAAGGTCTGGAATGTCTGCTGTTCTCACAGTAGACCCGGTAGCACCAGTGTCCAAAAGAAAAGTAATATCATTACCTTTTACACTCCCTTCAACATATGGACCTGACTGATCTACCGATAAGGATGCGCCAAGTACGCACTCCTTCTCCCCCTCTCCCAGGCACCGTCATGAACTATATTGACAGAAATCGTCCTGTAAAAGAAACTGTGATGTTACATAATCATGCTTACCACTTCCTCCTTGATATCCGACGTCTGTACCATGTTTTGCTCTGCTTACATTACCCTGAATAGGTGGAGGTGGCAACAGGCTCTGAGGATTTACACCCTGCTGTGAGTCATTCTGCGTCTGTGGATTTAAATTTTGATTTGGGCCATTATTATTCCGAATCTTTTTACATTCATCCTTCCAATGCCCCAATTTTCCGCATCCATGACAAGGAAATTTCTTTTTAGCTTCTTCTCTACTCATTCGTCCTCTCACTTTTCCACCATTCCCAGTATCACCATTCGTTCCCGAATCCTTTCTTTGATTTTCACTTGGATTTTCCAAATTAATTCCCTGTTTTTCAGCCATTTTCACCTGTGCCCACATCGCTTTTTCCTGCAATTTCTTATGTCTATCCTCAATATCGTCTCCACAATACTTTGCATATTTCAAAATTTCGTCGATAGGTTTCCCTTGCCAGCACAACATGTGCTGCTTAATCATCTGACAAATCTCTGGCTTCAAACCATAAACAAATCGATACACAAACTGACTCATGTTCTTGTCTCCAATGTCCTCAAATCCACTATACTGCTTGAATACCTGTAATAAACGCTCATAATAGGCATGTACCGATTCACTAGCTTCTTGGGTGGTTCGGTCTATTTTCACCCAATCTGTTTCTTTCGGTGGTATTTTGCCTTTCAGGTAAGTTATCACCTGCTGATACTTTTTCATTACATCATTTGACGGGGCACCTGTTTTCGGATCTCTAGGATACTCATCACTAGGCCAATCAACTGTAATTTTACAGTCTGTCCACAAATCGGCAGGTACCACTATGTCAAACAGACCATCTAAATCCTTCAACAATACCTTTGACACCTTCACAAACCTCTCAACCTGTTTGTACCATTCAATTGGTTTTTCTCTCAACTTTGGAAAATCGTTCGTAAATGACAAAATATCCTGTCTACTCCATGGGACATGCACATAGCCCCTTCCGGGAACTTCTCGCATCGGGTACATTTGATCTGTCTTCCCTGTTTCTTTCATCACATATTCAGAGGCTGTTCTACTGGATCGTGCCTCTTCCTTTTTCTTTGCCCATCGAACTCTCCATTTATCTAGGTCTCCCCATTTTTGCAAAACTGTCATTAACTCCTTTACTTGTAACTTTCTTCCAGATGCGTTCATATTTTCTAAGTCTTTGTCTGAAAAATCTGCTCTATAGGGTTTCTGCAACACCTTTGATCTCCCTATTTCAATTCCCATTTGCAAAGCCAAATCTGATAATTTCTCATGAAATATTTTTACATTTCTGGTGATACTTCTGCATATGAACAATAATTCTTCTTCATTGTAAGCATTTAGGCGATCTAGCCCCACATTTCCTGCTATTATTTCTTCTAATTCGACCTTTAATTTATAGATATCCAATATTTTTGGAGGTGTACACTGCTGATCTGATCCTTGTGCCCACCTTTCTAAGTCTTCTGGACTAACTACAGTGACACTTTTTGCTCCTGATGAAGTTATCAAGTTTACCTCTTTTGAGCACCCAGGTGTAGTTCTTCTGGGAGTACTATTGACAGAATCCCGAATTGGTAAATCCATCAATGATATCGTAGATTCACAATCACTAAAATGATCCTCAACCATTACTGGTGCTTCAGGTTTAGGAATATTCACAGGAGTAGGCATAACTAACGGTGGTGGACAACTTCCCTGATTACCATATAACGGAACTACTGGACCAATTGTTACAGGTATGGTCAAAGAATCAGGATGTACTTTTATCTGTGTTATCTTCTGTATTAATTCTGCTCTGGTCTTTTCTAGGGCTTCTTTCTCTTTATCGTGAAGGATCCTACTGGGGGTGAAATCATACACTACCTGTGGTACTAAGGTAGTTTTTAATACTGGAGCACTTGGGGTACATCCACTTGTCCCTTCCTGATAAGGTGGGGGGTTCCTTAATATTTCTTCTATAAATTCATCTTCAGAATCTCCATTTCTCATTAAATGTTTTGTCTTTTCTGTGCATTTCTTCCCTAACATTTCTTCTTCCGTAAATATTGGATATAATCCTTCTGTAAGCATTGCTCTCCTCCACTGTTTCATCTGACCGTCCCTATTCTCATGTTGGTATCTGGGAAAAAATCCTCGATAACCCCTATTACTCCTGGATCGGTCACGTTCAAATGCCTCGGTTTCCCATTCCTCTAAGGCTTCGTATTGAGTTAATCTAGGTCTGGGTTCTAAGTCATTCATCCTCAATCTCAAATTTTGAAGAATTCTTCCATTGAAGGTACCATTCTCGGGAAATGCTAATATCCCATCATTTTTGGTATATTCTATCCAATTCTCTATCCATACACAAGTATGATAACCTCTCTCCATCATCATGAATGAAGCGGGCGTTTTAGCTGGTGGAATGATAATTCCTTCCCTAGTTTTGATTGGTTTATCCTTTTTAAAATAGTTCTTAATCTTTTGCAGAAAGGACATTTTTCTCTTTTCTCCGTACATCTTGGGCAAATCTCGATGTATATAATTATATTCTGAAAAACCCAGGAATCTCCTATCCGGACGAGTTCCTGTTAAAGTCGGATCGCGTTCTACCATGTAATCTCTATCCACTAAGATTTTAGCTTCTAAAATATCAACCAATCAAATGTCTGCTAACTTTTATTTCTGAACCAATCCTAACGCGGCTTTTCGGTGACGTTTGTCTGTCAACCCCTCCTTTACAATCTGCGTTTCTCTGTCCCTCGCTGTTTCAACCAATCCCAGCGCGGCACTTGTGACGTCAGTACTGCTCCTGACTACTGACCCCTCCTGTACAAGAGTCGTTCCACACCCGCTGTTTCAACCAATCCCAGCGCGGCATTTGTGACGTCAGCTCCCTCTCCGGCAGCTGACCCTCCCTTTACAAAAATCTTACGCAAACTTTATTTTCTCTACAAATCTTAATTAAGTTTCAGTAACAACATAAAACATTGGCTATCGTGCCAGTTTCTCTAAAATAGAAAAGATAGTTTTCTCTCACACTTAGTAAAACCTTTCCGTTTACTAAACATACACTACGAGTAAAACCCTTCCGTCTACTCTTCATACAAGCTCCAGAAGTACCTGTTACTTCTCCAATGTTACCCTTTCTAGGTGATATAACATCAAATTTTCACCAGCGTACTCTTTTGCTATCACTCACACGTATATTCCCTAACCAATACTGATAGTCCTGCTTAACTTTTCAGTACTATTTCTGCCTGACAGATAACCTCACTGCAGTATGGCTTCCACTTACCAACCGCTATTCAATTTTCCCCGGAGATTCTGGACAACATAAAACAAACTTTGAATACACGGATGTTAGTTCATAAAATATAAAATTCTCATTACCCAATTAACAAAGAGTAACCATCCTCTGATTACCAGAAAACTGATACAGCGCGATATTAGCAAGCAGCATTCATACACTAGATACTCACTTGGGCCCATACATTCATACTACGCTAATACTTACGCTGGGTTTTATCAGTTGTTACTCTCTATCAAAATCCCTGCTACCAATTACCTTCCGATTGAAGAGTAATGACTTACCAATGAATCCTTTGCTAATTGGGAAGTTTAAAATGAGTGACATTCATTATAGTACATAATCCTGAAATAACCACTGAGTCAGGAAGTTTTAAAATGTTTATCTAAAGATTTAGCAGAGTAAATTACAGAAACACATGGTACTTAGTCGCATATCATAAGGGAAGCATGGAATAATAATTATTGATTAATGACGGTCCCTCAGAAAGGAGAAGATAGAGACAGCAGCGCAACTAAAGGTTGCATTTATATTTACCTAAATGCGAGAACCCAACCCTTGGCCAAGGAGTTGGAAAGATTAGGACCCAGGAAGGATGAAGAGCAAAGACCTCCTCCAGGATCAGGACAGGACCGGTGACCTCTCTACAACGACGCCTGCGTCGTTCCCCTCTCTGATACTCGACTTCTCTTCGATTCTCCCGTGCCTTTCTTCTAATGGACTCCACCGCCCCCTCCTCAGGACCTCTCTGGACAGCGGTTCAGTCTGCAATCGATCAGCTTGACGGTCTGGAGCTAGAAGCGCCCTAAACTAATTACTAATTCTATATCTATTATACCCTTCTACGCCCATGTACCTCCCCTTAATGTTGCTAAAAATATGGGAAACGCAAAAGCAAAAACAACAGTTGATGGACAGAATGCAGAACAATGTCATACATTCACCCCAGTACAGAGATATGGGCCTAAATCCATCGTTTTTTTGCTCACCATGCCATTCCAGTTTGAACCCAGCCATATGCAAATCAGTCTTGACCCTGTGCCTCATGGGAACAGTCCAGCCCGAACTGCCAAGCCAGGTCCTCCCTGGACTGGAAACAAGCATCCTAGGACCGGTTTCGGGGTTTTACCCCTCTTCAGCCAGGATAGCTTGATTCCAGTGGCATGGAGAGCACGGGACCCACGTCTGGGCATACCCGTCCCACTCGGGGTGACAAATGCAAAAACAACAGTTGATGGACAGAATGCAGAACAATGTCATACATTCACCTCAGTACAAAGATCTGGGCCTAAATCCATCGTTTGTTTGCTCACCATGCCATACCAGTTTGAACCCAGCCATATGCAAATCAGTCTTGACCCTGTGCCTCATGGGAACAGTCCAGCCCGAACTGCCAAGCCAGGTCCTCCCTGGACTGGAAACAAGCATCCTAGGACCGGTTTCGGGGTTTCACCCCTCTTCAGCCAGGATAGCTTGATTCCAGTGGCATGGAGAGCACGGGACCCACGTCTGGGCATACCCGTCCCACTCGGGTGACAAATGCAAAAACAACAGTTGATGGACAGAATGCAGAACAATGTCATACATTCACCCCAGTACTGAGATCTGGGTCTAAAGCCATCGTTTTTTTGCTCACCGGTCCTAGGATGCTTGATTCCGGTCCAGGGAAGACATGGCTTGGCAGTTCGGTCTGGACTGTTCCCATGAGGCACAGGGTCAAGACTGATTTGCATATGGCTATGTCTGAACTGGGGTGGCGTGGTGAAGCAAAATAACGATGGATTAAACCCAGATCTGTGACTGGGGGTGAATGTTTGCCAATGTGCAACATTCCGTCCATCATCTTATGTGTTTTGCTAAAAATATGGGACCACTACTTCTGATTGGACAGGGACAGGGGGTGGATTCTCACACCATATGATTTTAGTTCATTTTCTGTAGGCCATTGTCTTTAAACTACCGCCCATCCAATTTTATACATTTGCTTTATTTCCCACCCGTCTCACGACAAATGTTATATATTCTTCATATACAAAGTTTCAATTTTCAACAGGAAAGGCAAAAGCACATCAACTTCGGCCACCAGGTCATGGCCTTGGACGACGTCCAGGTTGACTTCATTCTTTGGCAGCCAAGGAGGACACATGCGCAGAATCATTGTCTCTCGAGTTTCAGATCACCAACCCCAGGCCCAAGTTTACGAACTAATAAAAGTCAAAGAAGAAAATATTAAAATCACAAATAATAGGTTTCACTGTATACCCACTCTTTCTACTCTATCCACATTTACTTATAAATCTATCCTGCATTAGTAGCGTTAAGAAAACGACAATTTAATAATAACACAAGAGCAAGCTGAAGCATGTGAAAACATCAAGCAACCATTTTAGAGCACACTGCGCAGAAGCAGAAATTTCCCACCAAGCAAAGAAAGACGTCACACAATGTGATATGGATGAGACATGCGCAGTAAGGTTCCCGCGCTTTAGCGGCCATTTTAGAATAAGACAAGCGTTACTTGTTAGTTAGAACACATAGGCAAGCTTCCTTGCTATTCGTGTAATGTATGCAACGTTAGTATAAACAATACATAATTAATAAATTAATACTGTGAGGTGATTGCATTCAAGCAAGTCTCATTTTTGAGTCCTTGCTCCATCAGAACCATCGGGGAAGCTATTAGCAGATTTCCTGGGGGCCATGGGATTGATAGATGTATGGCGTGTCTGCTACCCCACAACTAGACAATACACTTTCCATTCCGGGATTCATGGGAGTCTGTCACGTATCGATGATCTGTTTTGTAAAGCCACCCAACTTTCAATGTTCGGCGAGATCTCCTTCCTCCCCAGGGGTAACTCTGACCACTCTCCTATTATGACTCAATATGGTGGCGTATTACCCCCCACTCACCGCGAAATGGTTCTCAACCCTTGGTACCTTAACGTGCCAGCGATACGGGACACATTGACGAAGACCACCCAAACTTACTTTGTTGAGAATGATGGCTCTGTCGAGTCAGATGTAAAGTTATGGGAGGCCTATAAGACAGTGATCCGGGGTTGCGGGGTGGTGGCAGTGGCGGGCCACAGGAAAGAAAAGCGTAAGCAGCTGGAGGAAATAGAGAAGGAAGTGGCCCTTCTTGAAAGCGAATTGGTGACATCTGCATCATTACAAACCTCACATAAACTAGCTGTAAAACAAAAAGAATATAGAGACATCGCAGATGACGCAGCCCGGACCCAGTACCGGGCCACTCAACACCGTGTGTATGATATCGGGGACAAAGCTAGTAAGCTGTTGGCGTAGCTTGATAGACGAGAATTAGCTAATAGATGGGTGGCTGCAGTTGTAGATCCGAAAGGCATGAGGCAGCAGGACAGAGCCGGTATTGCGGAGACCTTCGCCAACCACTTTGAACAGGTTTATGTCCCTTCTTCCGCATCCACCCAGGACGCAGCAGCCGAATTACTTTCCACTCTACCCCTGCCAGTGTTGGATTCCCAGGATGTGGCAGAGCTTGATGCCGCCTTGACTCCTGACGAGGTATCTAAGGCGATTGGAGCATTGCAATCCGGAAAAGCCATGGGCCCGAGCGGCCTTCCAATTGAACTTTACAAAACTGTCTCCTCGACGATTGCCCCGTTTCTCGTACGAATGTATGACGAGAGTGTTACTTGAGGTATTTTACCTGAAACGCAGAGATTAGCAAATATTGCCGTCATACATAAAAAGGGAAGCCCCCCCAAGCACTGTTGTTCGTACAGGCCTATTTTTCTCCTAGACGCGGAAGTCAAAATATTAGCTAAAATTTTGGCCCTCTGCCTCTCGCCCTATCTCCACAAACTGATACACCCGGCCCAGTCCGGCTTCATGCCAAATAGGAACACCGCGCTTAATTTCCGTCGCCTCTTCGGGGTACTGGGCAGGGCCTCTACCATACAAGAAGACTCAGTGATTATGTCTTTAGACACCAAGATGGCTTTTGATATGATAGAATGGCCCTTCCTGTTTGCCGCACTTGAGAGATATGGATTTGGTGGTCGGTTTTTATCATGGGTGCGTCTTCTTTATTCAAAACCCCTGGCCCGGGTCACAGTTAATGGTAGCAGATCTGCAATCTTTGAGTTGGGAAAGGGTACGCGGCAGGACTGTCCCCTATCACCACTGTTATTTGCTCTGGCACTTGAACCTCTAGCTTTATGGATTAGAGGTGACCCGCTTATTAGGGGGCTTAATTGGTCGCTGGAGTGGTCGGATAAAATCTCCCTCTATGCCGATGACATCCTACTCTATTTAGCCAGACCCCGATTTTCGATTCACAGGATATTACATATCTTTGCCCTCTTCCAAAAATACTCCGGCTATCTCATCAACTGGGATAAGTCGCTGGTCTACGTTTTGAGTGGGGAACCTCTGCTCCTTCCCACGGGTTGCGACGCTAAAATAGTTACAGACGGTTTCCGATATCTCGGTATATATATTACAAGAGACGCAGGGGTCTTCCACCAACGCAATCTCTTACCTCCCCTACACCGCCTCCAAGCCGACGTGCAGCATTGGAAAACACTACCTCTTACACTACTAGGTAGAGCTGCCCTTTATAAAATGATGGCACTTCCCCGCTTTCTTTACGCCTTACAGAATACACCATATTTAGTCCCACCTCAATATTTTCAGTCAGTTGACTCCGAGGTGCGAGCTCTACTTTGGAACACCGGCTCGCCCAGAATTGTTCTCACCAAGCTTACAAAAAGCTGGTATGATGGGGGTATTGCTTTGCCAGCCATTAAAACATATTACTGGGCCTCACAGCTAGTGATTCTTAATCACTGGACGCATCGACCTATTGCAGACCTGGCATATAGAATGGACAGGCACAACATGTTTGCAGGTAATTACTTGAGGGCACTTTATGGAGAGACAAGATATGCACCTAAATACACCCCGACTTCCACCACGGTCTCCCTCTGGCATGCCGCAACCGCTGCTTTGGGCTGGAAAGGTAAAATTACACGGGTTACTCCGTTGCTAGAGTCCTGTCAATTAGGTATGCTCTCAAGGCAGCCGGGGTTTGACAAGTGGGATCTGATTGGCCTTTCTACAGTTGGGGATCTGTGGGCGGGGGGGCAGGGTTATTCCGTTCGGCGAGCTACAGACACAGTACCAATTGCACGGGAGGGAAACCTTTAGGTATCTTCAGGCAAGAAGCGCATTATACAAAGCAATTCCCAAGGGTTCTGACCTACCTGTCTCCTCACCTTTGGAGGATAGGCTATTGGATGATTACCTCCCTGAAAAGGCCATCTCATTGACCTATTGGAAAATTCTTCATAACTTACCTGAGACACATGACAAAATACGTACAAGATGGGCTGACGATGTCGTGGACATGACTGATGAGGATTGGAGGGAGGCCCTATCCTCACCCCGGGAGGTGGCTATTCGTTCCCGCTTCAAACTTATACAGCTAAAAATACTCCATAGAGCCTACTATACTAGTTCGGCACTTGCTAAGATGGGCCTCCTTGACTCCCCGGCCTGTCCCCGTGGCTGCAGTTCCACTGGCACCTTCTTACATCAATGGTGCGGATGTCCGGTCCTTCAGAAATACTGGGGTAGGGTTGTGCCCACCATGTCCCAGATATGCCACAAACCTATTGAGGCTTCCCCCCAGCTTTGTCTTTTGAACATCTGGGAACCCACTGACTTGTCAAGAACTGAACAACTATGGGTCTCGTTGGGCTGCATGGTGGCAAAACGCAATATTGCCAGAACATGGAAGGGAAGAGTTAAGCCTCGATGCATTGATTGGGAGTCCGACATGGACTGGTGCATGCAAGCGGAGCGGGTGATATATGAGAGCAGGGGATGCCCGGGCAAATGGACAAAAATATGGGGCCCCTGGAATGAGAGTAGAGGTTTACTATGTGCCCCCTTTGGTGAGACTTCCCTATTTGTTGTTGACAATGAGACGCTGTAAGATTCTAATAGATAACCGAGATCATGAAATACCTGATGATGCTATCGACCCACCGTGCTGAGCTGTATCTCAATGTAATTTTGTATTGCGTGT
The DNA here is from genome assembly GCA_963921515.1 of Calotriton arnoldi. NCBI lineage: Eukaryota > Metazoa > Chordata > Amphibia > Caudata > Salamandridae > Calotriton > Calotriton arnoldi. The sequence continues at coordinate 1,439,095 of CAWUFW010003640.1, forward strand.
TTTGTATAACTTGACTGCCTTTTATTGCACTTGATTTATTTGAGTTGTTTTTGTTGATTTTCTTTCAATAAAAAAGATTTGTCAAAAAAAGTTGAGAAACAACTTCAAATCACACAATTTAATAATAAATAAAATCTCACATCAATAAGTCAATAAAATACAAAATATAAAAATTCATCTAGGATCTAATACATAGAAAAAGACAGAAAGAGAAAGGAGAGATAACACATAAGACATTCACATGTCATTAATTGTTGTCAATTTGTAGGAAACAATACAAGTAACACATCATAGAGTTAAATTTCTATTAGGATATGTGGAACTGTATTCCCAAATTTAACAACCACTAGACATCAACGCGTTTTGGTGGGTAGTAAAGGATAAAAGCCACCTTCTTCAGGACAAAAATATTCCCCTCCTATCGATATTCTACCTTAAAATCGGTGATACTACTCAGGTGGGTCAAAGACCTCACTTAATTCGTTATTCAATCTTTAAAAGAAACAGCTTTTTGCAAAGTCACCATAGGATCTCCGTGTTAGTCTAATTGGGCTTCAATAAATAAGTGCCCTCACTCCAGTTAGTATCAAAGGATCCTCCCTCCAACAGTAGGGGGATAAATGAGGAAGTTAAAAAACCATCCACCGAGTATAGCCAGAGCAGACAATAATTATAGACTGTCTCCATGTCTATTCAGGGCCCGCACTGCCTAGGTCGCATCTGTCTTGTCGATCGAACAATTACGGACTCAATTGTTTGAAGCCCAACTAGATTAACACAAAGGTCCTATGGTAACTTTGCAAAAAGCTGCACATAGCTGGATGATTTTAACTATAATTATGGTGGCAGCACAATATATATAGAGGTACCTAAGGTGTTTCTTTTAAAGATTGAATATGAATGTCTCATGTGTTATCTCTCCTTTCTCTTTCTGTCTTTTTCTATGTATTAGATCCTAGAATAATTTTTTATATTTTGTATTTTATTAACTTATTGATGTGAGATTTTATTTATTATTAAATTTTGTGATTTGAAGTGGTTTCTCAACTTTTGGCTCTTTCAAGACTGGATATTTGGGAGTGTAGCGATTGAATTTGTTTGTGACAAATTGTGGTTTCGATTTTACTCGTGTTCCTCTTGCAGCCATGTTTTCATAAAGTGCTGCTTGTACTTGAGATCCTTCCTTATCTGTGGCCAGCTCAAGACGGAGAGTCTTTAAAGTGTGCCTCTACAGTTTCATTGAACTTCCTTGTGATTGGCTGCCAGGGTCATGTGCTTTTCGGCACGTGCTATACACACAGTTCACCATATCTGTAGCCATTTCACTCAAATTCTTATCCACTTCAGAGAGTATCTTATACACCTCAATGCGGTTCGTACCATTTTTATTCACTTTCATACCTATTTTAATCAGTGTGCTATGCACTTTAATGTGCTTCATACCCATTCCTTTCAAGTACTACTGTGTTCACATCATTGTGATTTCTCATTTGACTCATATTCCCATCTGTTTCAAGGAGTTTGGTATTCACCTCACTTTTGTTTAAAGCCATGTCAAGGTGTGTCATATTTAAGTCATTCCCTCATGTTTGTGTTTGTGACTATTAGGGGCCGATTATAAGTTCATATTTCTGATAAGGAATTAGCAAAAGAATCGGTACTTCCGGGACTGATTCTCCTGGTAATTTCTCCCCAGAATTTCACTCTGAGATTTCGACTGCTTTTTGCAGTGAGGCTCCCCTGATGAAACTTCAATCAATCAATCAATCAGGGGTTTATAAAGCGCGCAACTCACCCGTGAGGGTCTCAAGGCGCTACGGGGGGAGGGGAGTGCAGCTCCGGATCAGTCGAAGAGCCAGGTCTTGAGGCTCTTCCTGAAGGTGTGCAGAGTGGTGGCGCGTCGGATGTTGACTGGGAGCTCGTTCCAGGTCTTTGCTGCGACGTAGGAGGCTCTTCCGCCTGCTCTGGTTCTGCGGATGCGTGGGGTCTCTGCCAGGGCGAGGTCGGCGGAGCCGAGGTTACTTTTGAGAACGTGGAAGGAGACTCTTTCGTTGAGGTATTTGGGTCCGATGTTGTGGAAGGATTTGTAGGCGTGGGTGAGCAACTTGAAGGTTACTCTCTTCTCGATGGGGAGCCAGTGGAGGTCTCATAGGTGCTGGGTCATGTGCTCGTGTCGTGGGGTTCCGAGGATGAGTCTGGCCGAGGTGTTCTGGATGGTTTGGAGCTTGTGTAGCAGGGTTTTGTTGATTCCGGCATAGAGGGCGTTGCCGTAGTCCAGTCTGTTGGTTATGAGTGCGTGGGTGACGGTCTTTGGTCAAGGTCAATGGCAAGTGTATTTACCATTGACCTTGTAATTCTAATAGGGCCAATAACACAAGATCTGTGGTAAATCATCAGGGCCAGGTTTAACCTGGGAACTCTGGCTGCTGAAAGCAGTCAGAATCTCTGAGAAACATTCTGGGGCAAACATTGGGAATTACCGCAGTGTCCTGTAATTGTTGATTTTTTAGGGGAGCGTCACAATTCCAAGTGCAGTGCCCAATAACTCTGCCAAGACGTTACTGGTACCCCCAGTAATGATAACTTCTTTGTGCGGCTTAACAGGGCCAGATCTCGGGCACTCATAATGAGTCATGGCATTGTTTTGCAAAAAATAAAATCAGCTGATAAATAAGGTATGGGGGAAGGACTGGCGGTTAGAGCGGACTGGAGGTGGAAGCAGGTAGAAGATGGCTTTCATCCTTGTGTGGGTAAAAGGGACATGTCGTATAATGCTGTGATCCTTGTATGGTTGGAGCCTGTGAAAGAAGATGGCTTTGTGACCTATGGATAATGGGCACAGAATGGGGCCTTAGTACTCACCCCCTTCCAAAGGACCAATTATTCAGGACATGCACATGCCACTCCAAGCAGGTCTCAAGATGCAGGAGAGATTACACTCAGAGGACCTCACTATGGCTGTAGCTTTCTTTCCAGAGCTCTGCAATTCTCGCTTCAAGGAAGCCCACCCCAAGATAGAAGGCCTCAAACATGTTTTCTGCAGATCACACTTCTATTGCTGCCAGTAAAGCTTCACCTACTGCAAAACTCAATCTTTATTTAAAATTAGTTTTATGACACACTTTACTAATAGAACAGTAGACTGGCCATAAAATACAATGAAAAGATTTGCAAACACAACCCCGTCCCACAAACCACTCTGAGATAAAGTTCAACTTCACAGGTATATAATGTGCTCCCAGGTAAGGTAACTGAACAACAGATTAGTTCCTAGAACACATGCATCTCTTGAACAAGGCAATACAGAGAGAATGCCCTAAACACCAAAGAACCTCTTAAAATGTTAAGTTATGACATATGACAGTACATCAACCCAAAAGTGTATTTAGTTTATTTGTCTATATATTGTCTCTTAAAAGGAAGACTCCAACCATCTAGGTTTTAGAACACTGTACAATGTATTTAAATAGCAGCAGGAAAAATAACACTGAATGAAACACTTTGAAAGATAGCATTAACATATCTGGAGTAAATACTGTTTCAATAGTGGATAACATGTCAACAAAGATGTGCGTATAGATACTCAGGAATGTGACAATGTGAAAGGCAATTGTATAACAATTGCTTGCTAAGCACAGACTAACTTCAGTATGTGTGATGTGTAAGTAGGTTCTGTCAAATGCACTACAAAGCATTCTGCGAGCCGAGTGAAACATTAACTGAGACTAGGTGAGTTAGGGAAAGACACAAATGGATTAAATAGATACTATCAGGTTACTTTCTGATGCAGATCAGTGAAGGCATGCCTGACTAATGTAAGGAGAGATAAGAGTGAACATGTAATATACTGCAAAGCCATACATAAAGGGGAAAAGACAAGTAGTTAATATGGGAGTCAGGGCAGTCAGCATTGTTATTATTCAAGAATGAAATCGGCAAGTCATAACCACAAGACCAGGACGGGTATCAGAACGACTGCATTTAGGACATGGCTGTCATAGTAATATGGCAGAGCGTAAAGCTGAGCATCACACATGAACAATTAGTTCAAGTAAGCATTAGTGCTACACAATTGTACAAGACAGAGGAAATGACCTGCTTGAGAGGTGAGAGTCGGATTGGAGAATGCCGCAGTCCACAACACCGAATAAACGAAGCTCAAGAACTGCAGGGTCAAATATAGAGGTGATGCAACCCTTCATGGTTTGCTAGAATAATGCATGAGTATGAGGAAGTGATAACAGAAGCAGAAACAGGTCTGAGAATAAAAGGGAATTTGGCAGTCACGTCCTGTTGTTTTTTGAAGGGTTTTGAAGCAGAGAAAGGGCTGTTCTAAATTCTCGGAGCATTCCTGAAGAGGATCTTCTTGAAAAGTGTGGGACAGAGAGATCTTTAGTGTTATGGTTGCAAATTGTATTTACCTCCAGAAATGAATAACATATGTGTGTGGTATGGAGAGTGTCGAAGTGTTAAGATTTCTATGGTTGGCAGCTGTTCCCATAAGGTTAAATCTGGGAGGGTAATGTAGGTTGGGAGAGGCTCCCTTGGGTACATTTTGGTCGCGTATAGTGGCGCGTTTAGAGGGCAAACGTCAGTTAATAGCAAAACATGGTATGGTTTGTTTATTGTAATTTTTAATTGGTGTACATAGATCTGAAAACGTAAACTAATGTCATTGTTTTAATACTTGTAGTGAACCCCTGAAGAAGGGCTATCGAAAGCCCGAAATGCATTGGGTAAAAGAGATCCACTACTGAGGATGTTTTATGTATGTGTCATGCTCCAGAGAAAGGCCTGGATTGGCATATCTGTTGCAGTAGAAACTTTCGAATACATAAAGTGCCTCACATGCGACAGGATAAAACATTTTGAAGAAGATGATATGCTGGAGGATATGGAATAAAAAAATTTGATTAAACGTGGATAAATTGTAAAGTATTTTTGGTACTAAAGACGGAGTGCTGTGCGTTCGGTTGGAGTGTTTCCTCGCTCCCGTTTCTGAAGCTGTTCCCATAGGGCATCTAGCATCCATAGGTGACCATTTACGGAAAGCAAGAGCTGGTGTATCATGTGCACATTTTTGCTGTTGATCACAAATCTCTCAGCAGCATGTAGGACAGCTCTAGGTGCAGCCAGTCTATCTTTAGGAGGCCAATGAGGAGGGCTGAGCAGTACTCAAGTCAGGAAATGACCAGAGTCTCAACTGCTAAATTCAGGTCTTGTACAGAGAGTGTGGTATAAGTGGCTGCACTTCTGAAGCTGAAATCTAGATGAGTATGAATGGGTCTCTAGGGAAATGTGGAGCTCTCCCTAGCAGGTTGGTGCTGTGAAAAGCTAGAAGGGCTGGGGTGAGACAGTTGTGTCAAGCATTGTGGCGGACATTGACCCTCACCAGAAGATTCATTCACCTCACTCATGCCTGACCAGCAACTGACTCTGCAGAGCCAGGTGTACGCTTTAGTTTAAAACTTGCCCCTTTGCAGTCCATGCTGCCTCTGAATAGAGTGCTGGGCACTTTGATGCTTTATCTTCAATAGCTGGTCTGGTAATTTGACACAAAGGCACAGATTCTTCAATCAGACTTTGATTTCATACTTTGAAATGTGTGCGACTATCCCAAGAAAACCATATGCTTTCTGTGACCGGTTCGCTTCATATTTCTATCATCACCTAATGGCGTATATTTTAACTCACCTAGGTGTGAATTAATTATCGCTTTTAAGATAAAAAACAGGCAGACATAACAGACAATCCAACAAGTGACTCCAGTTGAGCAGTCAGCACAAGTGACTCCAGTTGAGCAGGTAGCACAAGTGACTCCAGTTGAGCAGATAGCACAAATGGCTCCAGTTGAACAGGTAGCACAAGTGTCTCCAGTCGAGCAGGTAGCACAAGTGACTCCAGTCGAGCAGGTAGCACAAGTGACTCCAGTCGAGCAGGTAGCACAAGTGACTCCAGTCGAGCAGGTAGCACAAGTGACTCCAGTCGAGCAGGTAGCACAAGTGACTCCAGTCGAGCAGGTAGCACAAGTTACTCCAGCTGAGCAGGTAGCACAAGTGACTCCAGTCGAGCAGGTAGAACAAGTGGCTCCAGTTGAGCAGGTAGCACAAATGGCTGCAGTTGAGCAGGTAGCACAAGTGGCTCCAGCTGAGCAGGTAGCACAAGTGAGTCCAGTCGAGGAGGTAGCACAAGTGGCTCCACTTGAGCATGTAGCACAAGTGACTCCAGTTGAGCAGGTAGCACAAGTGGCTCCAGTTGAGCAGGTAGCACAAAGGGCTCCAGTTGAGCAGGTAGCGCAAGTGGCTCCAGTTGAGCAGGTAGCAAAATGGCATGTGTGCCAGTCTTACCACACTGCTGTGGGCTAGAAAAAACTGCCCCATGGGCACTGGGTAAAAAAAAGCTTTATTTTGTCTTGTAGCCATTATTTATTAAAGCTTCACTTTACACCATGTATTTATAAAATATTCCAGTTTTTATATATTTTATGTTAGTTTGCCACTTTTTTAACAACTCATTGTATAACCTGCTAAAGTTACTTGACGGGAGATAAGTTATGCCAGCAGAGGTGATGGTAACAGTTGGCTTAGAACTCTTCTTGATACAGGACGGTGTCTCTCCGCGCCGGACGCCTTTAGAGCTACAGTTCTCAACATCAGCCATTTGGGAGTTAATGATTCCCCATACATATGGCTTCAACAAAAAGTAATGCACTTGCCACATCACAACAATACATAAACACTACGACTGAGACAATAATCTGTATAATTATGTACTCCTGCAAACAGCACATCAGAAATTTTCTTTGAAAAACTTGAAGTTGAACTGCTCACAGTGCGACTTGATGACCTTCGCAAGTGCTGGGGAGCCGCAGAAGAACACGTGCACTTTACCTTTCTTTTCGCTGCTGATTTTTTGAAACACCTAGATTGAAGATTTAAAAAAAAAAAAAAAAGGATGGATTGGTGCATCTTCTTTTACACTTTTTCAGAGACATTTTAACCGCTTGCAGTTTTTTTTATGGATAAACAAGCAGCCATTGCATTTTTATAGTGTCTTCTGCCATTAAATGCTACAAATGCATAGTTGTAGCTAAGTGAATGGGAGGAAAGTAAATCTTCATGCGTGTGTGAGCAGGTACCTGAGGACAAGGTCATGACCATAAAACATTTGTAGCCTTCACTACTAGAAGCACATTTCTTGTTCATTCACAAACACCACAATGGGTTGGGTGCTGATGGGGAGATTCCTAAGGATAGTCCCGGGGTAGGTTCCTACAAGGATTCCCTAAGGCAGGTTGCTACGAAGAGATGCTAAAGTAGAAAAGTGGCTTGTGTCTTCTATAAGAGTGCCATAAAAAGGGTCTGTGAAAGGTGGGCTTTCTAGGGAAGAGTTTCTGGGGAACTTCTTAAGATGGAACAGATTTCTTAAACAGCAAGTTCTGAGAACAAAGGGAGTTTTCTCCAAATCCTTTGGCATCTACTTGCTACAGGGCAATTGTACCCGACTAATATCCGAGGACATTGTGAACTGCTGCTCTGTAAATGATTAGCCAATACTTGCTTTGTATACTTTTCTCTACTAGGGCAGAGAGCTAATCCTCTAGCCTGTGCAGCCATCTGGATGCCATCTGGCAGGGGACTTCATTGCCCACTCTGCCCTGCGAACTCGGACCTGAGAGGAGGTGGGGCAGAGCCTCACAGTGCTATTTAGTAGCGCCGACACTCATCTGGGATGCGCCTAGGCGAAAAGTGGGCCAAGAGGCTGAGCTGGGCCACCCCTCTGGGCCCTAAGCCCTGTGTATTTTGTACTTATATCGTCCAGGTATCCCTACTTTTCTCTTTTAAACTATTACTCTTTTAAGCCATTTATGAACTCTGCTGGAAGTCTGGTTATAGAGGGAAGTTTGTTCAAAAGCCGCAATTCTAGTGGGTCTAAATGGCTTTTCTTCTAATTGATTGTTTGTCCCTCATCCTTGGCATCTCATTTTATTGTTTCAGGTGTTTGTTGGTTTTTTCCTGTCTGTTTCTCTTTTCTTTCCCTTTTTTTATCCTACACATTAATCTTTTTTATCTAAATTTTTAAATTGTTACATCAAGAATTCACGTGCATACTTTATAGCGTTACTCGTTTAGGGGATAGAAGTTCCTGAATTTATCCAGCATGGGGAAGAGAAAGGCAGACGAGGTACCGCATTGGGCTCACAAGGACAAAAAACCTCTGCATCATGCTGCATAGAATTGTACATCAAAGGAAATGAACTCCCTAATCGAAGAGGTTGAATCCTTTATCAATGACGAAAAAACCCAAAAGAGCTTGTCTGTTGCACCCAAGATAACACAGTTCTTTAGTAGGACTGACAAACAGATTTTACCTGCTACAACCATCACTTCTATTCAGGTTCCCACCCATAACACTTCCGATGACTATATGCCAACCGCCCTCCCCAAGGAAAATGAGGCCACTGAAATCCTGCTACCCTGCAGCAATAGATACACAGTGCTAGCGAACGTTGAAGAATCTTAGATAAACAATCTTAACGGTTCCCCTGTTCCCCTTTCTGGTCACGACCCTGCCCATAAAGATTTGTTCCAATCAAATAGATCTTTCTCTGTTTCTGATCACCTCAGACAAGAAATTGGGCATTTGAAATACATGGTCTACAAGTTGACCCAGATGGTTTCAAGAGCTACTAGTTGGGGACAAACTCTTTGGGGTGTGCAATCGTGCCACCAGAACTCAAGCCAAACTCCGTTCCATGATTGGCATCTTGACCCACGCTAGTTTCTCGAAATCTGGCCTCTCAGATGGATCGTTTATTGAGCATGTCCCCCCTAGAAATACAACTGCTACTAGATTGGTGGGTTATGTTTCTAATAACACATGACCCACCACAGCTCACATGACTGGGAAACCTTCGTTGAAAAGCCTGCCCCTAACTTCCAGACCCCATAGCCCATGCTGGACACGGGCTACCTATCACACACATGAAAATGCCTTATTTCGGCAATCTCTCTTCTAACAGCGAAAAAGTGCACCACTGGGACTCTTCTTCTGTCAATTCCTTCTTGCTGAATAGAAAGGGCAGCACACTATATATGGTTAATGTGCCAAAATATAGGCGAAAGGGGCGGGAGGACACTGAATCCTTGATTAATATGATCATTCACTGGATCTGGCATCGCAGTGGCTGTCTCTCCCTTATTTGCCCCAATATTCTTTTCATCCAGTGTGTTATTAGAACTTCATATCCCTTAGATTGCCTCAAAGTAGAACTTATAGATCAAAAATTAGGTGAAGGTTTGGTGAGCTTGGATGCCAGCTCGTCCCATTCGAATTACTCCTCCATCCAGTGCAAATATAGTGCTCCAAGCCTGAATCCATCCCAGTTGACCAAGTTATCCCTTCCTTTGGACCATTCAGACTTGCTAAAAGGGACCTCATCCTCCCAAGCTAACTCTGGTAGCCCATTAAGTGAAGTTGATTGACTACATTCACCTGTGTTTCTATCTAATAGCTCTTGCAGAACTTATAGAAAGGATGTATTCTTCTATCCTGATGAATTGTCCAGTAATTCGAACACAGACCCCCAAACAAAGTGAATAATTTTACCATCTCCCAACAGTCTGACCCAACTTCACTTACTTGAGTTCTGATAGAAACCAATCGTATTTCCAAGCCTAGTACCTGCAACCTCTATTGGAATATTGCTGGTTTATGACAGACAAAAATTAGCTGATCCTGCTTGGCATACTTTTATGGATACTTATCAATCTGTTTAATCCAGGAATCTTGGGTTACGACCCAGTTATATAGACCTGGTTATGTTACCTACAGTATAGATGCCATTTCATCGAGCACTGGTAGGCCTTCGGGCGGGTTGATTATCTAGTTAAAAATCACCTTACAATGCTCTGTTAAAAAAAAAAATATTCCATCTCTTGATGTTTTAGGTCTTGTTATCATGACCTCCAATGGACTCTGTGTCAATATTTTTAATGTATATAATCACTCAGTTCCTAAAAGCAAAGAATATGCAACAATGAAACTCCTTGATGAATTTGTTTTCTCTCTAAAGAACTCTCCCTCTGTAATCCTTGCAGGCGAAGGCATTACCACCTATGAACCCCTCGAATGTATGTCAGATCTAACTCAATGGAAGGATGAGATTACAGGGGAGGCTGTTTCTATTAAAATCTGCCATACAGGCACCCTACATTTAGCATCATTAATCCTGTGTCATGGCTTATGGGCATGCAATGGGAGGTCTAAATCAGACCGGAGCAGAGCATTTACAATACATTTAGAAGGGGCAACCAGAAAATCAGAATCAACTATTGTGTCTTGGATATTAGGATCTGGGGTAAGTTTCTCGATTTGAAGATCATCCCAAGGTGGGACAGTGATCATATTGCTCTAGACTACTGAAATCTTTCAAGATCTGCCCGTCTTGAACCCTAGCAACTTAATAGAGTTTATTAATTACATGGAACCCTGCCTTACTGGCCAATATTTATGACTTTTTTCTACCATCTTGGCTCCTGTTGAAGACTCATGTTATCAGAATATATCAATAATTGATTTTCACACGAAATTGTTTGCTTCCTTAAAAGGACTGTTCTCTAATTCCAATATGCGAGGCTGTAATATAACTCCATGGTTTTGCAAGGGATGCCGTCAGGCCAAATTCCATCGTATCTTTGCCGTTAAATCTCACAACAAAGTGGCTATAAGAGAAGCTCGATCCTCTTACTAGTATATTCTGGCCATTAAAAACGTGGGTGGGAAGAGACCTGCTAGATGCTTCTCAGAATAGAAATAATATTACATTTTGGCAAATATTAGCCCATGGTAGCTTAGCTGATAGCACATCAACAGTACATCTTCAACCTAATCTTTGGTTCAGCCATTTTTCTGCTTTATTTTCTGATAATTATTGTGATGCTTCTCATCCAGCAGATGCTACATCAAGGCTGCCACTAATAGAAATCCCTGAGGCAGGCCGAATTGCTTTCTCCTTACTCGATACCAGTAAGGCTATTGGGTCTGTTCATCTGGAGAAGGACCCAGGTCCCGACATGACCTGGGGACCTATAAAAATCTGAGTTGATATTTGGGCACCCTATATCAATTTTCAATCCAATGAGATACTAAGTGGAACAAATCTACCTGCTTCTGGGGCACACATCATACCAATTTATAAAAAGGGTGACAGAGGTGACCCATTGAAATATAGACCAATAAGCCTCTTTGACAACTTGCAAAAAAATTTCTGTAAGCAGGTCCTGGACAAGCTTCAGGGAGGATGGATGATGCCCATGAGGCTATGGTCTCACCACGACCTGGACCCTTATAGAGCTGAATTACAACAGGTCTTGCGTCTGGACACTAACCTAAAAGTAAAGTGGTACTCTTACGTGAAAGGCTGGCCCATCAAATTAGGGTTCCAGACAGTATGACATGATCCATTAAAAAAGCTACGAAAGGTGCTTTAATCAACACCTATTGGGGGTTTTGTTATAGAACAATGGCACCAATCAACTAATACCGGGAATCTTACCGATCAGTTCTTGAGCCACAAACCCACCTCCAAGTTTGAAATGTTTTTAGATGAAATCTTTCTGCCTTCTGCTAAAACTCTTAACATTAAAGTTAGACTCCGAATCTTACCTCTAAATGCCTTTACCTGTAAGTCGAGCACAATTCAGGGAGGCACCCCCTTTTGCAAAAGTTCTACCAGCATAATTGAAAATATTGATAATTTTACATTTTTCTGCCCTTGTTACATTAGACCAAGACGCAAATGGATCTGCCCCTATGGCTCAGTCTAGAAGTGAGGAAATACCTCTCTGCCCTCAGGTTTTTTAGATCTGATACTAACAGGGTAATTGTATTTGGATTGAGCAAATATTTGCTCACTGCCTGGATCCTAAGGAAAAAAGCTGTATTACGATTTTTGGTGAAAGCCTTAGGAATTGGTGAACACCATGATAATGGGCATTTAATTTCCACTATATGGTCCATTTTTACTACAAAGTGCTATGTTTAAGCATTAAGCCCTGCATTTATTTAGTCACCATTAGGGTGTGCAAAGGTCCTCTCTTTCCCGGAGTACGGCATTATGTTCTCCTTATATGGAATCAACTTATGCACCCTGTTATTTTGCAGAATCTACTTCTGGTATATATTTTGTACATTGAATTGCATTTTATATGGTTGTTTAATGGGATTTCCCCGATCTTATTGAGACTGTTGCTGAAGAGGAACCAGCCACAAATGGACATAAGTTAACTATCTGAAATGATTAATATGATCATTTAAGAGGTGCCTCGAACACCCCTGTGAACATAGCACCCATATTTTAGGTCCACCTGATAGTAATTGTCTTTAGTCTCTCTCTGCTAGTTGTGTATTGTAATTTTTGCTCTGCACATTGCACTTTGTATTTTTTTATAGTGAATTTTAATTATGTTTTTAAATGCGCTTCTATGGTCTAAAATTGAATGAAATAAAGAATTGAATAATACCAGCTAAAAGAGGCTGCTTTCTTCTGGAGCGGCACTGGAGAAAGCCCTGAGGTAAGTCTGCTGGGACAATCCCATCCTCTCTCCTGATCAGACACCAGCGACCCCAGGAGCCCAAGGAGCATCAAGGAGCTGGGAGTTCAGCACTAGCAGGACACATTTACACCTCACTTTTAAAGTAGTGCACAAGACATCTTGGGGCAGATTTACAGGAAAGTGACACATCTGTAGAGATGCGTCACTTTCCCTGCGCCACCCTGAGAAACCCTTGCGCCACCATAGATGCGCCGTATTTACAATACGGCGCACCATGGTGCAAGGATTGACAGATGCGTCAGAAATTCTGATGCATCTGTTGGGGCAAAAGTCACGCATTGCTGGAGTTGTGTCGCAAGCATGACGCGACTCCAGCAATGCATTTTGAGGCCTATTCCCACTACAATGCGTCACTCCTTACGCCTGCTTCAAGCAGGCGTCCCGTTTTGACGCAGTGGCGTCCTAGAAGTGACGCAGCGAAATCTAGTAGATTTCACTGCGTCACTTTTACGAGGCTTTTCATGCGTGGCAACGCCCACCCTGCATACATTATATCTGACGCAGGTATAATGTGACGCAGGGCTTTACAACGTGATGCATCTCCTTAGATGCGTCACACTGTAAATTGGCTGCATTGTTTACGCCGCCGATGCGTCACAAAAGTGACGCAATGGCGGCGCAAAAGTGTCGCAAGGGGCTTGTAAATCTGCCCCCTTGATTCGAATGATGGGTCTCGGTGCTTTAGGCACAGCAGGACCAACTTCTCAAGCACACTGAAAACTCCTAGCCTGGCTCCAAGGATGCATCAGCCACAGCCACAACCGAGTTATAAGACACATGTTTTTTGAACTGCAGTTCTCGTTTATCTTTTACATTTTTGTTAGTTTCTTGGAACTTTTTGTAGATGAACAATGTTTTATTTTTATTTTAATCACGCTCAAAACGGCCTCGCTCCGCTAATGGTTTTTATTTATTTCATTTGGGTTAGGGGTTGCTAGAAACCTGTTTAGAGTCGGAAGCTTTGTTTTTCGGTGATTTTGATTACCTCCTCACTCGACTGACATTTATTTATTTAATTTAGAGGGTAAGTGCTCTGTATCTTGCTGAGTCCAGCAGGGCCATGTACCTTATCTTACCCATACCAAAGGCGAGGCACAAGGTTGCCACCAGGACCCTACCAAAGAGTAGAAGCCGAAAGGAGGAGGCCCAGGAGTCGAGTCAATGTACATTAGACCTCAGACCATTACTCACTTTGTCGGCTATTAACTCGAACCGCAGGTTAATGGATAGTTTTGTATCCTGGAAGTAGACGCATTAATTTGATGTGGCACCAAGTACCATTTCAATCAGGAATGCATCCCTTCTACAGCACAACCATCTTTTCCCAGTGCAGGCTGTTTCCCGCTATTCAGTGCTTTGGGGTGATGAAAGCACTTACATTTGGCCCCAGCTGCCAACAGTATTTCGAGCAGGGGCCTGAGGCGAGAGGAGGTTGTGTGGCCAAGCCAGTCCCTGAAGGCTTGACTATCAGTGTTTATTCGACTTACAGGAGAGTGAAAGGAATCTGGGAGGGCCGGATCTACCAAGAAAGCATATTCTAGGAGGGACCGAGATACAAAATGTAGAGCTGAGTATGCAAACTTTTTTAGTTCAGTGTCCTTCGGCCAGGGCGTTTTTATGGAGTTTCGAATGAAGAATTCATGCACAAGCAAATGTCTCGAAGGAGACTAGGAGTTTGGCATCAGATATAATGGTGGACTGTATTTCACTCTGGGCAGATTTGGCTTAATTGTGGCGATCCTGAGGTTAGTTAACCATAAGCAGATGACAAGTTACCTAATTCAAGGAAGTGGAGATTGTTTAAAATGCGCATTATGACCAATGTGCTTACCTTGCCCCAGTCAGGGCGGCCTGGTTGGGTCCTTGTTTGGAGACCAGTGATGGAGTCTCTCTTCTCCTTCTTTGCCAAGAGGTCGAGAGCCATCTGCAGACCAATTGCCTTCATGTCATTCTTGCTCAATGCTGAGGTCATGTACATGTGCATCTCCAGGAAACGGCCTAGAGGAGGGCCAAGCACAAACTGGTTTGAGTCAAACAAGCACTGAGCCTCTTCTAATTAGGAATACTCAGTGCACAGTCATACCACACCCTCTTGACCCCTGTTACTTCACCGCCACTGCCCAACCAAGGATTCCCAACCACCAACAGCTTTTGACAGACCAAATGAAGACTGCATCAGAACCTCATTCGTAACAAGATTATGGCCATAATAAAAAGAGCTGATCTTTTATTGCCTAAGTTATATATAATGTAGGTGTGAAAGGATATCTGGTGTCAGCAATATCAACAATGTGTTTTCGGCATCAGACTTACAGTTCACTTGCAAGGTAACACTGGCAGAAGAAGAGGAATTGCGAGTCACCCAGAAGGAGTTTTCAACTAACACCAGTTTGTTCATATGGACACCTCTAGGTCCCAAAACATCCCTATCACCTGCGGCGTCCTCCAGGGTTCCGCACTGTCCCCTGTCATCTTCAACCTCATCATGGAGTCGCTTAGTTCTCTACTCACAGATAACAGCATCAAGATTCACCAAAATACCAATGGCACACAGCTACTTAAAAGTATCTTATGCTTCAGACTTCCAATGACTTGAACACTGCCTGCATGTAATCCAGACCTGGATGTTCCCACCTCCCTGAAGTTCAACCCAACCGAAACAGAAATCCTGTTATTAGCCAAGACTAACAAACAAGAAACAGTACAAGCCTGCCTCAATGATATGAACCTTAATGGCTTTGAACCCCTACTTTCACTGAATGTCGCGTTACATTGATTCAACCTAGCCACCAACCTCACCCTTAAAGAACGCATTGCCAAGTAAAGCAAAGACAACCTAGTACCAGCTCTCTCTTCTAATGAAAGTGAAACTGTTTCTTCCAGTAAGCGAGTTCTGAACTGCTGTTCAAGCCTTCTTACTCTCAAATCTGGATGGTGGAAACGCCCTGCTCCATGGCCTCCCATTCGCCACATTGACACCTCCTAAGGGTATCCTACATGCCGCAGCACATATCATCCATGGCTTGAAGAAATATGAACACATCACTCCCATCCTCAAGGAACTCCATTGGTTCCCGGGGTGACAAGCGACACCGCATAGCACTGAAAAAGCTGTAGCTCCCAGTAGATAGAGGCAGGCTCGACGGTCCATCATTTGAGGCATACTACCTGGCAGCGAAACTACAATGGGTGTCACGGTGGCTGGTAGGGAGGTACATGGAAGAGACATGCAACGGATCCAGACCCTTGACAATCTCCTTGCTCCACAATTTCCTACTTCCCCAGGCTACACCCCAGGGTCCTTGCAGGTCACGATCCTCGCAAGGGTTTACTACATTACGCGCGACATCCCATCTTATGCCCCAGCACTCCTTCTCTGATGAACCTGCCGCCATTTCCTGGTTCCTACTCTGCCTCCGATTTGGAGAGCAGGCATGAGCGCTCCCTTAGTACCGTAAGAGACCTATTCACAGAAGGACATCTTCTCTCCTTCGAACAACTGGTCCCTGACCATGCTCTTGCAAGCCGACAGTTTCTCACATGCAGGCAGCTGCGCCACACTTGTCATGTCCTCTGGTCGATGCAAGATGAAGAGCCCCAGACACACTCCATCACGTGGACCCTACTGCACCTGGGGATGGGGTGCCAGTTAATAACGAGGATATACAAAGCCATCTGGGCGCACACAGGGTACCCACTGGCAGCCTGAGAGGCAAATGGGAGGACGATATAGGGTGGGCTTTGCATGACAAAAAATGGGAACGGGCCCTGGAATTTCCCCAGCTAGTATCCAGAAATGGAGAGTTTAAAAGTATACAGTTCTCCATTTTACATAGGGCCTATTTGATGCGGGTCCAGCTCAATTGCTTCTTTCCTCACGCACACCTTAGTTGCCCCCGGTGCCAGATGGTCTCTGCGGATCTACAGCCATCTCCACTTACCGGCATTCCTTCCACACAGTATTATGAGAGGTTACCGAATTTACAGACATCAACACATGGGAAGTCTGCGCTCTTGGCATATTCAAGTGTAGGAAGCGACACAAGGTGAGGGCGCGTTTTGCTGGCATGGCCCTCCTGCTCTCTAAGAGGGTTCTCACCCTACAGTGGAGGTCAGAATGGTCGCCCTCAGAGGGGGCATGGCACAGGGCGATGGGCAGGTAGGGAACGGCAGAGGGGCAGGCATTGTGATACAAAAAACTCCAACTCCTACGCAGGCGGCTCATCTCGGCGGTCTGGGACACCCTCCTTGATCACTTCAACCAACCCACCCAGAACGATGACCTTTCCCTTGAATTCGATATGGAGGCCTGTGTTATGCGCATCTTCTCTGCCGTTCACAAAACCCTGCCCTGGGTCCCCCAATTCCTCCATCACAGGTAAGATCTCGCCTATCACTGTGTGTGAATAGTAGCCCCCATTCCACCCCTCCCAAGTTCAGGGGCAGTTCGCAGTATGGACATGTTGAAGCAGAACAGATTAATGCACCAGTCTCCCTCGTTACCTCCTGACACATCCTGAGGGCTCAGCCACCCAAACCATCCACTTACTGATGTGCCACCACATGGCGAACACCAGAGCGAGAACTGTGCAACAAACTGTAATGATGCAAATGATCTGTACTGCGGTTTATATTTTCTGTATGTGAATATAAAAACCCTAATAAAAACAAGTTAAAAAAAAGCAACTCCATTGGCTTCCCTCACCTGTACCATCCTCAAAACTGGTTAAATCATTTACAAAGCTATCAATACCAGCGTCTCCGCTTATCTTGCAGATAAACTCACCATCTCTGGTGGTTCTCGGCACCACCGCAGCCCAAACACCATCAGACTGCAGACTAGGTAGGAAGTGTAAAAAAGATAAAAACAAGGCAGCAGCCCTTTTCCATTTATGCACCCAGGTTCTGGAACAAAATCCCCATATCTATTAGGATGGCGCCAACACACCTCCAATTTAGGAAAGTGTTTGAAGATGCACCTAAATAACAAAGAACATTACATCACAATGAATTAAAAGTCCATGAATGAGCTACCTCTCCTATCATTTGTTGACTTTACTCTTGTCTTGCACCCTGTACAGTGCACCACTGCCTTTTGGCTTGGTTCACGCAATCCAGAAGGACAAGTGATTGCTGCCGAACTGAGAGTTAAGAAGTTGCCAGAAGAAGAGGAATAGAGTAGAGAGAATAGAAGGACCATCAGACAAGAGCTGTTGGAAGAAGTGGAGTGGGCCAGACATAAAAGATGAACTATTAAAGATGAGCTAAGGGCCAGGAAAAACCATTAGAGAGGAAGAATGGAGAAGACAGCAGAAAAACCAAAGTGCCACGCCCAGACTCTGTGACCTTACACAGGTGGGATCTGAGCTCCAGAGTGCCAGAGATCTATGGAGGGGCCACAGCTGGACTCAAAGTTTGGGTCCTCTATAGGAAGAGTAAGCATTAGGTTTAATACTGTAAAAGATAACAATCAGGTAAAAGGTATAACACTCAGGTATGGCTCCCAGAGAGCACATGAAGAGGGAATCACTAATTACTAAGAGGTATGTGACCTACCTCAAAAACATTTGTATGATGCACTATTGTGACCGCACTGTGGTGTTGGTGAGTTCCATGAGTCAGGCCTTCTGTTTTTGATGTAATGCTGGGCTGCTTTATTTCTCTTGCAAGGAGTTGAGATGCCAGAAGAGTGGGCTTCGCCTGAGATCCAGACTGGGTTTAACCGCCTTGTACCCGACTTTTAGCTAACAGTTGAACTGTCTCTACTATGCCTTAAATAAACCTCAATTGGACAATGGCAGCAGTGGGGAAGTTGACATTTAAAATTTAAAATCTTGCTGAATTTACCTTGAAATCAATGAGGAAGCAGATCTGGTGCTACGCCAACTACAGCAACCTGACATGCTTTCTCCTAGTGAAGAGGTGACTAGCCTTTAAGGAAGATGGGAGCACTCTAGACATGCCAGCTCCTCAGAAGAACTTGTGCCAGGCAGGTCACCTGTCAGGCATACCATGTATGTGTTTCAAATTACTGTATGTAGAAAAGGCTTTTGTTTAACACCACACCAAGGAGTCTCCATTTAAAGAGGCCATGAAGCACACACTGTTGTACTGGAAGAGTTGCTTGAACTCTTCAAAGTCCAGGACGGTGGCATCAGCTTAAGTGGGAGAGACACCAACAGGGGCAACCTCTACCAATAGGTAGGACTATTCCTCACAATCCAGTTTTCCTCTGCCAAGGAGGCACCAATATTGGGTGCAGTAGCAGAAATGTCAGAGGGGGCAGCTTGAAACGTGCCTAAATCCATGTTAACTTGCCTATATATTTTTGTAGAGAGAGTTTACTTGAATTAATGGAATTACACCTTTGCATGCACGTTTTGCAAGTTACTCACTGTTGAGCTACAAATAATGTGACTTCCACATGCAGTGAGATTTGTTTTAACAAGACCATGGGCTAGAAGTACTGCCGATGGAAAAATAGGAGATGGTTAGCGGTCTCACCATCTGGTT
This sequence comes from Calotriton arnoldi, assembly GCA_963921515.1. Lineage (NCBI taxonomy): Eukaryota > Metazoa > Chordata > Amphibia > Caudata > Salamandridae > Calotriton > Calotriton arnoldi. Next base: position 1,458,225 of record CAWUFW010003640.1, read on the forward strand.
CTTCATCTGCCTGATCCAGCTCAAGTTTGGTTAGAAGACTCACAAACCACTCAAAGAACTTCTGGTCCCGATTGATCCAGATGAAGTCAACCTGCAATCAATAACTGTGATGTTAGAGTGCTTATTACACAACACTCATGCACGATTAGAAGCACGTCTGGTAACATTTTCTTAGTGAAAAATACATTTTGATAGAGGGTATATGGGCTCTAATGATAAAGTTTGCAATTCCTGTCTTGTAAAATCTTCTTTGATACTTCTCAACACAGAGATAACTTACCTTTAGTCACATTAAAAATGTACGGGTAATATGAACATTGTAGACGCCAACTTGAGACTCAGTTGCATGAAATGGCCAAGAAGAAAACTCCCAGGGTATCGGGGTCATTTAATTTTTGTTTAAAAAATAAAATCCCACCCTGGGCCAACAGAGATCTCAAAATATGGTGGGCGGTAGTCCAGTCACGGTGGTGGAGGAAATGATCGCCACCCTGATGGACAGACAGCCAGCCACCGACCAAACTCTAAATCAGATCATGTCTTTTGTTCTTTCACTGCTCATTTCTTCGCTAACTCCAATTTTCTTCGTACCTATTCATTTGCCTCCTCCCTATGCTGCCTGAAATTTATATTTAATTTTTATTTTTTCTATGAACTATTTTGACTAGATATGCACTATTATAAAAGTATGTCATTTCTATTTTTACAAATATTCAAAACATCAAGTGCATTATATACTAAGGGGGAGCTGTACGACCGTTTTTTGCGGTCGCAAACGGGAATTCGGCCTGTTTGCGACCGCAAGAAAGGTCAGCCCCATGTACAAACCATATTTTGAGAGTCACTCACCTATTAGCGACTCGCAAAATATGGTTTGTGACTCGCTATTATGAAGGGGCGTGCCAAGGTCGTCCCTTACTAATAGCGAGTGCAAATGGCATGTGCCATTGTTTTGGGACCGCATTTGCGGTCGCAAAACACTCGCAGTTTTCCACCCTTTTCAAAAGGGTGGTAAACCATTCGCAAACGGGAAGAGGTCCCCAGGGGACCCCTTCCCCTTTGTGAATGGGTGCGAAAATATTTTTTAAGAGCAGGCAGTGGTCCCAGGGACCACTGCCTGCCCTTAAAAAATGAAACTGAAAAGTTTCATTTTTCTTTTTTAACCCCTTGACCGCGATCGGAATTCCGCTCGTATGCGGGACATTCCGATCGCGGGTGTGGTCGTGACGAGCTCAGCTCGTCATGCGCACAGCGCAACCGCGCAGCATGACGAGCTGAGCTCGTCATGAGCACGGAAGGGGTTAAATGCATCCCGTTTTCCTTTAAGGAAAACGGGGTGCATTTAAAAAAACAACACTGCTTTATTGAAAAAGCAGTCACAGACATGGTGGTCTGCTGACCCCAGGAGGCCACCATCCCTGTGAGTGCTAGCCATTCCAAATGGGGTCGCAAATTGCGCTTGCCTCATGAATATTGATGAGGCATGCAATTTGCGACCCCATTGCAAATCGCAAACAGTGTCTGAGATACTGTTGTACATTGCATTTTGCTTTGCGATTCGCAAAATGACGCAATTTGCGAGTCGCAAAATGCATGCTTCGTACATCTGGCCCTAGGAGACCACTTGCAAAAGGTGCCAGCACACTGCACACTGAATTTTTGTGAATAGACTCTGATTTAGCAAATCAACCTATGTACTGTTAGGTGGCTTCACAGAATCACCAATAGCAGGTGGTAGCAGCATGGCCTGCCTAACGAATTATAATTAGGCAGATTGCAATTTGCGAACCTCTGTGATTGGCTACAAACACATGAATGGTGATCTGCAAAGAACAGCAGGCCACCACCCCTGTGTTTGCATTCCCAAAGGGGAATTACATTTTTTTAAAGCAGCTCAAGTTCCTTAAAGGAACCAGTGCTGCTTTAAATAAAAAATACAGGTGTCCCATTTGGGAAAACATCATGGAGAGCAGGCAATGGTTCTCCGTACCACTGCATACTCCCCTTGAAGCTGCCAACACAATTCTGGTAGTCAGTGCATGTTCTGGGTGGGATAATATATTCTTTTTTCAGAATTCCTAGCACAGTCCAGCCGGCCATCACAAAGTAGTTTGCCAGTTTGTTGTGTCCTGGCTTGGAGGGTGAAGGGAACGGGGAAAGGTGTAGAGTTGAATGCACGGCTGTCAATATTTGTGTCAAGGGTCTCTGGGACTCCCAGTCTGCAATCAGTGTGTAACAGGATACGAAAGGACACAGTTATTTAATCTCAAGTACTGTAGTGTCTCTTTTACATTAGGAGACTTATATGATTGTGATAGTAAATGAGACATCGTGCTAATCAGTCTAAGGCAGAATGGTGGACTACAAAGTGATACATTAATGTGCCTCTAATGCCATACTCCCCAAACCCTTTCTTAAGACTGTTCTACTCTGTACAATGTACACAAGTTCCTCCAAGGAGCTTCCAATCCATTAACTGATGCCTGTCTTGAAGTTGTGAGGCAAGCACGTTCTCTAACCTTGTTGGACATAATTTTGCCTGTTGCTGTGGCAATCATGAGCATCTTCTTAAATTGGAACTGATAATTGAATTACTTAATGTCTGAAGCAGGCTCTGTGTTTCAATGCCGACCTTTATTAGTCTCTTAGTAACAGACTGAAGTACTGTAGAGAACAAAGGACGCTAGGTCAGTGAGAATGAGCCATGCAGAAGAAGCACCAAAGGAGAGGGAGTCTCAGAAGGCGACATCAGAAGGTTTAGCAGCTGGGTAAGGATTACAAACGTAAGTGTGGGTTGTGATGTACCATTTTGCTGCCCCTCACCTTCCTCAGCTTCATCTCATTGTCCTTCATGAGCTCACACCAGGAGTAATGGCAATTCGGACAGTTCTGCTTCCTCATACGATACCTGGAGAGACATGCAAGGATTAACGATGGACCATGATAATGCATTCGGCATCAGCTCTCTTAAACAACAGTATTGATTGGGTCCCTATCAACAGACCTGTACATGATACTCTGAAGAATGGAAGCAAAGGGGGTGATTCCTATGCCTGCTCCAACCAGCACTGCATGCTCTGAGGTGAAGATCCTTCGAGTTGGGGTGCCGAAAGGCCCATCAACATAACACTGCAGGCGAGAAGAGTAAATTCACAGTTGTAAACTACTCAAGTGATCTTGTTCCAATTTTCTTAATAGGGTACTACATTCAGACACTCCTTCAAAGACAACTATTTGCCACAAATGTAGGCAACCAGTACCGACAAAAAGCAAGAGATCTGGCTATATGCTGTTTGTGTATTTGTCTTAATGGTGAGCACAAAATCTATGTTTTGTTATTCTTTGTGTCTCAGAATGTGTAACTTACCTTTGGCAAACCATTATGTTGTTAAAGAGATTGAAGATTTGGGAGCAATAGTACTGTTAATGGTTTTGCCAAGAGGCATTTTATCATTTTTATGAAGATAATGTTGTAAAAGATGGCTGCTGTGTTTATTCTGTAAGAGCAAAAACAGAGCTGGAACATAAGTAGAGACGCAACTTGTACAATCCAAAACCCCTTAGAGATCACAATTTGCAAATATTCAAATATGTCAATCTTTTGCAAACCAGCCAGTAATGAAGCACTGGCGTTATTTTGTGGAAAAGAACCGCAGTGAATCATCACTGTCTGACTGTAACTTTACAGCCAGACGGTGATGATTCACTGTGGTTATTTTTCAGTCCATCCAATATACTTGACTTTGTTTATCCTTCCTGTACGGGAGTTTTGATGTACTTTACAGCAGGAGAATTGCCCATTTGAGTCAGAACTCATCTCTCTCGCTTCCTCATCATTTGATGTGTAAGTGTGCTATCTGAAGTGTCCATGACCTTTCGTCCTGCTGACGGACCTTCTAAATTGCTCCCGGTATCGAAATGTCAACATTTTTAAACTTCTGGGCTGTTGTTTTGGCTCCCATGCTGAAACCTAAAGGCACAGCTCTCTAATTTACTTCTGGTCATAGCCAACTGAATTTACATGACAGTTAGTTGTGCATTTTCTCTCTTCTTTGTTTTTTATGTTTCTTTGTCGCCATGACTGCAGTTTGATACACTAAGGACACAGTTATCAATTCACTCTATTAACTTTGAACGTATGTAGCAACTTTAACGATATTATGGTTTTGTTATAAAACCTTGAGATTTCTAAGCAGTTGATTCTTTGAAACAACATGTACTATTGCATCATTGATTCACACTGCAGACCCACTGGAATATTCTATTGATCCCTTCAACTGACGAAATTCTTTCCTTAAAGGTACCACGAAAGAACCACTTATTTCTCGGTTAATATATTAAACAGGTTCCTGTTGCTATAGGATATCCCTTGTTTTTTGACTCCAGAAGTCAAGTGCTGTCAGTCAGAGGTGATGCTGATTCACCAGTGTCAGACAGAGGTCAGAGGCGTCCAGTCTATTGGGGGTCAGAAAGTAAAGTACGAGGTGTGCCAGAGGGCCACATTGATGCTGGGGGATGCCCAGGGAGATGAAGTGGGGTGGGGGCATGGGGATAGAAACACACACACACCTTTTGAAAACTAGAAAATGTTTTTGCACATTTTGCAGCAGCCTACCTTACGCTGTGTGTAACCTATACATTTAAAGAAAATTGCAGCCTATGTTATGCTGTGTGCAATAACTTTTTAAGCTAATGATGTTCATATTCACAATACTTACTGTCAGAGGATGGGATCCAATAGCACTATAAAGATACTTCACTTTTCCCCAGTGTTTCAAGCCAGTAACCCTCCAGTTACACTCACAGATGATCAAACTGAGCTTTCTTACCAAAACAGTGCAATTCCACAAGTTAGTTTAACTTACATTAATTTTTCATTTAAGGTTTGTGCATTACACTTTATATGCAGTTACCTACAGGTTAAAGTTAATCAAAATACTCACAAATTATTTTGTTATTTTTAGCTACCTACTGGCCCCCTCCCTACACTCACTACCCCTGCCATGTTATACTCATGATCACAGTTCCCGTACACTTGTATCCACTTCCACAGTCCACTCAGCTAAGCTCTCACCTGTGAGCAATGCTGCCTGACTGACAGTAAAACCTGAACTAGCTATAGAAGCAAAGCCCATACTCAGAAGAGCACATAAATATACCCTTGCAACATCATTTTGTTTGTTTTTCTGGTTCTGGGCTTTGTTTCTACAGTCATTTCACTTGTTCTATGGGACATTTAATGAACAAGCTTAACTGACTATAGAAAAAGTCCAGAATTACAAAACTATTTTGCTTGGTTTGCAGCAATGACAAAAAACAGAACTGTGCGTGTCCCCTACTCTGCATAAATATCTGATGTGGTCTGCAGCATTCACTCACTTGGTAAAAAGTTGAGCGCACCCCTTTTAAACCTAATAGATGACAAACATAAAAGCTATACATGTTTCAAACATTACATGCACTCATCCGAACAAAGTCAGAAGCTTACCTTAATGTTGCAAAATCTGTGATTCTCGTTGGTTTTGGCAGAGATCTGTCAAAGACAAAATCAGGTCAAAACATGAGCTTTTGGGAGAAGAACAGCATCTGTTTTTCTCAGGTGGCTGGTAGAGCAGAGACAGGATATAACCACCCCACGATACATACTTCCCACCACCATCGGCAGCATTCTAATATTGTTTCATTTTAATGATTTCAGAGCTGCAGTTGGCAGTGAGCTAGCCATTTCACCTAGTTACCCCTGCTTACGATCCGGGGGTAAGTGTTTCCAGCTCAAATATATAGTTACACACAAATCAAATCTGCTGTGAAAACACCTCTCGTCTACATTACTAATTGTGTATTTGGCCTCTGTTGTCTTGGTGGAGAAACTCTAGGTAGCCCGTTTATTTGACCAGTAAGGTGCAACTCGCCTAGGTAATGGAACCATTCTGCCCCTTTGAGTGAGTGAGTAGAAGTCACTTCCAGAAAGGGGGAAAAGAGAAATAGTTTTCTTCAGAAAGAAGGCCACTCTCGTGGGGTGTGAAGGGGATAGAAATAGACTGGATTTTTTTTAAATCTGTGAGGTGCACTTTAGGCACAACTGGACATCAAAAGACCGCCTCCCAGTGTTTTTTAGCAGATTTTTACTGACTCCTAAAATGGGATTGCGACTCCATACCAATGCGGTATTTGGAAGGGGCGTGTTATGGTGTCCCTTCTAAATACTGAATCGGAGTGTGATGTATCAGTGTTTTCTGACCATAATCTGATCCGTCCCAGTGGGAAGATACTGACTCCTGATTTGGGGTGGTAATCCCTTCACAAAATCTCCTTTGGACCCTTTGCCCGTTGTGAATGTAGAAAAAGTGTATCGGAGAGTAGGCAGTATAACATTCTATACAGGTCACCCAAATACTGGTCACAAATAGGGGATCAATTTTTTTTTATCAGTTTATATTCCATCAGGCCCTAGGTCACGCGGGCCTCATGCCTGTGTAATGCATGCAGCGCTAAAAATGTAATCGTGCCTGCTGAACCACTTACGATAGCTTTTGATGGCTCTCTCATTACTCTTAATCTTCATTTTGTATGCCCACGCTATGTCCAAACTGCACTGAAGTAAGTTGCCTTGAGAAATAAGGACACACTAACATAGCAAGTCTGTTCTAGGGGAGGAGGTGCAAAATGCAGCTGAATGACTGTTTCGCTCACCTTGAAAATAGCTTTCTATGTAGGAATCAGTCGTCGGCACACACTACGACACTTTTAATACATTGCATTATAGTCACAATTGGGTCCACCACAATGAAAAAATGATCCGAATGCCAAAGTTCGAATATTTTATAAAATGCACCCAAAAACATCTGAATAGAGATAAATACACAACATTTCAAGTACGTCGTTGGTTGGGAAAATACGCCTTTTAATCTACTTAAGGAGAGGCATAGTTTGCGCGCTGTTGTAATCTGCTGCAACAAGGAGATGTAATTGCAACTGCATACTGTGCTCCAAGTTTAAAACACAAGATGCAGTGCTCTGCCAGGTGAGCTCTGGGTTTCAGCGCACACAGTTCACAGCGCAGACCTCGCGAGAACCTGCAGAATGTAAGTTAGCTTCCATTGCGCTCACCTGTGGCATCTCTTGGGCCTCCATGACGTGGGGTGTCTCTGCCAGGTCACAGTCTGCAAATCTGCGCGGCTTGTACGATGTCAGCTCGATTCGATCCTCTGCAGTGGTGGCAACCAAGCCATCGTAGGCAAGCGGGTTCAAAAGCTTGTCCTGATAAATCAGAGAAAAACAGGATGAAAGCTGCATTGCATAAGAGACAGTGTACTAATAACTTTGTCCCACGGTCTAAGGGCCCTGACGTTGATTATTCAACATTTGAGGCCTGATTTGGTGTGCTGTGAATGTGGGACATCCACCAAAAAGTGTTACTTCTGCACTCTTGCATTGCTACCAATCCACTCTATGTAGGGCAGACGAGACATCTGCACCTTTTGGCGGATGCCTCACTCTAAATGCACCCCGTAGACCAGTGGGTATTAACCTCTAGGACTATTTAGGCAAATAATATTAGCAAATCAAGAATATGTGAGTGTGTAATTATATATATATATATATATATATATATATATATATATATATATATATATATATATATATATATATATATTACCTACTGGCGGTCGCCAGTAGATAGTTATAGTTAGGACCTTTATCCATAGGAAATCCGCAACATTCTATTCCCAATAAGTTTGGCGTCGTTAGACGAATCATCGCAAAATTTTCAAAACTAGTGGGGCGCTCCGGTCCGCTCCTGTCTTGAATGTTTCGGGGTGATTCATCAAGCGGCGGCCGAGAAAAAAGGGAGTCCCAAAACGCGTTTTCTCCATGTTAATTCCCATAGGAAATTTTAGCCACGGCTACAGCCCGAACTGCTGAATGGAATTACACCAAATTTTGCAAAAAGGTAGCGCTTGGTTCAGAAAGCGACCTTTTTTTTAAATGGTGTAAATCCGTTCAGTAGTTGCGGAGAAATTAAAAAAATAAGAGTGAAAAAATCGATTTCCCTTAGGAAACTTTATGCAAGGCACAGCAAAAACTGCTGAACGGAATTACACCAAATTTGGCAAAAAGGTAGTGCTTGGTTCAGAAAGCACCCTTTTTAAAATCCGTTCAGTAGTTGCTGAGAAAATCCAAAATAAAAGTTTCGATATTTAGAGGCACGGAGGATCCACGCACCCTCCCGACCACGAGCTGCATGATAATTGGCTGTCAACACTCCAAACCAGGAAGTGTTGGCAGCCATCTTGTTCCTCGGTAGAACCGAGGGACAAGAAAAGACAAAAACAAGGGCGCAAAACGCAAAAAGGGCAGGGTAGAAACACCCTGACCCCCTAGCCCTGCTCAGGGGGTCCTACAAGGCCCCCCTCCTCCCCCCCCAAAAAAAGGAAATAAAATAAATAAATAAAGGCCTGTCCCGGGGGATGGGGTCCCCGGGCCAAAAGGAGGCCTGAGGAGGGGGGCCACGTAGCCCCCTCCTTAAAAAAAATAATAAAAAGAGTGGCCATGCCCCGGGGGATGGGGTCCCCGGGGCCGGAATCGGCCACGGGAGGGGGGGCCACGCAGGCCCCGCCCCCTTCCTTTAGAGTGTTGTAAAAAGGGGCGTGGCCTCTGAACACCTCTGCAACGCAGCTCTCTGGCGCATACTGGAGGTATCTGGTGGGCCAGTTGGCCCCTAGGGACCCTCGGGATTGAGGAGGAATTAATTCTCCAACTTAAAACGCGCCACAGGGCGTGTTTGCAGACATGTCACCTCAGGCCCCACCCCCTTCCTTCACCATTGTGCAAATATTCCTCTAAAATCAGCCGAACTACGAATTCCGATTTACTCACCTGTTATCAGGAGAGACCTCAGTGCTGCATCTTTGAGCCCAGTACTGATCCTGAAAAGTAATTTTAACCGTACTTACCAGTAACTTGAATTTCCTTCCATAGGATATCATTGCCTGCTTTTTGCTGAAAAAGTTTCTAAGTGTCGATTTTTGAAACATACAAATATTCCTCTAAAATCAGCAGAACTACGAATTCCGATTTACTCACCTGTTATCAGGAGAGACCTCAGTGCTGCATCTTTCAGCCCAGTACAGATCCTGAAAAGTAATTCTAACCGTACTTACCAGTAACTTGAATTTCCTTCCATAGGCTAACATTGACTGGTTTCACTTGGAAATTCTTCTAAGTGTTGAGTTTTGGAACTTTATAATATTCCTCTAAAATCAGCTGAACTACGAATTCCGATTTACTCACCTGTTATCAGGAGAGAACCCAGTGCTGCATCTTTTAGCCCAGCACTGACCCTGAAAAGTAATTCTAACCGTACTTACCAGTAACTTGAATTTCCTTCCATAGGCTAACATTGACTGGTTTCACTTGGAAATTCTTCTAAGTGTGGAGTTTTGGAACTTTATAATATTCCTCTAAAATCAGCTGAACTACGAATTCCAATTTACTCACCTGTTATCAGGAGAGACCTCAGTGCTGCATCTTTTAGCCCAAGACACACAATTGATGGACGGAATGCAGAACAAATCAAAACATTCACCCCCAGTCAAGAGATCTGGGTTGAATCCATCATTCTTTTGCTCACCATGCCACCCCAGTTTAGACCTGGCCATATGCAAATCAGTCTTGACCCTGTGCCTCATGGGAACAGTCCAGCCCGAACTGCCAAGCCAGGTCCTCCCTGGACCGGAAACAAGCATCCTAGGACCGGTTTCGGGGTTTCACCCCTCTTCAGCCAGGATAGCTTGATTCCAGTGGCACAGTGAGCCCAGGACCCACGTCTGGGCATACCTGGCGCACTTAGGGCGAGAAAGCAAAAGACACACAATTGATGGCATCTTTTAGCCCAGCACTGACCCTGATAAGTAATTCTAACCGTACTTACCAGTAACTTGTATTTCCTTCCATTGGAATCCATTGTCTGGTTTTCCGCAGAAAAGTTTCAAAGTGCCGTTTTTCACAAACTACAAATATTCCTTAAAAATCGCCTGTATGACTTAAACGCATTCTTTCAACTGTTTACAGGAGATGCACCAGTGCTGGATCCAGGATCCACCACTGAGTAAGAAAAAGTAACGATAACACTACTTACCTGCTAAGTGAATTTCCTCCCATAGGATAACATTGGTGATTCTATGTGAAAAAGTTTCTGTCAACTTTTAAAATACAATAATATTCCTTAAAAATCACTACTGTAACCAAAACGCTTTTACTCAACTGTTTACAGGAGATGTCCCAGGACTGAATCTAGGATCCAGTCCTGTGGTTAGAAAAGTAATCCATAAAGTAACTAATTGCATTTAACTAGAAATTCCCATTGAGCTCAATGTTGCATTGTTTGAAATTGTGTTGCCCATTGCAACAACTGTAACTACTGTACTTAAAAGTCTATTGCCTATTTGCAAAGAATTTAAACTAAAGTAATTCATTCTGAGAAAGTATATTTTGTAATGTAATGTATAATGTAATTACAATGTAATTTAAAAAATAAATAGTTTAAAAAAATGTAGTAAATCAGTATCAAAAAAATAAAGATAACAATTAATACATTTAAAAATTGTCATTTACAAAACCTTGGAAATTCACTGAAAAAAACCATAGGTTTCAGACATGTTATAGTTAGGAATTAACATTTAAAAAACCTTTGAAATTCACTGAAAAAACCATAGGTTTCAGGCACGTTATAGTTAGAAATTTGCATTTAAAAACCTTAGAAATTCACTGAAAAAACCATAGGTTTCAGACACGTTACAGTTAGAAATTTGCATTTAAAAAACCTTACAAATTCACTGAAAAAACCATAGGTTTTAGGGACAGTTATAGTTAGTTGGACATTGCACTCGTACAAAACCCATGAAATTTCCCCGTTATAGTTAGTTCAGCTAACTATAACTCGCGCCCCCGCAATGCACTGCTGATGACGTCACATATTACATCACTCATGACATGGTCAGTGACATCACTGATGACATCACTGATGACATCATCCACGTGATAATCTGATGCACCTCCTCACACCCTAATATAACCTTTGATACACCCACTCTAAATTACAGACTGCCATTCGCAAAACCATAGACACTCCAACACCAATAACTACATACCCACTCATTGATTCTTAGGTCTACACACACATCCACTCACTCACCTGGACAGTCACTCATACTTACGGTCACTCAGTACAGGACTATCATATGCACTCATACTCCTATATAGACACTCAAACACCGCCAATCATCCATAGAGGTACTCACACACCTAGTCAGTCATGCAAATAGTTAAACACACTGCCATTTACTCACCTATACAGTTATACACACACCAGCTCACTTACTCATACAAATACTAGCACATTCTTACGCTTTTATACAATCACTGATGCAAGCACACACTCATCCATACAGTCACTCTCACAATCACACACTCTAAGCTATAGCTATTTATATACTCCAACACACATATATACTGCCTTTCACATATGTAGTTACTCACACATGTACCACTGGGACATACATTCACTCACTAATACACTCTTACACACACTTACCCACCCATACAGTCTATCACAGATGCACTCTTGAAACCATCCACCCAGTGAATCACCCACTCACACATCTATGCACAGAGTCGCACCCACCCCACCCACACAAACACTCAGGCACCCATACAGATACTCAGACAACCAATCAATAACTCATATAGACACTCATGTAGCTATTCACAAACCCATGCAGCCACTTACACAGCAACAGACAGACGGATACAGACATTCACCCAGTTTAGTCACTAACCCATGCATTCAGTAAGATACTTTAATCACTCACTTATAGAGTTAGTCACGCACCTACTAAATCCTCCATACAGACACTTATACACCCACTCATTCTTCAATGCGCCTTTCCCTATATATATTAAAAATATTTAAACTTTACAGAAACACACAGTCACTGGATGATGTCATCAGTGATGTCATTTGAGATGTCATCAGTGATGTCATCAGTGATGTCACTGACCATGTCATGAGTGATGTAATATGTGACGTCATCAGCAGTGCATTGCGGGGCGCGAGTTATAGTTAGCTGAACTAACTATAACGGGGAAATTTCACGGGTTTTGTCACGAGTGCAATGTCCAACTAACTATAACTGTCCCTAAAACCTATGGTTTTTCAGTGAATATATATATATATACACACTATCAGAGCACTGCAGATCTCTGCATAAGGTCGTTATTATTTGCAAATTAGACACGATCGCAGATAAACAAATTTGAATTTCCCTAAATTTCCCAACAACTACTGAACAGATTTACACCAAATAACTGAAAGCGTGATCTGCGAACCAAAATCTACCTTTCTACCAAATTCAGAGTAATTCCGTCCAGTGGTTCGGGCTGCAGGCGTGTCTAAAGACTCTATGGGAATTAACTTGAGAAACACAATTTTCTTGGACCCCCCCCACACTTTTTGTTGGCCCTTGCTTGATGGATCACCCCAAAACTTTCCATGCAGAACAAGATTCACTGGGGCACTTTTTTTTAGAAAATTTCATGAAGATTTGTAAAACGGCGCCAAAGTTATAGGCAAGTAAAACAATGCTATGGAAACGTGGTCCTAACTATAACTACATACTGGCGAACGCCAGTAGGTAATATATAATAATAATATATAATATCATATATAATATAATAATATATGATATTGCATGCCGATATATTTATATATCGGCATGCAAAATCTGACATTTTAAAATGCTCTGTAAATGTGAAAGAAATTCAAATTGAAGGCTAATAACTAAGGGGCTCATTACGATGGCGGGCGGACTTGGTCCGCCTGCCACCGTAGCGGTGATTGGGTCTGACCGCCATGCGTGCGGCGGTCCCGCATATACAATTATGATGGGACCGCCACCGCTGCGGTCGGATTCCGCACCTTTAACATTGCGGCGGTGGCTGCTGACAATGTTGTGCATTTCACTGCACTACGTGGCAGGCACTACACTGTGCCAGCCACTTGGTGCAGTGAAATGTAGCGGGGTACCATGGGTACCCCCCCAGTGCACCCCCACCTCCCCCCAACACAAGGGGGGCCCGCAACGGGCCCCTGAAGGCATTCTCCACCAGCCTTTCAATGGCGCTTCAACCGCCACGGAAAGGCTGGCTTCCGGTGGCATCATAATTGTGCCGGCGGAGCCTAGCAGGCTCCGCCGCCATTGTGAGCATGCTGACCGCTCTGCCAGGCAATCATGACGATTGCTACCAGCGGAAAAGCGGCGGACGGACTTTCCGTCCGCCGCGATACCCACCGCCATCATAATGTGGCGGGGGTAAATCTCATGACGATGGCGGAACGATCGCCACCACCGGCCCGGCGGTGGCTATTTTTCCGCCATCGTAATGAGCCCCTAAGTTGGTATCCTTAGCTAGATTCGTGGGAGGAGGGCAAGTATAGCAAGATGATCTAGTGTGGACAAATGGTGACATTAATTGAAGCACAGGTATGCACCGACAAAAAGAGTATGCACTAGAAGCAAAAAGACAGTGAAATGCTGGAGTCTGGCATCTCACTTTGTTTTTAAAAATAAAACTACATTTTTAAAAGCGCCAAACTTCCCATCAAATTTCAAATTTGGACTTTTGTATATTTTTTCAATAAAATATTTAGTAATTGGTGCATCTGATGTATACTTGTTTCTGATGTTTTGTGTATTTGTTTCGTATTGTTTTGAGGTTGAAATCATATAAATTGCTTAGGCCGGGATCCTCGGCATCAACTACTGATTCATTAGGGGTCCACAGAATTCAAAAAGTTGAGAACCACTGCCTTAGACGGCATGGCAAAATTCTGTTGGAGCATCACTGTGTACATAAAATGTGAAACAAAATTATCTCCAAAGAATGCTTCAATTTTCAAAACCCTTTCTTATGTTTTCAAAACTTTTCCAGATAACACTTGAACGCAGTAGAAGATACTGTGTTATTGACCATTATTGACCATTGGCTGGCTAGATATCTCAGTGAGTTAATGCTCGATGCAGCATCTGCATTTATCAACATATCACAGCAAGGCCGATTGAGCCTTCGATCCGTTTGAGGTCTGAAATTCAGTACCATTAAACTGAGTAATGTGAACATTAGTTCACTATTGAAAATGACACAAAAACCATGATTTGCCCTTTGATGTTGATGCACAAATCAATGTTGATTTATTATTCCCCTACATCAGTTACACAAATAATCATCTGCTCATTCTGCTAGGAAATCAAAAACAACAAAGAATACAGGAAGTTTCAATAATTCAGTGAAGTTACAAGAAAAAATCATAGGTCTATAAAAAACATGTTTATGAATTCCGCAAAAACCACAGCACAGAAACCGCTCTCATAGGAGTAACCGACGACATCCGGACCATCATGGACAAAGGAGAAACCGCAGCACTCACAGCAAGGGAAGCTGTACTCGGGCCATGCTCCGGGATAGGGGCAAACACATGAAGAGGAAGTGGAGCCAGCACTCACAGACCAAAGAGAAGCAACGGAATGAGAGTGATGATGAAGCCAACCAATGGTAAGCAATGGGGGGGGGGCTCTATGCCCCTTGTAAATAAACAAAATGTCTTGAAAGCTGCAGCGCATGTGCTGTTTCATGCAAAACCTAAAGCATAGGGTATGAAGGGATGGAAAGGACAAACTGGCTGAGAGGCGAAGGTGCCCACCAAACATACCTAACAGGAGCGGCCCGTGCAGGTAAGAGCGGTGGCGCGGTGGAGCCAAGTGGGGGGGATTTCGACAGATGACCACGAGGGGAAATTAAATAAATAATGAATTTTCCCTCGTGGTCGTCTGTCGAAATCCCCCCACCCGGCCCCACCGCTCTTGCCTACACAGGCCACTCCTGATACTGAAGGGCATAAAACAAGTTACAGTGTCCCCAAAACATTTAGGGGCATTAGGGTGAAAGCAGGAGTGTATTTATGGAAGAGGCGGGGATGTGCCCTGCCTAAGGATGACTGGCGGGTTCAGGGGTGGTAGAGGTAAATGGTGGTGAGGGTGACTTGAGGGCTCATGGGTGGGTAGAAGTAAAGGCAAATGTGGGTGACTTGAGGGCTAAGGAGTAGATAGAGGTAAAGGTAGGTGAGGATGACTTGAGGGCTTAGGGGTAGGTGGAGGCATAGGGAGGTGAGAGTGACTGAAGGGCTCAGGGGTGGGTAGAGCTATTGGGAAGGAATGTGCGAGGGCTCAGGGGTGGGTAGAGGTAAAGGGTGGCGAGGGTAACTTTAGGGTTATAGGGTGGGTAAAGGGAGGTAGTGTGATGAGGGTTCAGGAGTGGGAAGAAGTAACGGGAGGTGAGAGCGACTTGAGGGTTATGGGATGGGTAGAGGTAAACAGATGTGAGGGTGACTTGAGGGTTCGAAGTGGGTAGAGGTAGAGGGAGCTAAGGATAATTTTTGGGTCAGGGTGGGTAGAGGTAAAGATAGGTAAGGGTGACTTGAGGGTTTGGGGTGGGTAGACGTAAAGGGAACTAAGGATGATTTTAGGGTTCGGTGGGTAGAGGTAAAGGGAGGTAAGGGTGATTTTAAGGGTCATGGGGTGGGTAGAGGTAAAGGGAGGTAAGGGTTATTTTAGGAGTCCAGGGGTGGGTAGAGGTTAAAGGAGGCATGAAACCAACAAATAAGTAAATGTAACAGTGGTAAACGTTGATTCAGAAAAACAGATGCTGCATGACAACAGTCTTAAACGACAGGATTATGTTTAACACTTTATCATCAATAAAGTGAGAGGCAGCTGAAATGTATGTTTCGTAAATTGGTCACACGTCATAAAGTTTTGTTATTGCTGGTTGTTTGCATCTAGTTCTTGGAAATACCGGGAAGTACAGGCTTTGACTCTGATGGTTTCAAGTTGTCTTGCAGACAGAAGCAAAAAAATAAGTAAAGTATCACAACCTGAGACCAAGTCAGTACCTGGTCCATACTCCAGGGAAGAAAAGAAACACACAGTGAAGTGAAGCCAACAGGCACTGACATGCGCTCACCAATGAAAAGGAAGAAAATACGATTGACAATGAAGCCAACCAGTGGTACGTAATGGGCCGGCTAAAAGCCCCTTTATAGAGCTTTTTAGGTCTCGCCTGAGCCAGCGCGCATGCGCTGCTCTGCGAGACATTAAGTAAGGGCTTTTGAGACCTGAACACACGCTCGTGCGTGTGCTTTTTTAAAATTAACCCGCGATTGGCCTTTGCGTGCGTCCTTCTAAGAAAGACAGCACGCAATTGGCTCAAGGCGGGTGCATGTCCCGCCTTCTCTGGTCCTTGGCCTAGGGTCCTCGGGAGCGGGCGCGACCACCATCTGTTTCCAATTATCTTAATTGGAAACAGATGGTGGTCGCGCTGGCCCTGGTGCGAATTCCTTTTAGCGCGCACACCACTCCCGGCCGGGCTTGTCCTTTCTTGCGGCTGTCTTCTACTTTCTCTTTCCCTCTGTATCTCCCCGTCTCTCTTTCCATATATTTCTTTCCTCCAAGTGTTCACACTTTTTCTCTCCCCCCTCTTTCAATCCTTTCCTCTCTCTCCGCACGCTCGCTCTATTTCTCTCCCTTCAGTTTCTCGTGTCGCTCTCTTACCCCTCGTGCATACTCCCCCCACCCCTTAATCAGTACTCAGTCGGCACCTAATCTACTTGGACACAAGACACAGCACTCTTGTTCCATAAACTGAAGACCCAGCACTCTCTCAGGACTGACTGAATACTGCACGATGCCGTTGCTACGCCGATTAGTTTGTCCTCGCTATACCTCGGCTGGGTATGAGCCAGACCCCCGCACCCACCTCCCGTTGAAAACTGATTACCTTTCCTCCTAAGAACGAATATTCACCCAACTTTCAGTCAGTACTGAACGTTTTCTGGGCGCTTCCTGCCTGAACAGAATCCTTAGCGCTCCTTCGACCTGCCCTGGGGTGACGGGGCTGTGCCTGCCTTTGACAAATACTAGAATGCGCAGCATTTTTACCTCTTGGTTATTACACAGGGGAACAAAAGGGGTTTGCTGAAGTGCCACGTATTGGCTAGATTTTACACTTGGGCAAAATGGTGCAAAACGAACGAGCACTTTGCTCCCTGCTTACATAATTATATTGAGGCAAACCGGTATTTTCTCAGACACAATCTTTGTTGCACATGGGGAAAAAAGAGAGCGAGTCCGTATCCTGTACCTCTCTCCCTCCTGTTCTCACCTCTCCCTGCATCTCTCACATCCCGCATTTCCTACCGTCTCATCGCTGCCCCCCTCCCCGTTTCTGTGCCAGGGCGTCCTTCTCCCACCACCTCTCTCCCCACAAATCTCCTTCATTCCCTCCTGCATCTCTGCGCCCCCCCCCACCCCCACACCGGCCTCTGGGCAGGCCTCCTGCCGTCTCTCGCTCTCTCCAGGCTCTCTTCTCTTCGGATGTCTCGGTCACCACCTTGCAGTGTATTGTATGTAGCGTTTCTATAGCGCTTTCCTGCCCCTTGATGTTTACTCCTCTGTGTGACCCTCTACCCCCCAACGCCCCCTTCCCCACCCTCCTTCTCCTTCCCTCGACCACTACTGCCCCCCCGTTTTCATTCTCACGCCCTGTCCCTGATCTCGTCTCATCCCGAGTTCTCCTTTCCACTTCCTGCATCCTCGTGTGTCTCTCTCTCTCTCTAAATCTCTCTTTCTCTTGCTCTCTTTCTCTCTCTCTCTCTCTCTCTCTCTCTCTAAATCTCTCTCTCTCTCTAAATCTCTCTCTCTCTCTCTAAATCTCTCTTTCTCTCTCTCTAAATCTCTATCTCTAAATCTCTCTCTCTCTAAATCTCTCTCTCTCTCTAAATCTCTCTCTCTCTCTAAATCTCTCTCTAAATCTCTCTCTCTAAACATCTCTCTCTAAATCTCTCTCTCTCTCTCTAAATCTCTCTCTCTCTCTAAATCTCTCTAAATCTCTCTCTCTGTAAATCTCTCTCTCTGTAAATCTCTCTCTCTCTAAATCTCTCTCTCTCTCTCTCTCTCTCTCTCTAAATCTCTCTCTCTCTCTCTCTCTAAATCTCTCTCTCTCTAAATATCTCTCTCTCTCTAAATCTCTCTCTCTCTCTAAATCTCTCTCTAAATCTCTCTCTCTAAATCTCTCTTTCTCTATCTCTCTCTAAATCTCTTTCTCTCTCTCTCTCTCTCTAAATCTCTCTCTCTATATATCTCTCTCTAAATCTCTCTCTCTCTAAATCTCTCTCTCTCTAAATCTCTATCTCTCTAAATCTCTATCTCTCTAAATCTCTCTCTCTCTCTAAATCTCTCTCTCTCTCTAAATCTCTCTCTCTAAATCTCTCTCTAAATCTCTCTCTCTCTCTAAATCTCTCTCTCTCTAAATCTCTCTCTCTAAATCTCTCTCTCTCGCTCTAAATCTCTCTTTCTCTCTCTCTCTCTAAATCTCTTTTTCTCTCTCTCTCTCTAAATCTCTCTCTCTCTCTAATTCTCTAAATCTCTCTCTAAATCTCTAAATCTCTCTCTAAATCTCTCTCTAAATCTCTAAATCTCTCTCTAAATCTCTCTCTAAATCTCTCTCTCTCTCTCTCTCCCCCCCCCCTCTTCTCAATTTTTCCTCCCCCTTTCGGCATTGTCTCACTTTCAAACTCATCCAGAATCTTTCATTATTTTCCAACTAGCGCTTTGAAACCCGCCGTGTGGAGTTCGCGCTCACCCGCAAGTCCTCTCCCCCTACCCCATTTCCCTCATTCGTTCTCTGTGGTAAGTGTTCGGAAGAACCTGCAGAGCTACAAGGCGCTATATAAATGCAATTAAGATCCAGTCATTGGAAGATGGTTCACTCGGGGTGAGCGTTACTCAGCAGCAAAGCAGGCTGTAGCTCTCTTTCTCTGGCTGTCTCTCCAAATTCTCAGAGTCGCAGGAACTACAATCTCAGAAGTGCAGAGTAAGACCCCATAGACACAGACAAGTAAGCACTGGAGAATGCGTCATTGCCTTAAGGTGACGACAGCCTGACAGGAGCCGGACACAAGGGTCGCTCCTTCGCAGCCACTTTGGGACTCTACTGATGCATAGGTAGTAGGTCTGAAGAGTGCGCACCAGTAATGAAAGAAGGAACAAACATCTGCAATGCAATAGGTCTAAATACACTCCACATAATACTACACAGTGCCACATACTTATATGCTACATAATTACATTGCACTCAATGCAACATACACTCCTACTACCACTCAGTGCCACATAATTACACGTCACATAATTACACTCTACTGATTGCAACATACACTCCACACAATACCACTCAGTGCCACATAATTATTTGCTACATAATTACACTGCACTCAATGCAACATACACTCCAAATAATACCACTCAGTGCCACATAATTACACGCCACATAATTACACTCTACTGAACACAACATACACTCCCCATAATACCACTCAGTGCCACATAATTACACGCCACATAATTACACTCTACTCAATGCAACATAAATACACTCCACATAATACCACACAGTGCCACATAATTATATTGCACTCAATGCAACATACACTCCAAATACCACTCAGTGCCACATAATTACACTCTACTGAATGCAACATACACTCCACACAATACCACTCAGTGCCACATAATTATTTGCTACATAATTACACTGCACTCAATGCAACATACACTCCAAATAATACCACTCAGTGCCACATAATTACACGCCACATAATTACACTCTACTGAATACAACATACACTCCCATAATACCACTCAGTGCCACATAATTACACGCCACATAATTACACTCTACTCAATGCAACATAAATACACTCCACATAATACCACTCAGTGCCATATAATTACACGCCTCATACTTACACTCTACTCAATGCAACATAAATACACTCCACATAATACCACTCAGTGCCACATAATTATATGCTGCATAATTACACTGCACTCAATGCAACATACACTCCAAATAATACCACTCAGTGCCACATAATTACACGCCACATAATTACACTCTACTGAATGCAACATACACTCCACACAATACCACTCAGTGCAGGAAAAAGTTGCCAGCAGTGCAAGTACAAAAAAAGTAGAAGACATTTTTTATGTTAAAATCTTTTTTTAATCAGGTTTTTCATTGGATATAATGTCGTCTTCGTTTGTATAAAGGTAACAAAAATGCTTCACACTTTTTAATATAACTTTTCAACATAATGCACAGCAGCCACAAAGCTCTACAACATAGCCAAAAGTTCTGGCTAAACACATAAGGTCCCAAAGGCGAGACCTATTGGCTATGCCAATGATTGTTTTTTTATAGAATTAATAGATTGTTGCCTACACTGTCTCAGGCAAGATATAAAATAGCTATATCACCCTTATTTATAATTATGTCTCATTTATTGCTGCACTCTCACTGATTAGTCATTCTTTATCTAACTCTGTGCTTTGCCATTTTAGTGTTGATTTAGAGACTTTCACTTTCGTGTAAATTAGAATTATGTTATATGTTTAAGATTTTTCATTTCTTAAGATTTTAGGTCATTGGAGTTAGTTCCTCTTTATTATAAAAATTACCTTGTGTTTTGTAGGGTAATGCTATAGCCTCAGAATGAGTTTTGTGTTTACATTTGCTTGACACTGGGTACAGGTGATTGGGCAGACTTTATTTTCTTTTTTAAAGCAAATCAGCGCACTGTGTCCAGGCTTATATATCTTACTGCTAGTGATGTTGCAAGGAAAACAGTAGCACGAGGCCCCAGGGAGGCAGAGACAGTCTGCGGTGAGCAGTCACAAGCTAAGCCATAGGAGTGTGTACGACAAGCAGTATGAATTTTGGTAGTGAAATTGTCACATCATGATCTCGAGAGACAAGATAAGTGGCCATGTTGGATGCTTTTCACAATCCTTTCCTATGGCTGTGATCTGCAAGAGGGCCAATTTGAGACTGGGCCTTTGGTATTTAAGGGACTAAAAATATACAGGGCTATCCAGTAACAAGTGAGTAAGTGTGCTATAAACGTAAAAGACGATGTTCCCTTAGGATCATATATATACAGGTAAAAACACAGAATCGCACCAATGTGGCGTTCACAGTTGCATGTGAGCAATCAGATAGCAGACTGTAGTCAATGTGTGGTCAATTTGTCAAAGTTTCTATCCCAAAGTGTAATGCTGCATGGTTGATGGAGTTGTCAAGTAGTATCAACAACTTCTTTATTAAGCTTCCGAGTTGTGTCACAGAGGCCAGAAGACATGAAGCAACTGAGCTAGTCAGTCCATTCCCTTTTTAAATAATAACATTACATATAGAACTTTGATAACAACATTCCTCCTATTAAAGTCAGATCCAACACATCGTTCCCATTAACGATATAACATTAATAAAAAAATGAAGAAAAAAAAAAAGATACACACATATATATAATCATGCACTGGTGGTCACACTAGGAAGTTATAGTTAGGACCACGTTTCCATAGGAAAAAAGCTATTTTTGCTTTCGTAGTAAATATTCCAAAGTTTGACAAATCTTCACAAAACTTTCCCCCCAAAAAGTCTCATCCGCTTCAGCAACTTCCCGGAAATGTACGGGGAGATCCGTCAAGCGGGAACTGAGGAAAAGGGGGGGGGGGTCCCAAAATACATTTTCCCTATTAATTTTTCCATAGGAAAAATGAACAGCGATACTTGCGCCTTCGCCATGCACTGCCACTTACCCATATATTACATCACTCATGACATGATCTATATCATCACTAATAACATCTTTGCAACATCTGAAATGCCATCATTAATAATAATAATAATAATAATAATACCGACATTTATAAAGCGCAAACAGCTACCTCTACAGAGTTGTCCCGACTCTCTAGCAGTAGGCGGCATGCAGCGGTGACCGGAAAGCAGACCCTAGCCCAGACTAAAGAGCCAGGTTTTCACGGCCTTCCTAAATACTGGCTCAGCTTTGATCTGGTGAAAATTTGATGGCAGAGAGTTCCATAGTTTGGAAGCCCCACCGTGAAAGATCTGCCCCCTAGCCTAGCTTTCATAAATCGTGGAGTACAGAGTAGATTTTGAGAATTAGATCTCAATGAACGCTTCTGCTTATAGTGACATAGCCGTCGTTTCAGGTAACCTGGACATTTACCATGAATTGACCGGAATGCAAAGGTCAGAGCCTTAAACTCGATTCTCCTTGCCACTGGTAGCCAGTGGAGCTCTTTGATATGCCGAGAGATATGCTGACGAAATGGTACGCGTCTGATCAGTCTTGCGGCCGCATTCTGTACCATCTGCAGTTTTCTAACTAGGTACACTGGCAGGCCCAAATAGAGACCGTTTGCATAGTCCAGCCTAGATGTCACAGTGGCATGGACAATGGTTCTGCGGCAATCCTCCGGCAGAAGATACAGAAATTTCCGCAAATGTCTTAATTTGCTGAAACAGGAGGCTGTTACCTGCCGGATTTGGGCTGAGAAGGAGAGATCCGCTTCCCACTTCACCCCCAGATTTTTTGCAGTGACTGCAGGGATGGGGGGGGGGGGGACCCATTTCAGCCGGCCACCACAGCTCCGCTGCTGGTTGCAGGGTCTTGCCGAAGAACAACGCTTCCGTTTTATCAGCATTGAGTTTGAGCTTATTGTTATTCATCCATAGGGCAAGGTCTTTCAGGCAGCCCTTAAAACTCTTGAAGAGTCCTCCGACTGATCCTTAAAAGAAAATACCAACTGGGTATCGTCGGCGTAAGATATCGCCTTCACTCCCCACTTGGCTATAAGTGAGAACAGCGGGGCCAGATAAATATTAAAAAGAAGCGGGCTCAGGGCCGACCCCTGTGGCACTCCACACCACAGATGTTTGGGTTCCGACTGATGGGGTTGCAGGGCAACTTTCTGAGAGCGATTATTAAGAAATGACTTCAACCAGGCAAGTGCCACCCCCCCCCGATACCGATGTCCTCGAGTCTCTGAGCCAAAAATTGAGTGATCCACCGTGTCAAATGCCGCAGACAGATCCAGGAGCACAAGCATTGCTGATGCTCCTGAGTCCACTGACATTCTCACCGACTCTGCCACTTCTAATAGGGCGTCTCTGTACTAAAGCCGGACCGGAACCCGGATTGGGTATCATGCAGAATGTCGTGGCTCTCGATAAAATTAGCCAGTTGGCACTGCACCATTTTTTCCAGCATTTTTGCTGGCGCTGGAGCAGTGAAATAGGTCGGTAATTATTTAATTCCCCCGGATCCACATTGATGACAAGACTGTGCTTGGCGGGGCGCAAGTTATAGTTACCTTAGGGCACGAGTTACGGTTACTTGACATAACTAAGAGTGGTTTTGTTCGTTTACAATTGTATGTTTAAAATTGACATTTTCACCTAACTATAAATATATATATAACTGTGTTGTGATGACTCGCAGACGCAGGAAGGTTAAACTGGAGTTTATTGTAAGGAAACTACACAGCAGACATCAGAGAGAGGTAAAACGCATCCAGCTCCAACAGCTCTCAGTACAGTTTGACTCCCAGAACTCAGACACAGGGCAACTAGGCAACCCATCAACATTCCATAGGCTGGATAATAGAATATTAACCTAAGGCAGTATAATGAAGAGAATACAACATATCCTCCTTTCTTAATAAAACAAAGTAAGAAAAACTAAATAAAATAAACATGAAAAAAAACAAAAGAAAAGAGGAAGACAAGCAAGAGAGAAAATCTAAGAGTAACAATAACTGTTGAATATATATATATATTAGCAAAAAACAGACACACAAAAACATTTCACATGCGGTATCTCTTAGGAACAAACCTAGATCTAGAGCTCCTTCTGAGGGACATGTCTGATGGTACAACAACCTCCGGACCAAGAGGCACAGCAGCAGGATGTGGAGGAACATTCTTAACTTTTACAATCTTACCAGCATTCCACCATTTTCCCCCATCAACTTGCACAGAATTCCTCCCAACCCTGGTGACAAAAATGGGAGAACCGAATTTGCTCTCACCCTTTTTCACATGTAAAGGAGACTTAATGCGAACAAGATCTCCAACGACCACAGGTACAGTCTTGACCCCTCTCTTATTATCAAACCAAGACTTCTGTTTGGACTGGGAGTTGGAGACATTTTCTCTAATTAACAGCATGAGACTGTCAATATCAGGAACAGACTTGATCCATTTGTTCATCCAAGCGGGCTTAAAGCTAGTGTTGGGCTTTCTCCCTCTCAATAGGTCAAAGGGAGAGACTTTAGTTGTAGAGTGAGGGGTGGTCCTGTAGAACCACAGCATACTGTTGAGTGAATTAATAATATCACAGTTACAAGATCTGGCCCACTTAATACAGTCCCCCACAACCCTGTTCATACGCTCAACAAGTCCATTTGACTGGGGGTGATAAAGGGAACTCTTAACGTGTTGAATGTTGCATGATTTCAAAAAGGATTCAAATTCAGCACTCGTGAACTGGGTGCCATTATCCGTTACCACGGTGTCAGGAAATCCTTCTCTCAAAAATTAAATTTTTAAGAAAAAGGATGATGTTACAGGTAGAAGCCTCCTTAACAAGTTTAATTTCAGGCCATTTTGAAGCATAATCAATTAACACCAAAACAAAACGACACCCTCCAGGTAAAATTTCCAAAGGTCCCATGACATCTACACCTATCTTGGACCATGGTCCAGAGGGACACTCAATGGGAAAGAGGGGTGGACAGGAGACTTTTAGCCCTTTGTCAGCAGAACTACAAATGCAGCATGAATCAACGAGATCATTAATATCACTGTCCATCGAGGGCCACCAAAAGAACTCGCGAATCCGTTGCTTGGTGAGCGTGGATCCTAGATGACCCTCGTGGGCTTTGACAATAATGTTCTTCCTGAGACTCTGAGGAACAATAAGCTTGTCACCTCGTAATAATACACCGTCTTCCAAAGAAATCTCAGATTCTACCTTCCAGAAAGGCTGTATGCACTGAGGAAGGACACGCTCTCTGGGCCTACCTGACTTAACAAACCCACATACTCGTTGTAAAATCTCATCATCGGTAAGAGCTTTAATCCAGCTGTCTGCAGTATCAAGCCCATGCTCCGGCAAGTCGAGAGAGGCTACCAGGCAATCATCAGATTCTTCCTCCCCAACATCGGTAGGAATTGTTTCTTCCCTGTTATAGTCAATGGGAAAGCGCGACAGATAATCGGCTCTGAGATTCCTCCCCCCAGAAACATGAACAATATCAAACTGGTAGTGCATAAGGCGAGATACCATACGAAGGATCCTGGGCGAGCAGCATTTGCTCGTGCCAGACCCAAGAATAGAAATGAGAGGTTTATGATCCGTCCTCAATAAAAAGCGCCTACCCCAAATATAGGGACGAAACTTTTCAATGGCCCATAAGCAAGACTGCAGCTCTTTTTCGATGACTGAGTACTGAAGTTCCCCATTCCTCAGAACCCTTGAGGCAAAAGCGACCGTGTTCTCTCCTCTTGAAGAGTTCTGCGTCAGAACGGCCCCTAACCCCACTTGACTCGCATCTACGGTTATGCAAGTAGACAAATCCGGTTCATAGGGCTTAAGTGCACTACTGTTAGAGAGGGAACTCTTAACGCACTGCAAGGCAGACTCACATTCATCGGACCACTCAAACACCACGCCCTTACAAAGAAGAGAACTGATGGGCCGTACAAGAGTGGCATAGTTGGGAACAAACTTCGAATAAAACTCCAGGAGACCAAGTAGAG
The DNA here is from genome assembly GCA_963921515.1 of Calotriton arnoldi. NCBI lineage: Eukaryota > Metazoa > Chordata > Amphibia > Caudata > Salamandridae > Calotriton > Calotriton arnoldi. The sequence continues at coordinate 1,484,028 of CAWUFW010003640.1, forward strand.
ACTTGACACCACTTTTGTCAGATGGGGATGGAGCCTGGGTGATGGCATCTAGCAGCCCTTTCCTTGGTCTGATGCCCTCACCGGAGATTAAGTGACCCAAATACTCTATCTCTTCGGTGAGAAACTTGCATTTTTCTGGCTTGACAACCACCCCATGATCCTTGAAAATTTCCAGGACTTTTTCGAGCAAAGAGTTATGTGTCTTTGGAATGAATTAACACATCTTCCTGGAACACCATAACACCATTAATCCCACCTAACATACTTTGCATGACACGTTGAAAGACTGAAGCCGCAGAGGCAAGCCCGAAGGGCATCCGTTTGTATTGAAAAGTGCCTAACGGTGACACGAAGGCTGTGAGGGGGTGTGATTCAGGTTCGAGCTCAATCTGATGATATGCGCTGGCCAAATCCAGCTTGGAAAAAAATCTGGACCCCCTAACGCCTGCAAACAAGTCGCAAATTTTGGGTAGTGGGTGAGAGTCGATCCAGATCTCCTTATTGAGAGATCTCAAGTCCACACTGACACGCAGTTTGCCACATTTCTTGCGCGCAACGACCAAGGGTGAAAGCCAGAGTGACGATTCAGTGGGTTCGATAATCCCTTGGTCGCATAAGGACTTGAGCTCTCTTTCTAGATCGTCTCTCACGCTGAAAGGTACCCCTCTCAACTTATGCTTAATCGGAAGGGCCCCATCTTTAACGACAATTTTATGCTTGAATCCCTTCATGGTCCCTAATCCTCCTCCGAAGACAGATGGAAAGCGTTCACTCCACTGACAGAAGTGATGGTCATCAGATATGACAAGAACTTGCTCAGATGTCCCGGGTCTAAGGACCATCTTGAACAGACCCTGATGATACCACCCTAGAATGTTCAGACCCTTCACAGCAACATACACTTTCCCACTAATTTTCCTATTTTTAAAAATAAGAACATCCTCAAAATACCCAAGGAGATCAATCTTCCGTCCCTCATATGAGACAGGAGAACGATCGGGAGGCTGAAGTGGTCTTTCTCCCCATGTTTTATGGAATAATTCCTGAGTCACCATTGTAATCCTCGCGCCTGAATCGACTAGAAGATTAAGTGGCTTTTCTCCCACGATAATTTCAACAATAGGATCCACACATTCGCACGACTCATCTATACTGGACACAGATTCATGTGAGAGAGAAACAATAGAAATCACTTCAGAATCAGATTCTTGGTCTGATTCTAAGACACAAGCAACAGACCTCCTTGGATTGTTCCGTTTCATGCAAACTTTCGCGAAGTGCCCTATCTTTCTGCAGTAATTACAAGTCACATTTGCTCCTGGACACTTCGCTCCTTTAATATGAGGAGGATTCCCACAACGGTAACACATCTGCTTAATGTGTTGAGAATCTGATGCACCCTACCATAGTTAGAGTTTTTGGGTGCATTGTTTCTGGAAGACGAAGAAGAGGAAGAGTCATTTGCCTTTCCCTTGGTGTTAGTAAAGACAACACTGACTGGATCTGTAGATTTTCCTTCTAACTCTTTAAGAGATGCTTGTAAAGTTTCGATGCTCTTGGTTATTTTGACAGTTTTATCAAGAGAAGGATTGGCAAGAGAGAGAAGCGTCTGCCGAATCTGTTTATCGCTACAATGGCAAACAAATTGGTCACGGATCAATTGGTCTGTGAAGGTGTCAAATTGACAAACAGCAGCAAGACTACGTAATGTAGAAATGTAAGAGTCAACGTCTTCGTTTTCACACTGTTGTCTCTTAAAAAATTTGTGACGGAGTACCATCAAACTGGGTTGTTTGTCAAATCTTGTTTTGAGTTTTAAAATAGTGTCTTGATAATCATCTACATCATCCTCTGGTCGATGAACGATTTCAGGAAGATGTTTGTAGATGGAGCGACCTTCAAATCCAAGGGAATGCAGAAGAAGGAATTTCTTGCGTTCATTGCTGAACCTTGACGCACCAATAGCTCCCAGATACGTCTGGAAAGCGTCAAAACAGATTTCCCATCGAACAGGAGGTTCTCCTGGAGATTCCAAGAAAGAGGGAGGAGGAGTAACGGATTGCATAATATGCTGAGAGAATTACACAATTGAAGAATACGAAAGAAAGATAAAAAACAAACAAATGCAAAGCAGAGAAATGCACACAAAAAAACACACTTTTAAATTCAGGTTCATATACCGAATATAAGATAAACAGTGAAAATAGTTGTACGTGAAGTATACTGCAACACAGTTAAAAAATTGAAATAGGTGTGCGAATCACCGTGTGGTTATTCGCTTAAATTATAAAATAGTTGGATAGAAGAAACTTGGTGTGCGAATCACCGTAATGTGAATAAATGGTGTGTGGATCACTGTAGTAACCCACTCCGTAACTTGAAGCCAGGTGTATATTCCTCAAAGGTGTGTGGATCACCGTAGTGTAATTAAATGGTGTGTGGATCACCGTAGTATGACCCACTCCTTTACACGAAGCCAGGAGGCTTGAAAAGCAAAGAGGAAAAGACGTGCCGATCGTCGCGATCGGCAACTGGATGCAGAAAACGTTGCTAAAGAGCAGTTGCTAGGAGACACTCTCTTTGTGACGAGAGGCGTGTGATCCGAAGTACAAGTTGTGACGTGACGCGTGTGGTCAGGCAGGCCAGGCAGGCTACGACGATGCGTGGATACAGCGTTACCAGGCAACAGTGTGAGTCTTCTTGAAGTGCATGCGCGAGACAGTTTCAACGTCTCTGTCGGCGCGAGACCCGATTATAATGCCATATAATCCCAAACAAAAACGCAAGAAAACTGGGTTGAAACCTCCTAAACGCTTGCAAAGTAAAAGAGTATGGAGCGAGAAGAAGGAAGTCAGTTCAGCAGTTCAGCGTTTTTTCATACGCGGAGAAGGAGACTTCTGTGCCGGCAACGGAGAGGAGAGAGAGTGCTGAAGATAAGAGGACGTGCTGCGAAAACGTCGGTGGTGTGTCGGAAAATAGAGGAACAGTCTTACCACCGAATGAGTAGGATCTTCAACGCGATGAGTACCAGAGCGCGATGAGTACCAGGGGTGAGTGGGGTTGCACGCAGGGTCCAGCGTGTTGCTGTGTAGCACAGGATCGTCGCCAATAATTGTTGTGATGACTCGCAGACGCAGGAAGGTTAAACTGGAGTTTATTGTAAGGAAACTACACAGCAGACATCAGAGAGAGGTAAAACGCATCCAGCTCCAACAGCTCTCAGTACAGTTTGACTCCCAGAACTCAGACACAGGGCAACTAGGCAACCCATCAACATTCCATAGGCTGGATAATAGAATATTAACCTAAGGCAGTATAATGAAGAGAATACAACAAACTGTTACATTCCATTGGAAAACCAGATGGTCATAATCAAATCACCACAAAATCTTAGAACTTTTGTGGCTGTTTACAATCTCATTGGGACCTCTATTTTTCCTCAGCAAGCATACCCTTCTTTCCACTGGTCAACACTACCAAAGCTCTAGCATAAAGTAAAAACAATTTTTCTTTATTCCACCACTTTCCGTCCTCCAATTTTACCACTTAATTGTTTGACTGACACAACTCTTTTTGGCCTCAAAAACCTTGAACTTCCTTTTGGTAGAATAGCAGGAAGTTTCACTCTTCCCCAATCACCTGTTTTCACCACCAAGGATTTAGCACTCAAATTAGCATATTTGATTTTTGCATATCTTCCTTTCTCTGGCACGCTTTTAATTTTTCCAACAGGTATATCAGATCACCCTATCCAAGGTCTCACTAGCTTAGTACAAAAGGCGACACATCCGCATCTGTATTATGGAGGTACGTATAGCCCACAACATCCTCTTCAGTTCCACCTCACAATCCAGGTGATTTGCCATTGACAATTGTAAATTGTCTTTGATTAATCTGTTACACCTCTCGACCAGATCTATTACTCAACATAGAGGTTTTGGTATGTTTTATCACCAATGTTTTCAAAGAGTACTCTAACTCTTTTGAAGTCAATTGTGTCCCATTATCTGTCACCACCTCCTAATTCTACAGGAATTCAACTTGTAATTGAGTTCACAAACTTGACTTCGTACCAACATGAAAAATAGTCCACGATTCTCCTCTAAATATTCTTTTTCTCACAATAATTGGACCAGTGTTGTCCAAGCCTAGTTTCACCCAAGCCTAATGTGGAGTAGGAACCAACTTAATCAGATTCGGAACAGTCACTTGAGATTTATCACTAACACCACAAGCCATACAATCCCTAACACAATGCTCACCTTTCTTGTCTAATCCAGGCCACCAAAACTTTTCTCTCAGCCTTCTTTCCATGGCTCTTGTCTCTATATGTACCTCAAGAGCTAGCTTCACAGCTTTATCCTGCAACCTCTCTGGTACTACTAATTGGTCTGCACGCCTAAGATATGCACCCTTTACAGAAAACTCAACAGCCACGTGACGCTAAGGTCTCACACTGTCATATATTACCCAGGACAAAGGCCACCTTTCACATATATATTCCATAACCTTCTTTATCACTGCATCCTACATGGCACTATCCCACTCAACCTTGGTTATGACACCACCTATTGACTCCATCAAGGAACACACAATAACCTGCTCCTGATCCTCATCTTCTACACGATCTCTAGATTCGCTCACTAGTAAATGAGACAAACAATCTGCAGACATATTCCCTACTCCTGGAATATACTCCAGCTTATATGAAAACTCCTGAATTCTCTACTGTAACTTTGCTATCCTAGGTGTAGCTTTCCCAGCACCTTTGGTAGTGAATAAATCGTTGAGAGGTTTATGATCAACTCTGATGGTGAATTCTGAACCCTACAAATAACTCCTAAAATGATTTTCTCCCCAACAATATGGCAATGCTTCTCATTCTATAACAGAATATGTAGCTTGATCTCCTTTGAAACCCTGAGAAGCAAAGGCTACTACTTCATCCTTACCATTCCTTTATTGTAACAATAATGCTCCTAAACCATGTGGGCTAGCATAATTTACCACTACATGCGAACCATATGCGTCAACAATTTAAGATAAATCTCGTAAGCCACTTTGTGTTTGATCTTTTGGAACTTCTCACCACAATTATCATTTCATATGAACTTCTCATTCTTTTCAAAAGCTTCCGCATATTATACATTTTCTCAGCACAGTTGGGAAATAGTTCTGAAAAAAATTCAATCATTCCCAAAAACTTTTTTTTCAAACTTTCTTTATTAGTTTTATTGCACAGCAGTGCCATAGCAGTGGTCACATGACTTTACATTTACCTCCAGCATGAGCTCATACCGAGAGACATTTAGAAGAAAGTCCCCAGCAGGGGTGCGATCCTTCCATCCCCCCATTACCTTCAACCAAGACACATATCTTTGCCCCCATGTCTCAAGATCACAATTCTGCTTCCAAAGGGCTTCCCCTGCCTTTCTCGCCTTAATTGGGGGTGTCAGAAGAGGCCACAGCTCGCCTCCAAAAAATTATCTTAACTGATCTTTGGCATTCGGTGCCAGAAATAACCCTAGCTAAACTTTCCTTAGGTTCTAGCCCCCTTCATAGACAGCCAAAACTCTAAATACTCCACATTTGCAACCGCAAACCTGCTATTTTGGGCCTTCAAGGTAACTCCTTTATCCATTAAGATAATTAAAACTTGTGTCAGTCTCCTGTCATGTGTTTACTTGTCCTTGTCATAAATCAACAAATCATTTTGGAACCATATCAATCCATCTGTATCCCTGAATAAATTCTTCTAAGACTTTGGAAAACCGCAGACGCTGATGATAAGCCGAATGGCATGTGTATGAATCTTAATGCACACTATGAAGTCACAAAAGACGTCAAATGCTGTCAATCACTATGTCATTTATTCTGATGATCTGCCGAAGCATTTCCCAAGATGGTCAACATTTCCCAAATGTTGGGCAATGGGTGCCGATCCACCCATACATTGACATTTACATACCTAGGATCAACACACATGCTCAAGATCCCAAAGGCTTCATGTGCTAATGCCAGATGAGACCACACATTCTATCGGTTCTCTTACGTCCTGTGCACAAACCTTTCTTGATTCCTCCCTCAATTCCATCCTTAAAGCCAACAGAACTCTTCTGACTTTGTGTACTATGGAGACAGTGTTATATTTCAATTGGATGTGATGTGAAAATCCTTTAAGCTTCCCCAAAGTATCAGAAAACACATCAGGAAACTATCTTGTCCACTCAGTCCCCACAGAGGCACACACCAGCATGCACTTTCCTCAGCAACACTTGTCCCAGATTGTTGGGGTCCAAAAGTATACCGAAATTCTTTTGTTCTAGCCATCCAAGTAAACATGGCTCATCCTTAGCCTCATAAATTACACCTCCTAAAGAATTTCCCTTGAATGTTAAAGTGGCCAAACTCCCCGGGCACATCTATGGACTTACCTCCATAAGCCACAGGTTTTACATTGGCCTCTCCTAATGTGATACCATTACATTTCTCCCACAAACCTGTCCCAGTTAGCGAATGGAGACCTCAAATCTGCCATCATTTTGACAGATACTCCAGACACATCAACCATACAGTATGGCCTGGTATTCCAACCTTTGTTGAATCCCAGTATTTTACACTTCACACCTTGGTCTACTGCTTCTTGATCTAACAATTGTACACACAAAATGTGATCTTTATCACTCGTGCTTGATTCAGCATGTAATTTTTCTGCAATCTTTACAGAATTAATCACCTTCTGTATCCTATTCATAAACGACTTGCAAACTTTAGCGAAAATAACCCTTGCGTTTATACTTATTGAACATACGATCAATGCCAGGACAAAATTCAGCATTCTCTAAATATTAAATACTCCCACACCTGTTACATATTACTTCTTTTGAAACAATAACATCTGATTACTTTTTTTTTTGAGGATTTTATTAACTTGATGAATGCTAACATTTTTGGGATTATTTTACACTTGATGAATCTTAGAAATGTAGGAAGATAGCATTCCACAGAACTGCCACAGGTGCTGAAACTGGTACACAACTCCACCACAAGGCCACGTCCAAAACAACACAGGGGTGGGAAAAAGCACCACGGCAGTCAAGATGTCGTCAAAGAGCTCAAAAACGAATCTCGATGCTTATGACTCCAACACCACATTCCAAGACAGCGACACCACCGCACCACTCAAAGGTAATCCCAATTTAAAATGCATGTGACACCTGTCAGCCAGCTGGTCACCATCACGCAGTATCCACAACTTCTTTGCCAAGCTTTACTACGCTTCCAGGTTGCGACACGCTGGCCAAGAGACATAAAGCAACTCAACTAGTCAGCCGATTCTCTTTGAAATAACAACATTCTATACTTTCATAAAACCATTCCACCTATTTAAATCAGACCCAACAAAGGAAGGTCTTCCTCAGGACAAATACTTTAATCAATAGACACAAAAAAAAGATTCAGTTAGGGTGGAAAAAGTTCCAAAAATGGGAGAATTAACATCTCAAATGATGATAATTCAGAGGCAGTCAACTGGGTAAATAAATCAAGTAAACAATCGAGTAATAATACAGGGATGTCCCAGTTCTGACTCCTGCATTATTATGTAATTGTTTACTTGATTTACTGGCCTAACTGACAGTCTCTAAAAAAATTCACTTGGGGGAAAGAAATCCCAAAAGCGGTAGAGCTGAAATTCCAACTCATGAGTAGAGCTGGCATCCCAAATGATGAGAGTAAATCCTCTGGGATGCAGCTATCCCGTTTTAGGGAGTTTTTCCCGCTGACTGGATCTTTTGGTGGCTGTTGACTAATGTATGTGCCCTAAGGAAGACCCTGCTCAAAAGTCTGCGGGTTAATACATCAGGCCAGATTAATCAGATTACCCACATACAACTATGACCTCTACATCATTGTGATTTAGTGCTTTTATTTATATATATTTGTATTATTTTACTTTTGCTTCCTGCACTTGTTCACTGCACCAATGCACCACTTTTTTATATTACCATCATCTATTTTCAAAATTAAATATATAACTATTTCATGTACTTATTAATTATGAATTCCCCAGTGTTATGATTATTAGTGCTGTGAATCCTTCATCCTTCCTTTTTTACTAATATTATATATATTTTGTCCTAGGCAAACATTATCTTCCATGTTTGGTATAAATGAAGCATTATATATGCAGCAATGAGGTTCTTTAACCCCTTCAGGTCGCATGTCATCTAGGTCAATTAATGTGAGTAGGCAAGGTTGTTCCATCAATTTGAAGTAAAAACATAGCTTTATTATCCAAGTTAAAAGAGTTGTACCTTACTAGAAATAGTGAAAGCAAAGAAAATGACAGAACAATATTAATGGCTTGTTTAGAAAAAAGACATGCAGCCAGTTTGCAGCGTATAGCTCTAAAATCGAGGCAAAAGCTCTCAAATCCGATTATTTAGCACAGCCTATAAAAAGGAAATGCAACAACAAAAACTACAGTGACAGTGGTGGCAAAGAGGGACATAGCCTGGGTTTGGGGTGCACAGACTGTGCCTACCGAGGCCCGGTGGCAGCTCCTCCGCTAAGGCAGAGGGGCGTCGTCCCACTGCTCTTTTAATAGTGCAAAAAAATAAAAATAAAATAATAACAAGACGACTCGGAGCCAGATTAGGGCGGGGCAGGGCCGGCCAGAGCTGGATTGCACTCCCTGCCAAACAGTCATGCGCACTTTGCATGTTCTTCCCCAGGCTGTAATGCACAGCCTGGGGAGGAACAAGCACAAGCTTCAAGTCCAGACCAATCACAACGCTGCTGTAAAGCAGCGTTGTGATTGGCTGGGAGAGTCTGGGAGCCTGGGTGCTTCCGTTCTGCCAGTGCACTGCAGAGAGAAGAGGACGGAAGAGGTGTTCTTTCCAGGAAAGTTTAATTATATTTATTTTTTACCCACCCCACCACCCCCGTTCCGAGGCAGCCGCCACTGCCAAGGCCCAATGGGTCGCTGGAATGGATACATGCATGTGGGCAGAAAAGGTGGTGTATACAGCCAGAGGGTGCCCTAGAAAATTAGAGAAGGTGTGGGGCTGCTGTTGGGCATTCTACTGCCTGGGACTTGATAGTTCACTGTTGTCTTTGGGACAAGGCATAGGCACTGCATAACTAGCCTAGCAGGACAGGGCCAGTGGTCGTGGTGGGCCACCCCTAGGTCCCGAGTGTGTCCTGTTGGTGCTCCCTCGACCTGTCCAAACCTGTTCAGCATGAAGTCTGTGTTGGCTTCATATTATATGCTCATTATGAACGTTTGTGCATAAAATGCTGATAAAAAATAGTTCATAAAAAAAACTTCAGTGATGTCTGACTGAGCAGAGGAGGGAGAGTTCTGGTCATTGTCACATTCTAAGGAGGATCCCTCAAATAAGAGTTGAGAGATACAGGAGGTAGTAAGAAAATTTGTCACAGAGGATGGTGTAAGAGAAATTGCTTTTGAATTTGGGTACTTGAACTGTGCTCGAACCAGGGTCTGGGGACAATTCAAGTACTCTGGGTTTGCAGAGCCCCATGATAAAAAACATTTTAAAAATAATTACCTTCTCCGATTGTATCAGGGGGTCTGAATATGCTTTTTCTAACCCCTTATGTCTTTCTCAATTTGTTTTTTGCAGAACGTGGGAACTAAGTCCTGCATCTTGTAACAGCGGGGCAGGAGAATATTTTCTCTTGCACCCAGCCATTCTAAGCCTTTGAATCTGCGGACCCAAAGTGGATGACGGGAAAAACAAGCATTTGCAATGCAATCAGTCTCGCCTTTGGGACCTTATATGTATTTAGCTATGCAGCTCCTTAGCCTGGGTGCTGAAACATCTACTGTTCTTTAACATGGAGGGAAAGAAAGTAAGCACCAAACTGCGTGACACGCCAGGTATGGGAACACATGGAGAGAAATATTATCTTTCAGCGGGACAAGGCATAGTCCAAAGCTCTGTTTTTAATATAAAAGCAGGGCCTTCGGTGGTCATATCACTGAAAATACAAGATTTGAAAAAATATTATTGTCTACGGGTGCTCGTGGAAGACAATTTCTCTGGACTGGAATCTAGAGAATGCTAAAGTGATTCTGGTATTTTACTGACCTCTGCTGGTCGTTTTCTATCAAGAAATTTAAATAGAGGCAGTTGCCAGAAAAATTTAAATAATAAAGTCGCTCATCAGAAAGCAATTCTGGTATTTTACTGACCTCTGCTGGTCGTTTTCTATCAAAACAGTTAAATAGAGGCAGTTGAACAGAAAAGAAAGTCCCTAAGCGGAAGCAGACAAGTCCTAGGGCAGATCTCCAGAGCCCACAAAGAATATACAAGAGGTCTTGAATGCTCGACCTAAAAAGATCCCTCTCATGTGACTTTTCTTAGGTTTTTGATATGGGTCCTCAAACTGTCCTTGAACCTGGATTTAGAGTCAGTTTGCGGACATAAACAACCACAATATCTCTAAATTTCAACAGATTAATTCCCACTCAGCACATTGTATAATTGCAAATATCCTGAAAACTACTCAGCAGATTAACACCAAACCATAAAAGTAGGCTTTCAGAGTGAAGTTCTTCTTTCATGCCATATCTGGTGTTACCCTTTCAGCAGATTTTGTTTTAGTGGACAGCAACATTTCCCGTGCAACTTGAATAAAAAATATACTGCGCTCATCCCCCAATGTGCATGGCTGAAGGCTGAATGAAGATCATGCACAGAAGAGATTGTGCAGACAGGGTGGTTTGGCTGCAGGTCCTGCGCTCAGCCCGACTGCATATGGCGAAAGGGCATGAGCAGCAAGGGTTGGAAATTAATTGCATCACAAAAAACAATGAAATTCACCGAAAAAACACAAGTGAGTTATTGTTCTGGCTCAAACATGTAAAGCCACTTAAACTTGCCAATTATAATTATGAACGGAGGACACAACACATGCCATAATCACGGTGCTCATTTCTTCTTCTTTTTTTAATTTTTATAAACTACATTTTTATTGATTTTATAACAAAGATCAAAACAGAGCACAGTATCTGTTTAATGAAATCACGATTGTGGCTACAAACAGTAAAAGGGTTGGAAGCTCGCATGTCAATCACCATCAAGGCTGTAGTATTCCTGCCACCTTCCGCGTATGGTCGGACCCCTGGCCCCCACACATCAGCGAGAGAGGCTGCATCTACAGACTCATGTCGATGAGGTGAACCACCCATTAGGGGGGAAGGGGGCCCATTCCCGTCCGCAGAGGCAGCCGGGCTAGGTCCCGGTGCAGCTTGTGGGCGGGAGGGACCCTCCCCGGCTCACTCCACTTTAAATTATTGGTCTCCGTGGGACATAGCCAGGAGCGTGAATAGTGACTAGGGCTAATACGCAAACAGAGGAGCCTGGGTATCAACTGCCAGAGATGGTGAGGGTGCCAGTGGGGTGAGAGTTGGAGCGAGCCTGTGTTAGTCCTCCCTGCTGCACCATGACAAAGGATAAGCCCCCAGGCCCTACGTCAAAGCAGAGCACAATGGATCGCTTCACAGGGCCGGGGTCATAGACTACAGATGCCGGTGGGAGCTCGGGCGTGCTTCCGGACAATGCTGCCCTACTGGCCGCGATTAGGCAATCCAGACATATGCTGGAGGCCAAAATTGGCACTTTGGGCTCGGACGTGACATTATTATCACAGGACCTCAGCAATGCAGTGGAACAAATCGCTGAAGGCGAAACCAGGGTTTCTGGCGTTGAAGATGCATTGTCCATACTCCAGGCGAAAGTGAATACCCTGGAAAAGTTGACTAGAGGCCTAGTCACGTGGGTAGAGGATGCAGAGGGGGGAGCTCGCAGAAATAACCTCCGCTTTGTGAGCTTTCCAGAAAACTGCGAAGGCATGGGAAAATCCTGGCTCACTTGCTGGCAACGTGGATTCCATCGGACGCTCCCCCCCCCTTCTTCGTAATTGAGCGTGCCCATAGGGCCTTGCTTCAGAAGTCGCCTCCAGGTGCTAAGCCACGGCCAGTTATCGCCAGGACCCTGAATTATCATGAACAGGACACTATTCTTAAACTGGCAAGATCCCAGGAGAAGCTCATGTATGAATCCCATCACATTATGATCTTACCTGATTACACTAAATTAGTGCAGCAACAGCACCACTCTTTTACAGCGGCTAAGGCCCAACTCCGGGACCTCAAGATCCCATATATGCTTTGTTCCCAGCTCGCCTACGTGTAGTTTATAAGTCAAGAATCATGCTTTACGACAAGCCAGAGGAGGTCTTCACCTGGACTGATGAGATGCGCCACATGAAGCCACATATGCCGCCACCCCGGGACTCGGACTCTTCCTCAGGAGAATCCAGTCAGTTATGGAATAAATCGAAAGAAAAGCGCAGGCACTGTTCTAGATACACATGGCGCTCAAAGCCCTGCGACAGGGAGTTGGCAGAGAGGGCCCCAGGGGATGAAGGTACCGTACTCGGAAGATGAGAATCGCACCATTGGTTACATGAAGCGTGAAGTCCCTTGGTCACTTTGAACTCGGCAGTATTACGGGGCTTCTTTGGTCCCGTCTTCTTCTACAAGGGCTGTATGGCTGGTGAGGAATACCCAGACCTTCCCAGACCAGAACATTGATGATGGGGTGTGTGGGGATCCATTGGATGGGCCTCTATGCCTGCCTCCAGGTGGGGCAGGGTGGGGTACCCTCTGTGACAGATGCTTCAACTCTTTTGAGGTATTGAGGTGGGAGGAAGTTCTATAGTTATTAGTTCTCAAACCAACTGCATGGTCTGTGCTCTCCAACAGCGGAACCCTAGGTACCGACCGATGGCATTGTGACACTCCTGTGCCAGGTTGACAGATAGCATCACTGAGGTCTTTTTGGGTAGGCTGTGTATAATGAGCTGGAATGTTAGGGGAATGTTGGATAAGGTAAAGCGGGGACAGTGCTCTGACGGGCAAAACACTTGGGTGCAGACATACTGCTGTTACAAGAGACACACCTCATGGGTACCAAAATCCCCTGCCTGGCCCGTTTCGGGTATACACAGGAATTTCACACAGGTTTCACAAGAGGCTCCTGGGAGGTGGCAATTATGATACATCGTAGACTTCCATTTACCCTAGTGCAGCAGTGGGTGGACCCACAGGGCAGGTACATATTGATACGTGGGACTATCTATGGGGAACAGGTGGTAATTTGCAGCATGTATCCCCCCTTTCCCTCAGTCAGAGTTATGTAGACCGGGTAGTGGATGTATGGGGACAAATACCAGAGGTACTGGCGGTCGTGGGCGCTGACTGGAATTATGTTATTCATCCTGACATAGACAGGTGTCGGGCCCCTGGGGTTGTGGGGGAAGCAAGGGAGTCCCGCCTGAGATCACTCGTTGACCTGGTGGGGTGGGTGGACATTTGGAGGTCGCATTACCCCAAAGACGCGTGCTACACTTTTTATTCCCATCCCCATGGGTCATTCTCCAGTTTTGACTACATTTTCATTCTGCAGGACTATGCGCACAGAGTGTCAGAGGCCACAATCTTATCAAGAGGACTTTCAGACCGTTCCCCGGTCGCCGCCTTGCTCCTGATCAGCCCGCGCCGGCCACCGTTCCGTTGGCGGCTCTCCCCGTGGCATCTACATGATCAGTCTTATTGAACCCACATTCACGAGGCTTTAGCTGAATACTTTACTCTTAATGCAGACACTGCGTCATCGGTAGATGTGCTATGTGAAGCCGTGAAACCTACCATTAGCGATGTAGATATCAGCTTTTGCGCAACAGAGCGCAAGCCACGTTAGCAGACTTTAATACAGGCGGAGACCCGCATCATGGAATTAGAGAGACTCGGGCGGACTGGTAACGGGGAATGGGCACGCAGACAACTGTGTCTCACACAACAGCAATATCAAGGGGATTGATGAAGGCGGATCAGTGTGCGTGGATGGCTTCCCAGAGTAGAATTTATCAATGGGGAGATAAATCGAGGAGGCTACTTCATAGGCTGTCTCAGCAGGCCATGACACCGACCCACCTCCCTATGATTTGCAAGGCCAACAATGCTATACCTACAGATCCGGTTGCAGTGGCGGGCAGCTTTGATGGTTTTTATTAGGCCTTATACACCAAGAGAGAGGTCTTGATGGGCTCGGAGATCGAAAGTTTCTTTGAGGACATGCCCCTAAAGGCCCTGTCGACCGAGGCCCGTGAATCTGAAGACCCCCTAAGAGGAATTTAATGTTGCATTGTCGGAACTGAGGCTCAGAAAGGCGTCGGGCTCCAATGGGTTCCCGTCCAAATTCTTTAAGGCATATATGTGCCAATTAGGTGATATATATATATGATCAAGGCCTGTGGTGGGCTGAAACGCGTTGTGGCAAGACCTGCACCCTGAAATAAATAACTTCAAAAGCACATTTGGTGGTCCGTTCCGTTTGTTCAAGGATTGGAGGAGTAACGGAATCCAGGGATATAGATATATATTACCTACTGGTGGTCACCAGTAGGTAGTTATAGTTAGGACCTAGTTTCCATAGGAAAAGCGTTTTTTGATTTGCCAATATCTTTGGCGCCATTTGACGAATCTTCGCGAAATTTTCAAAACTAGTGGGGCGCTCTGGTCAGCTCCTGTCTTGAAAGTTTCGGGGTGATTCGTCAAGCGGGGGCCGAGAAAAAATGGGGGTCCCAAAACATGTTTTCTCCATGTTAATTTCCATAGGAACTTTTGTCGCGGCTACAGCCCGAACTGCTGAACGGAATTACACCAACTTTGGCAGAGAGGTAGCTCTTGGTCCACAGTGCACTCTTTGCTTTAAATGGTGTAAATCCGTTCAGTAGTTCCTGAGAAATATAAAAATAAAAAATATCGATATCTGGTGATCGAGGAGGATTCGCGAACCCTCCCGAGCACGAGCTTAATTCTGATTGGCTGCCAACACTTCAAACCAGGAAGTGTTGGCAGCCATCTTGTGACTCGGTAAAAGAAAGAAAAAAGGGAATAAAATGATTAAAAAAAAGAAAAGGGGGCAGGGTAGAAACACCCTGACCCCCTAGGCCTGGTCATGGGGTCCAACAAGGACCCCCCCAGGGCCTCAAAAACCATTTTTTTTTTAAACTGCAGGATTCGCGCTGGGTGCACGAATCCCACCGAGCAAAAAAAAAAAAACAAAGCGCGGTGCCCCGCGCTTCGTTTTAATGAGCCCCCGGGTGGGCCAGGTCCCGGGGGCAATGTTGATAATGTATGCGGGGGCCGCGCGGGCTTTTGAAACAATATGCAGGGGGTGCACACGGCCCCCACGCTGCCCCGGGGACTGCCACCTCCCCGGGGCATTTATGCTAATTAATGGGCTGAGCGCCAGCGAGCTGATGAAGATGTTGGTGACAGTACGCATGGCCTACTGCATGTCACCACGTACAGCACCAAGGTGTTGCCAAAGAGCGCGAGCGCGAAGATGAGCGTGCAGAGCAGCACGAAGGTGAGCTTGGTATGCAGAGGCAGCTTCGGGATGTAGACCAGCGGATCCAGCTGGAAGTGCTCGATGAACTCCCTTCGCGTCACGTTAGTGTCCCGCAGAAGGAGGGTGAACTGTTCCGGCATAATGTTCAGAGACTGCATCAGGGACCGAGTGTAGAGGGCAATGTTTGCTCAGTGTTGATCTTCAGCGCCCTGTAGGCAGAGAAGCGTGCCCACGGAGTTTGGAGTGCAGTATCCCCACACAATATGCAGACAGTACGTTAAAACCCACACTGATTCTTCTGGTCTTCCTCCTGTAGTGGCCTAGAGATCGCCAAAGAAACGTTTCTCGGGCAAGAGACCGTGCCACTCACTAGTGTCCTCTCACCCCTGTGTTCCAGCTCATCGGCACTTGGAAAATTGCACTTTGATCTGAATTTAGCAAGATTTTCCTTGCAACTACCCAAACAAGTTAACAATGCAGTTTCGGTTACTCTTCATCATGCCAGCTATGTCCCACGTGCACTGAATCAATGCAGTTATTTAAGAAAAGGGAAGATAAACAATACCAAACAAAAGGAACTAGTAAAGGACGCAAACAAGAAATGACGTTAGTTTTCAGCTGAGCCCACTGCAAGCCTGGGTTCGATGGAGCGCGGGTTTAAAACGCAGATCCAGAGGCGTCAGGGCGCTGCCAGTCAGTCTGCGCTCCCTGCTCCCTTGCTCTCTCCGCCCATCTCAAGGAGAGGGGAGGTCTTACAGGTGCTCATGACCGTTGAGGTACTGCCGCTCTGCTGCACGTGTGAAGTGTTGCGCCTGAGTGTGTGCGGAGGCGCGCGTCCGCTTGAAGCACCAGGAGAGGCACATTATATGTGCTATTCGAGGCACCTCTTTCACAGTTGCTAGGGTCTGATACACTGGCTGGCACGCGCCCATCATCTTCTCCTGCTGAGGTCTGAGGCACTCTCCCATCATCTTCTCCTGCTGAGTTGTGACACTCTGCCTGGCAATCGCCTCTCATTTTCTCCTACTGAGGTCTGACTACCTGGCCAAAGGAGAAACACAAACGTCTGCAGCCCCTGCGGCACAGGAGGGTGGAGGGGCACTTCTTCTGGCCCCCCTCTCAACTCTTCAGTGGTCCCCATTTATGCCAGGGGCCACTCTTTACATTCTGCAGGGGGCTGCCATCATTTTGTGTTACGCCACTATCCCGGACAGCCACGCACCCCTCATCTTCTTCTGCTGAGATCTGACGCACTGACAGGAACGTGACCCTTATCTTCTCCTGCTGAGGTCTGACACTCTGGGTGGCACGCGCTTCTCATCTTCACCTGCTGAGGACTTACACACTTGCAGGCACGCGCCCCTCATCTTCTCCTGCTGGAGTCTGACACAGTGGCGGGTAGGCGCTCCTCATTTTCTCCTGATTAAGTCTGACACAGTGGCAGGCACGCACCAATCATCTTCTCCAAACACGGGACTAACACACTTGTTTGGCATGAATTACTTTATTGTCTTGCCGGCTCACGTAACAGGAGGAGCAGACGCTGGAACTGTGGAAACTATTTTGAGTTTATGGACTACTGTTGTTTTTAACCTGCACTGCCATGAGGGCAAGTTTCCACTTCCAATTTGCTACCAATTAAAGACTTGAAAACTTCCCTAAGACTGTGCATGTGCTATTTAACAGCGTGTGGCGAGAGGCACTAAACTGGCAGTAAACAGTAAATAGCTATGTTTGATATTTGTGTTATTCGTTCAGAGCCGTGCTACTTAAATGACATTCGTGGTCTGATCCGGAAAGATGGCTCCAAAGTTGCTTCTCTTTGTGTCCAGCATTCAAGTGTTTTTGTAATGGGACAGTGTCGCCTTTGATTAGCAATGTAGAAAAGTTCACCATGTATCCATGGATTATGATTCCCCAAAATACCAGGGGCTGCAGAAGTGACATCTCGCCCTTTTTGACACCAATAATACCACAGTACGTGGAATCACATCACCAAAATGTCTTCTCAGGAAGTGATGGTGTGTGGCCAGTACCCTTGATGACATCACAGGAAGTACATAACAACATGTTAAGAATCCTACAATTAGTCCAAAAGTAACAAAATACCACAGTGGTTACTGAAGCAGATACATATATATTTTAGATACTAAAAATAGTTAAACTAGGGTGCTGGCTGGCATGATAAGCCAGTATAGCACCTATATATGTACAGCCTCACTAATTCATTCATTCCTTGTTAGCCTCTTACAACCCTTATTACCCTCATTCTCGCTCATTTATCTCTACTGGTCCCATGTTCACTTACATCACTCCCAGTTTACCTCTCACCTCTTATTCTCACCCGTATTCCATTTCCCTTCCACCTGCAGATTTGGAGTTGTTTCACCTCAATCCCACTCACTCACCATTTCATGATAATACCTATTGTTTACGACTAATCGTCGCTATCTCGTCCTTTTCTCTCTTAGTTCCTTATTTAACTTTCATTTTCCAACCATCATAGATGAGCTGATTTCTCCTTGATCTCTACCTCTCTAATATTGCTACCCCTGTATCTGACACCTATCTCGTCTCTATCTCAAAGATTCTCTCACATTCGTCTTCCAGATTTCCCCTTCCTCTATCACAAAGCTAATTTATTATCTCTCATCTTACCTTCACCTTTCCCAGTTTTTATCTCAGGTCACTGAAGTCTCGTTTCTTCCCTTTCAAGTCTCTCTTTTTAATTGTATACTTCGCACCTGTTCCCATCATTCTCACTCACTTTCCATCTCTCCACTAAGTCTGCTACTTCTCTGCTCTCCTTCTATCTCCTTATCCACCTTCCACTGGATAGCTTTGTCCCTCTCCCCTTTTCTCTGTCCGATGTCTATTCTCTCTTGCCAACCTTTTCTTGGCATCTGTTTCTTGGCCTCACTCTCTTTTTGGTTTGTGCACCTCACAATGTGGGAACATTAGCTATTTGCACATTATTTGATGTTTGAAACTTGGAATGGTGTGGTAGATGCACAGTTAGTAGATAATGCTCCCGTCAGTATCAGTATTGACTGAGTGTGCACTTGCCAGCCAGCACTGCATGCCAGTAACGCAGATTGTGAGTAGCAGTCGTGCACGCCTCACTTGTGCTATAGGTATAGCATGGACTGCAGCTTTGCAATCTTACACATAACACGTGTCAAAGGCAACAGTGCAGGGGTTGGAGTGCACTTTTAGTTAGAGGCACCTTCTAAAGTGAGAGAATGTCAGGTAGTCCTGAATTTTTATCCAATATCACATTCCTGCCTGTAATTTTTATTAACTGTGGGGGGGGGTGGAGCTAGCTAGCGACCAAGATGGCGGCTTGAGCCGCGAGCTCCGATAAACCGTCTACAAATCCACCAATTATCCTGCAACTGAGTCACTGCTGCGGAGTGGGGAGGCGATCCCTGATAGCTGGTTGCGTGGGGCTTCGGAGGGCGAGACGCCTCAAATTGAGCTGCCCCTGTGCGGCGTGCACGGACCCCGTGGGCGCTGGGCCGAGCGGGCCCTGGGCCGAGCTGAAGCGAGCGATTGGCTGACCTGCGGTGAGGCTGCCGCAGCTGTGGAGGCGGCGTGTGGAACCGGCGGCCGCGCTGTACTGCGGTGGTGTCTGGTGCGGAGTCCCACCTGGCGTGGTCGCGCCCTCTGAGCGTCTACGCTTCCCCCGGATGGAGTGCTGCGCCGCTGGCGCTCCCGGTGCGAAGGGCCCGCTGGGGGCTGTGGTCTGCGGTCTGCGGGACGGCCGGGCCTGGGCGCCTGGAGCGGGACCGAAGTGAGTACTGCTGCTCCTGAGGAGGCGCTGCTGCGACGCAGATAGAGACACGAGGTTTCGGGCGACATAAAGCCCGGCCGGGACCCGGTGAGTGGAGGGGCGCCTGGCGCTGCTGTGCCACGAGAGTTTGGCGCTTCCCCCTGGCTGCGGGCCTGCACATCGGATACCCTTGGGGAGCGGGGCCTATCACGCGAAGAGGACTGGTGGCTGTGCCCTGAATCTACCTGGGACATTGCTGCGCCGCCTGCACTGCCTGGAGCACGGGCTGGTCGGGGGAGCTGTTGGTCACGCGACGCGAGTGCTTCCCTCTGCCCCCAACGAACTACAGGGCCTTGCGCTCCCTTAGTGCCCCGATTGGAAGATGGCCGCCATTTTGTGTTAGATGAGCTGCAGGGGCTGCTCGCTGCTCCTTTCGGTGGTGGAGGGCCTGTGGGACGGATGAGAGCGGAGACCCCCTTCCCTCCCCCTGTGAACAGTCTCGGGAACACGCTACAGTGGGCCGAGGAGGCCCTTGTTGTTGGCTTGCCATGATCCTGGCGCGGAACCGGTGCACGCTGCCTACTGCCTCTTGAGCCCCTGTTGCCGCTGGCGCAGGACCAGGCTGGCCGGGTCGTTGTGGTGCTACTCCTCCTGAGGGGCGAAAACACTGCCTAACTGGAAGGGAGGTGACCCTGTTCTTCAGGACCCGTGACGTGGGGGGGGCCACTAAGAAGATTGAGGCGGGCGCTATTGCGCCGGATTGCGCTATCGGAGCCAGGACGGTTGAGACGAGGCACTCTCCGCGTGAGTCAGGAGGGGTGCCGTCCTAGTGAGGACTGCCCTAGCTGAGAGAGAGCCCGGTGCCGTCACTGGGAGGCACCCACTCTCTCCTCTGTGGTGACGCGGCATTGGTGCTGCAGCTGCCCTCACGCACGGGCACAGAGACGCCAGTGAGAAGACACTCTCGGGTGGTCAGGATGGGACGAGTGGACAGAGCGCAACCAAAGCTGTCGTTCGACCAGAAGAGGTCTAAGTCCAGCGACGCTTCCATCGAGGATGGTGCTAGGGAGCAGGACCAGCCTACCATAGAATCACGCCAGGACATCCGCGGCATGCTGCTAGCCATGGAGAAGAATCTTCAAGGGGGTATCACATCTCTTGGCACCAAGATGGATGCGCTGTCCTATAGGATGGACCGTATGGCTGAAAGGCTGGATAAGCATGCTGAGAGGCTTGATATGTCGGAGCGCAGGCTAACGGAAATGGAGGAAGCGCAGACTGCCCTAGTCACTGAACATAAACAGCTGGGCAGGGTCCTGAAGGTGCTGCAGGACAAAACGGAGGACTTGGAAGCGCGTTCCCGGCGCTGCAACCTCCGAATCACGGGCCTCCCGGAAACTACCCCGACGGGCAATATGGAACACTTTACGGAGAGGCTCCTGAAAACCCTGCTTGGCGAGGACTCGTTCTCCAATATGTTCGTGGTGGAGAGAGAGCACCGCTCTCTGGGCCCGAGGCCGCCGCCAGGGGCGGCCCCTAGGCCGATCATAGCGAAGTTGCTCAACTACCGGGATCGAGATGCTGCACTGAAACTGGCCTGTGAAAAACAACCACTACGATTCGAGGGGTCCACGATATCGCTATTCCCGGACTTCACGATCCGGGTCCAAGAAGCACGACGCCTGTTTGCCCACATGAAGAGACAACTCCGTGAACCGGAACTTCCAGCGACACTTCGAGTGAACAGGCAGGGCGGCTCTCACATTTTCACAGACCCGAAGGCATTGCAGTCGGCGCTAAAGGACTGGACGAGGGAGGGGCGCCACAGCCCGGAGAAACGCCTGCTTGACGAAGCTGCGGGCAGCCTGCCGGAGGACCAGGACTAACCACTCATTGGGGTCATTGACTGATAAGTATGACATGATAGTTCCTGGGAGGGAGGGAGTGTAGATATGGAGGCCCTGGGTGTAGGGCTGCGACTCTTTGCTCTTCCCTCCTGATGCCTACGTTAGATTGACTCTATCCTTGGTGGTCTTCACTGCCCAACGGGGACATGCTGGGCCCTCTCTCTCCTGGGGGGGGCGGATCTGAGGATGTTTATGACTATCGATTAGTTCGGTCCCCATCTCCCCATGCCGACGGGGATTACACTGAACTTATGTGATGCCTCAGGTTGAACTTCCGACAGGGCATATTATAGTGTTGTGGGCACACTTGCTGTTCCATTCTTGGGGTTGTCCCAGGGTCCTGGTGGTAAATACTGTTAATCAGTTGCATAGTATTCACTTGATGGTGTTCGGGGTGCGGCCTTGCATGGGCCAACCATTTTTCTTTTTGTTTGTCGAGCTACATCCACCCTCGCGTGAATCACACTGGGGAGTGTTCTTTCTGTTGGGGTTTGGGTGGGGAGGGATGGTCCCGTGGCCAAGTTGGGGTGGGGCAGGCGTGGGCGGGGGGAGGCCGGGGTCTGAGTTGCGAATTGATGTTGTGTATGATTGATGCACTTGATTTTGCGTACCGAAATGTATGTTATGGGGATTCAAATCGTACAGGCTCTGTTGGGATAGGCCTGGCGTGGGTGGGGGGGTGGGAATGTTTTGAGACTGACTTCTGACACATTTTTTTGCTGTGATAACTCGAGTAGTGCGACACCATGGCTGTGTAGGCCCGACGAGACTGACACGATGGAACCTAGGCTGGATACTCCCTCATGACGGATAGGGCTGAGACACGTTCTGACAACTCTTCGGACTTGGTTGCGGTGCTCACGTGGAATGTACGTGGCCTTAATGATTATAGGAAAGTCCGGCAAATTTTGAGCTACCTATATAGGCCTAATATTGATATCGCCCTCCTACAGGAGACACACCTTCCTCTAGATAGTCCCATCTTGTGCACTAAAGGGCTCCTAGGCAATGTGCATGCGGCCGGCTTCACCACGCATGCTAGGGGGGTCCTGACGTGGGTCAACCCGAAGACGGCGTTCCGCCTGTCGCCTTTGGAGACGGATAGGGAGGGTCGGTTTGTTCTTACCAAATGCTGCGGTAAGGGAATGGAGTTGCTTTTCCTAAACGTTTATGGACCTAATTATGATCACCCAGACTTTTATAACAAGTTGACTGACCTATTTCACTCTCCTGCTCATGGACAGATTCTATGGGGTGGGGATTTAAATTTTGTTAGGGACCCCGCTTTGGATAGGTCTGATGGCCCGGACAGACGTGCCTCTGCTTCGGCGAGAGTCGTTGAGACAGCATTGATCAGGTTGGATATATGTGATGTTTGGCGCCACAGGCACGCGGACCAGGGCGGGTACACACATTACTCTGCGTATTACAATGTCCATACCAGAATTGACTATTGGTTCGCCTCCAGACCTCTATTGCCTCATATCCAGTCTTGCACGATTCTACCGCGCACATATTCTGATCATTCACCCCTCCTTTTGGTTCTCACTTCCCCCAAAAAGCGCATCCCCCCTTTATGTGGCGCTTTCCACCCTACTCTCTCCTGGATGCTGTTTTTAAGGAAGATATCACTATGACAATCGAGACTTTTTCGAAACCAATGTGGGGTCAGTGGATTCCTTTCAAACGATATGGGAGGCCTTTAAGGCATATATCAGAGGGGTGGCAATATCTAAACATGCGGGGGTTCTTAAATCGATTCATAAGAGATTGGCGGATCTGGAACGTAAGATAAAGGCGCTAGAGGTTTCCCTGATCGATGGTCCGACTGACGCGCTTAACCTAGAATTGACGCAGACTCTACAGGCATATCATGCAGAGGCTGATAGTGAAATAAAGCATCTAGGGAAGTATGCCACTGCTCGTACTTATGGCGAGGGCGAACGGCCGGGAGTGGTTCTTGCGCAGCTCCTCAGGCAGCGTAGAGATAACACAGTGATCCCAGATATTAGAACACACACTGGAGACTCTCCGCTGACGGAGGCCCAAGTGGCGGACCAATTTCGACAATATTATGAGGACCTATATGCCTCACGAGGCTGCAGTCCTGACGAGCAAATATTAGACTACCTGATGCATATAAAGCTACCGTGGCTGTCCAATGACCATCGTGAGTTTCTGATGCGGCCGATCGAAAGGGATGAAATAGTCCTAGCTCTCTCAGAAATGAGGGCCGGGAGGGGATGGCCTCTCGGTCGCCTTTTACAAGGCGTACATCGATCTTTTGCTGCCACACCTGTTCACGCTGTTTGAGGACATGTGTACCACAGGCGAGATGCCCCCCACTATGCGGGAGGCGATCTTAGTGGCTATACCTAAGCCGGGTAAGCCTCCAGATGAGTGCGCCTCGTATCGACCTCTGTCCTTGATGAATGTGGACACCAAAAGTTTCACGAAACTGCTTGCCAATCGTCTGGCACTTCTCGTCACTACCTTGGTGGCCCCGGAACAGGCTGGATTCATGCCAAGCAGAAATCTGACATACAACCTGCGCACTGTCTTCGCTGCTCTTCAGCATATGAGATCGGAGGTGCCGGCTATTGTGGTCTTTTTAGACATGGAAAAGGCCTTCGACTCGGTCGAATGGCCCTTCATGAGGCAGGTCCTTAGACGTATGGGGGTGGGGGAGGTGTTTCTACAACTCCTTGCCGTACTGTATTCCTCTCCTACAGCGCGTATCAAAATAGACTCACTGGTCACTAACCCTATACGAATCTACAGGGGCACAAGACAGGGCTGCCCCTTATCTCCAATTCTCTACGCTCTGATCGCTGAGGCCTTGGCATGTGCCCTACGCGAGTACCATAGCCATAAAGGCATTCGCTTTCCGAGCTTCTGCCTCATAGTCTCCACTTATGCGGACGACACACTGCTTTATGTCAGAGACCCAGAGGCCAATCTTTCTCCGGTTCTCCGAGAGGTGGTGCGTTTTGGCTCCCTGTCTGGCCTAAGGGTCAACTGGAACAAATCCATCATGTTCCCCCTGACCCCAGCCACGGCGGCCTTTGAGCCTGAATACCCTCTGCAGTGGTCTACAGAGGCGGTGCGGTACTTGGGGATCAAACTGCACGCTGACCCCGAGGTGGTCCTCAGGGAGAACTATGGGGTCGCTATTTCCAAGTTGGAAGAGGATATTAACCGATGGGTACACCTCCCTTTATCGTTGATGGGCAGAGTGTCCCTTATGAAAATGATTGTGCTGCCGCGCTTTCTCTTCCTTTTTACGAATATTCCCATGGTACTTCCCCGTGTATTTTTCCAGCGTCTCCAGTCCCTAATGGTACACCTGGCCTGGGCGGGCAAGCAGGCTCGCGTTGCCTGGCAAATATTGACATTGCCGTACTCGATGGGGGGATTGGGTGCTCCCGATTTGGATTTATATTATAGAGCTGCTCAAGGTTCTCAGGCATATCATTGGATGCATGGCCCGTTTGACATTCCGCATGTACGAATAGAGACGATAGTCGCTGCTCCTCGGCCTCTTCCTACCTTGCTGTTCACACTGGCTGAATAAACCAGAAGAGCAAGGCTCGGCTCTAAAAAGTGGTCGACATGTTTCACACAATATGATCAAACTATGATGCTATGCATTTCTTCAGGACCTATAGGAAACTATCTACACAAGGTGGTCGGGTGGAAGAGTTCCTACCTACCACTGTTCCTATTTGCGGGCACGCAGTCCCGCCAAATCTAGTTGTGACCTAACTAGGTGATAGCGCTTGCTTCTGTGGTACCCTCAGTCCTTGACACCTTAATGGTTGGTGTCCTGTCCTCTTGAGGACGCCAGCTGGAAAACTACCCCCTGCGCCGGGCTGAGGAACCAGAGCTCTGGTTTATTCAGCCAGCGAGCAGCCGCTCTTTTGTATTTTTAATAAGGTGGATGACCATCCCATTAAATTCATATTTTGGATTATCCAACCTTTTTTAACTACTTATTCGCATCTACACTCACCTCTAGGGCCCTCACACCCACAGCACCATACGGCAGGAACAGAAGATCTCCGCTAAAGAGCCCCTTTATGGGTGCCCGTCGGGTATTGCATCGCCGACCTGACGAGGAGCGAGTCCATATGATGAAGCATGACACCTAGCTTGCTGGGTGTGTGAGGACTCTAGTTCCGTCTAAGAGGACTCCCCTCCTGTGGTCTCCACTCCTGTTTTTCCATCTCCTTTGGGGAACAGCGTACCCTTCTTAGTTCACAGTACCTAGGCATGTACGCTGGACCCCGTTAAACAGCCCTCTTAGTCCCTCTCCTTGTTTGATACGTCACATATTACATCACTCATGACATGGTCAGTGACATCACTGATGACATCACTAATGACATCTCAAATGACATCACTGATGACATCATCCAGTGACTGTGTGTTTCTGAAAAGTTTAAGTATGTTTTATATATATATATATATATACGCCAAGGTGTATTGAAGAATGAGTGGATGTATGAGTGTCTGAATGGATGATTTAGTAGGTGCGTAACTGACTGTATAAGTGAGTGATTAAACGTGTCTTAGTGAATGCATGGGTTAGTGACTAATCTGTGTGAATGTCTGTATCAGTCTTTCAGTTGGTGTTCAAGCGGCTGCATGGGTTGGTGTGTACCTACATGACTGTCTATATGGGTTAGTGGTTGTTTGTCTGAGTACCTGTATGGGTGCCTGAGTGTCTGTGTGGGTGTGTGGGGGTGTGTGACTCCCTGCATGGATGTGTGAGTGGGTGATTCACTGGGTGAACACTTGAGGTTACATGGACTAATATTTTAATCAGAATATCTTTTGGGATGGAATTATCACCAAAGAAGTAGTAGGTGTCATAGTGTTTTGACTTGGTGTGTCCAGTAGTTTTTGGGATAATGACTTATGTAGGATTTGGATACTTACTCTTTCCCCTTGATCTACTTTCAGGTCTCTTGATTAGAAGATTGAGGTATTTTTTGCCATCCACTTCTTTGCATGTCTATGTGTAATAGGTTACATGTGTGTCACACTCTCTAGGTGCAATGTTCCCTCTAATTTTTTTCCTCTATGTGCGGCAGTGTAAGGTCTATGTGTGCTGCAGCCAAGGCTATGTGTGCCGGGAACCAGACCACGCGTGTGTGTGCTGCAATTACCATGAATACTCCAGCCCTGCCAAGTAGCACACATTAGGCGTGGTCCGCAACACCGCACTAAAATGCATTAATCACGCATTTTTAGCACCTTGACAATGCCTGTATAACAGGAGTCAGTGACCGCGAGGGTTGGGGCTGAATTTACAGCAGTGCGGCAAGTGTTGGGCATACAGTGCTATAGGCGGGACACTGGAGAATTGAACGAGGGGCTTCCTGCTTGCGTCATTGTTTCAAGTAAGCATTTTACGTGCTGTCCGATTAAGCAGCTCTGATGTTGTGAGGCCAAGCGTGGGAAGCGATGTACTGCGCATGTCTGCCTTGGAGAGGGTTCCTGGTGAACGCTACACGCACTCATAGGTAAAAGCATGTGACTTGCGCACGAGCCCCCGGTAGCCCTGTCTGGCGTCAGGCACTGATAGGTGTGCGTTGGCGCATGCGCCCGACGGATCCCAGGTCCAACGGGAGAAGAGGTGAGGGCGTGGCTCACGCCCACAGGCCGTTCACTGGCAGCAGCTCGGGTGTGAACAGGTAACCTTGGAAATGTAAGGGCTCCTGCGTGCACAGGAACGATGAGAGGAATGCAGGTTTGTAAAGAAAGGTTCTACTTTAAATACAACAATATGTGCATGCACAGGAATGCTGAGGGGGATATGCAGATTTGTAAAGCGTTGTACTCTAAATACAACAATATGTGCATGCAGAGGAATGTCTGGGTTCGTCTATGCACAGTATAATGCCATAGCAGACCAGGGAAGGGGATACACGGCAGAACTGAAGCATTGCACGTGCGCAGCTTGTTTGTTGCTGTGCGGCTTCTTTATGCTGAATGCCCAGAGCTGCCCTGCTCAGCGATGCTGCATGTGACTCCTCACTATGGCCGAGGCCGTTAGCAATACCGGAGTGTGGCAGTGCGACGATAGGAATGTATCGGATTAAAGCAGAGGAGCTAAGGGTGAGGCCTGATGTCTCATGCTCCCACCCACGGCTCCTAGAGAAGGCGCTTACAGCCTGCCACTCCACTGCACTTGTGTGGTGTGTGTGTCTGTCAGTCTCAGTGCTGTGTGTCCCCCCCTCCCCCTTTTGGCCGGGCATTTTTTGGTGCCTTGTCTCGCCCGTGTGCATAGTCACAGGTGACGCCGAGATCTGCACAAGAAGGGGTGCCGGGGCCCCGATATAAAGAGTAAAATAACACCCACAGCTGGCGCTGAGCCCTTCCCAGCCCCGTGTGCTGGAGTCGCTGCACCTCTGGTAGCACCACCCCCGACATAAATACAGTAAATGTTCCCATTTCCGGGCCACCTATGCGCCGCCTGGCCTTCGAGGAGCTGTCCTTCTCTGGCAGATAAGACCAGCCTCTCTCTGATACCTCCCTGTCTAGAGCTGACAGGGACTCCGAGTTATCACAGAGTTGTTGTTTTCTGGTGAAGGAGGGGGCTGCACAGGACAAGCAGGGCACACACTGCACAAAGATCCTCACAGGACCCGGGCGGGATCTGTGTGGATCCTCCACCCCTCAAGCAGCTGTTAATACCACCTTTATTATAGCAACTCCTCTGTAGTTTTCAGACAGGCTCCCTTTGCCTTTCATTTGGAATTACTTTTAAAGTCTAAAACAGCAAGAAGGTTTTGCGGTTTTAGATGTGAGAAAGATGGTAACTACTTGTCTTTTGTGATGGCAAGAACAAATGACAAGTGCTCAGTTAAAGGGTGGTTTTGCAAGTGGTTGCTCTGGCTGATGTTTTCATCTCTATATGTGCCTGGAGGTGGGCCTTTTTAGATTCGGGCGAACTCTGCAGCTGATCTTCAGGGTGCGCTCAGCACTTCTGAGCCTTTCTACTACAGGCAGAAATGCAAATTAATTGTTTAATAAATTAGAATAGAATGCTTGAGTAAACCTGATGTCATTTGTACTGTCGGTATGACTTCTGTATCAAAGTTTAACTGAACAAGGTACGCACCTCTTCGGCTTCCTAGTTCCATCATTGACTAACTCATACACTTCAGGGTTTTCTTTGCAGTCTGAGACTTGTACGCCTAACTTTATAACAATATAGCCAAGGCTAAAAGTCTCAAAAGACAAAGAACATTTGTGGCTTGGGTTTGCTACTCAGGCATAAAATAAGGAGACTTGTAGCTCCAAATAGACTATACATTAACAGTGCATGATTAAAAAAAGACTAGACTTAATTTAGACAAATAAATCAGTGATTTATTATAGTGGGAATGGGTCAGTTGAAAAGCGTTGACTTGGTGAAACACACGTCACTAACCTCCATTATCAAAGAGTGTATGAATCCCACAAAAGCCAAATCACCCTTCTGGTCTTTCTGAGAATTTAAGGGAATTGATTTTAGTAAGAGCAAAGGCAACTCCAGAAATGTCACAAGTGTGCCATGTGCAGAAGGTAGTAAACACAGTATTGCTGGAAACAACATGAATTGGGCTGTCAGCTATTTCTGCTGCATACATTTTCTTTTATAATTACACATGATAAAGTGGCACTCAAAGTGTCACACATGAGGATGCAGCTGTCACTCGTATGCACGCCCGAAAATAGAAATGTCACACAATTGCATACTGAAAACTTGGCAGCTATGGATTTGCTGCATTCCTTTTCCTAATAGTGCACGGCTGCAGGGCAGATTGTGAGCCTTTGAGATAGTATTCATGTTAATCGCAGTGCCGTCATGTGCTGCAATTAACATGAATACTATTTCAAAGGCCTACAATCAGCCCCGCAGCCGCGCACTATTAGAAAAAGAAATACAGAGTCTCAAACACGACGTGTGCTTTCAGAGTCTGAAAGTTCACATCCTGCTTTAAATTTGCTGCATTTCTTTTGTTAATAGTGCATGGCTGCGGGGCTGATTGTGGGCCTTTGTAAAAGTATTCATCTTAATTGCAGCGCATGATGGCGCTGCGATTAACACGAATACTTTCACAAAGGCCCACAATCTGCCCTGCAGCCGCGCACTATTAAGAAAAGAAATGGAGCAAGTGCCAATTCCACTTGCTGGTGAACGGGAGCCTTCCCGAACCCCACAGACACTTACCTGCCGCTCCCGGGATGTGCTGTGTGCGTGCAAAATATTGGACACTGGTGCTTGGGGTGACTTCAGGGCACGGGCGCACCCACATTATAGGGAACAGTGTCTAGGTGTACTTGGTACCTTCTCATACTCATTCTGATTCACAAACTAACTAAGAAAAATGTAAGATTATACAATTTTGATCAGCTTGCCATGTAATCTGAGTGACATGGTTCTCTTCTTTATAATGGTCCAAATGAAAAATATGTTTTTGTCGATATAATGGGCAGTGCATGGGTTTCCACCATGAGCAGAGAACTGAACTAATCGCCAATCTGTGATTGGATTTTACAAGACACGGCGATGTAATTTACTTTCTCAATGTACACCAAACATATGTATGGTGCCACAATGTTTGTGTTTCTATTTATTCACTTAGCCTTGAAAAAGTCGCGGGACAGTGTGCCCACCTGGCGACGAAACACGTGTTGGCTAAGAATTCAATACAATGTAAAAAAAGAAAAAGAATGAATTAAAGAGGAACGCAACAAGATTAATTGATTGTCTACTTGTGTTTACATACGTATCAATTGTAATTCGGGCGTGTGCTGGGGACTGTGTTTGTGTCACTTATGACATGGTCAGTGTCATCCCTGAAGACATTGCTGAAGACATCTCAAATGACATCACTGATGACATCATCCAGTGATTGTGAGTGTTTTCTAAAAGTTTCTGAGTGTTAAAGATATATACTAAGATATTACAAAAGTTAATGAGTATAGTTTGTGTACTACTAATGAGTGATATTATGTGAGTGGCTGTGTGACTGTGTGTATCCATGTGTGAGTAGGTGTCTGAGTGACTCTTTGGGTGTGTGAGTGGTTGGAAGGATGAGTGAGTGGCTGTGTGAGTGGCTCTATGGGTGAGTGAGTGGGTGGATGTGTCAGTGGTGTATGAGTGAGTGGGTATGTGAGAGACTGGTTAGTTATGGGGTGTGTGAGTGGCTTTATGGGTGAGTGAGTGGGTGCATAAGTGCTGCCTGGGTGAGTGAGTGGGTGTGTATGAGTGATTGTATGGGTGAGTGAGTGAATGTGAGAGTGGCTGTATGGGTGAGTGTGTGCTTGTGTCAGTGACTGTAAAGGTGAGTGAGTACATGTGTTAGTATCTGTATGAGTAAGTGAGTGGGTGTCTGAGTAACTGTTGGGTGAGTGAGTGACTGTATGAGTAACTGCATGGGTGAGTGAGTAGGTATGTGAGTGACTGACTCAGTGCATGAGTGGATGTATGGGTGTATGAGTGGGTGTGTTAGTGTCTGGATGTTTGAGTTGCTGTTGGTGAGTGAGTGGGTGCATGAGTGGCTATATGGGTGAGTTAGTGGTTGTGTGCGTGGCTGTATGAGTGAGTGGATGTGTGAGTGGCTCTATAGATCAGTGAGTGGATGTGTGAGTACTTGTATAGGTCTGTGAATGGGAATGTGAGTGGTTGTGTGGGAGTGGGAGTGGGTGTATGGGAGGTTGCATGGGGGTGTGAGTGGGTGTGTGAGTGGTTCTGTGGATGATGTCATCATTGATGTCATCAGTGATGTCATTTGAGATGCCATCAGGGGTGTCATGAGTGATGTCACTCACCATGTCATGAGTGATGTAATATGTGAGGTCATAAGCAGTGCATTGCAGGGGCATAAGTTATAGTTAGCTCAGGTAACTATATCAGCTGAATTTCTATGGTTTTATATGAGTGAAATCTGAGCCTAACTATAATGCCCCTGTAATATTTGTTTTTTTCAGTGAATTTCTATGTTTTTTTAAATTATATTTCTTACTATAACGTCCCTGTAACCTTTGGTTTTTTCAGTGAATATATATATATATATATATATATATATATATATATATATATATATATATATATATATATATATATATATATATGCTGACGACGTCCTCTTCTTTCTCACCGACCCCCAAAGGTCGGGTCCCAAGATCTTACAGATCATGCATCTCTTTGGTGAGACTTTGGGTCTACATATGAATGTTGGCAAATCTACTATATTTACAGATAACTATGGCACAACATTCCAATACCTTGTGTTCTGGAAGTCAGTTTTATTAACAATCATTTGCCCCACTTTGGCAATGAAGTCCCCACATGTGAATTTTTCCTTTTCCAAATTTGACATGGCTATTTTTCAAAAATATTTTGCTGAAGGCCACAACATTTAATGGCGGAGTAAACACCTTAATTATACTTTTGGACTTCTACTTATTTAAATATGCACTATTTTCACATTAGATGAATCTGAATATATTTGTGTCATGCCACCATGTACCATGCATGATCATGCATGCCACTGTTGAAGCATATTGGGAGGCTGACAGAATTTCAACACTGGGAGTTGTCATTTTGACTAGTTTGCAAAGCCATGTAGAAATTGAACAATTGTTTTAGAGCCTAATAATCTAGAAATAAGATAAGACATGCCTATAATTAGGGATATTGTCTTGTGAGGACATAGCAACATTGATCCATGACATTATACTGTTGCATGTGAACAAAACAAGATCTGGGAACATTGGTGAGAACATTTTGGTATTGCTAATCTGTTCCTGTGCAAGCAAATGTGGAAAATGTATCTCTTTTAAAGTGATTACCTATGGAAAACGCCTTGTGTCAACCCTGTTGTTTACATGTCGATCAAAAATCTATAAAATATGTCTTATAAAAACTGCTATGTGTGGTAAGCAAAATTATCATCCATTTCAGTAAGTCCCTCAAATGTTTCTTGCAGTATTGTGTCTCTTATTTTACTCCAGTGACAACCAGAACGTCACATTCAAGGTACATTTCCTGTTCACACTAGCATTCACCTCTCTCTAAATACAGCCTTGCCCACTTTCCGCCCCCATTCACAAAGGCCCTATCCGTCCAAGCAGTTTCACCCATCGCTCTGCCAACCTTGTGTCACCCATTCATACACTTCCCTACCCTGGCCAGAGTCCCAGTCACAGCCTTGCCAACTCATGAACCATTTCACCTTAAACTGTTTCAGTGAAAAATATTTGTATTCAAATTGAGGTGTTTCTAGATGTTCACAAGATGCCTCGGTACGTACAGTGGTCTTCTGTGAGAAAGCAAGAGCTCTGGATATCCACCTGGACTCATGCCTGAGGATCGAAACCTGTAATGCTATCCACATGGAGTCAGGGAATGATATTTCCTAGTTAATTAATTGTCATTCATTTAGGTATGATTCCCGTTTCCCTAACAAATATTACACTTTGCTCTATTTCACCTAGTATTTAGAACATTGACATTTTTATCTTTCATGGCTCTATAGTTCGCTTTTTGGAAACAAAGACATCTCCTAATGAGGGTGTGGAGACAATGTATTGTTTTCAAACAAAATAAAGGTCAAGGGAATGTTCTAGCGGACACCAGCATAGTAACATCTTGGCTACTAGAGTACAGCCTTGAATTCTTAGTTAATATGTTGCGGTTATACAGTGCGCATTTCACCATCAATGCAGCCTGTTTCACAGAGCAATGTCCTATAGATCACAACTCCTGAACATCCCAACAGCTCCCCCCTTTGTCCTCCTTCCTGTTTTATCCCCCTCCCCCAAGGCACCCGTCAGTTGAGACCATTCATTCCCCATCGGATGCATTTCATGGGAAATCAAGAGTATTTGTTTAAAGATCGCTTGTTCCAAAGAGCTGTAGTGCCCTCAGGTTTGATGGAAAGTCTCTTAGGTGCGCATAAGTTAGATGGTCGCTCAGTGGGCTCCGTAGCTTATCAAAAGTCTTGCTTGTGTATGGCATGTGTGAGTTTTTTTTAAGTCCCTGGTTTGCCAAAGAGAGTGTATCTATTTGGCAATTGTGGGGCTTCTTTCCTTTTCTAGTGAGCAGCTATAATCCCCTTAGGTGATCCTAACTTGTGGTGGAGTGGAATCTTCTGCATTGTCTTCCCCCGGGGAGCGGGACCAACCCCCAGTTTTTGTAGATGTCTTTGGGGGTCACGCTTCAGCACTCAGACAATATGGCTAAGTACTTCTTTCTAATATGTTTTTATTAGGTCACATTCCCACCATATGTGAACCTCCAACTCCACGCCCTCTCCATACCTAACTCTTAGGCCAGTAGTATTTAGGTACATCTTTTTCATTAATATTTTAGCGATAAGTTACCAATGCATCATCATATTTATTCTGATTCCTGCGCTGTAGGCTTTGGAGGCATGTAGGTATGCTTCTGTGTGTAGGGAGGGGTTTAAAAGGAAAGTTGTGATATTTTAAGGTGTGTGAGACTCTGGGTGCTTTACATTACTCTTCTGTTAAATTCTTAGTCAGACAGGGATCAGGTCAAAAGAATTACAAGTTAAATTATTTACACCGTTATCAAGTCAGGGTTTAGCATGAGCAAACATATTAACTTGAGTCCTGCAACTAGACAGAAAATTATTCTCAAAGATGGCTGTTGCCACATATTACTACAGCAAGTTGACAGCCCCAACATTCATGAAGCTGAGAAATTGTTCACACAAAAAGCTGCCTGTTCCAGACCTGCATCCAGCGCTGGCATCTCTTGGCTCTCAGGTTTCGGGTTAGGGGCTTTGGCTCTTGGATCATCGGTTCGAGATGCCTGAAGTACTCATACAGTCTGTTGGTCCACTGTCCAAGGGACCTTATATGTAACCATAGGAAATCTGTAGGATCAGAAGAATAGCGTGGTTACTGAAACGTGTTGTCTCCGTCTAATCTTTGAATCTCATTATTGTTTGCCGAGAATATCACTATTGGGTCTTTGTCTGATCTATTATCAGACATACATCTGAATTAAAGGACTTCTGGTATCTGTTTGACCTCTTAT
Organism: Calotriton arnoldi; assembly: GCA_963921515.1. Taxonomy (NCBI): domain Eukaryota; kingdom Metazoa; phylum Chordata; class Amphibia; order Caudata; family Salamandridae; genus Calotriton; species Calotriton arnoldi. The sequence goes on from CAWUFW010003640.1 coordinate 1,518,222, forward strand.
CGCAGGCGCAGCAGTGTTAAGTATAGAGAGAAATAGACACTGACTGGTTTTGCCTGACCTCCTTTCAGATGCAAAGCAGTGTTAGCAGAGAAATCCACTTAGTTGCTTCTGACTGAACCATTATCAGAAGTACAGAGGTTCCGGCGAGGAGGATCACTTACTGATTTGTGTTTATCATCAGTAACTAACCATTGTTGGTAGATAGGACCACTCACTATTATCCGTCTGCCTGGCTATCAGAAACAAAGCAGAGTTTGCATAGAGGATCACTCATAATTTTCTTCCTGACCTCCTGACCTCATAAGTGCAGCAGTGCTAGCGGAGTGTGATAGTGACTAAGCAACCTCTTACCAGAAGCTCAGTATCAAGAGAACCACTCGCTGAGCTCTGTCTGACCTGTTGTTAAGAGCAACAGTGTGATTGAAGAAGAGTACCTGCTAGTCACCAAACATGGTCACAACAGTCTCTGTTTGACCTCAAAAGTGCAACAAGGCTAGAAGAGAGGAACCCTGGCTGGTATATGCCTAAGCTGTGATCTGAAGTGTTAGTAGATAAGACCCCTGACTGCTGTCTGCCTCACATATTAGCAGAAACACAGCAGAGCTACTTCACCGTCTTTTTTGCTCACTGTGATAGCATGATATAGCTTTATAGCCCACTGCACGGTCATTAAAGGCTAGCTCCAGCGTTATAGAACCAGAGCCGAAGGCGATGGCCTTTGACAAGGGAGCTGATCTTTAATGGGCGGTATAGCACAGCTACAGTGTGTTTTAAAACTATTAGAACATTCCTCCCCATGAGGGCATAAATTCCTAATTGAGAAAATAAAGGCATCGGTGACCGAGAGGTTAAAATCCCCTGCAGCTCCGAAGATTTTGTTTCACAGCTCTAGTTGTGAATGTTCAGCTGTTTACAGCCACGTGCAGGGCCACGGCTGTTAACTGTTGATCATTCACAGCAAGAGCTGTGAAAACAGGCTGTCAGAAACCAGCCCCTGATTCTCCAGTGCTAGTCTGAACTGTTTTTCATAGTTCAGCAAGCCAAAGAGACCCTAGAGCAGAGCATCATTCACCCCTCCTTCCTTCCTCCTTCTGAAGCCCCAGTGACACTGAGCTACAGGAGGAGGGAAGGATGAAGACTCCATGTATCCTGCTGCATGCCCTCTGCCTTTCGCTTTCCCCTGCCCAATCCATATATTTTGGAGAGGAAGGGGAAAGAGAAAGATAGAAAACATTGAAATGTTGTGAACAGGGGGCCTATACCAAATTAACAACGATACTTTGACGGCGGACTGCTGTTTCTGCACCTCACACTAGTTTCAGTTAAATCAGGTTCCTTGCGCAACTAGCCCTTGCACCAGCCGTCGGGTGATGCCTCTGTACGTCAGATCCTAAGCAATTGAGGGGTTGGGCGTGCGCAGGCAATGAAGTCCAAGAAGTCAATGTTTAGTTTTTCAAATGAGTCTTTATTTTCACTTAATTAGTTCTCACAGGATTGAAGATTTTATGGTCAGCCAACGCGTTTCGTTCTCATGACGAGAACTTCGTCAGGGCTCAGTAGGCGAATATCATTCCTTTGATGTATACTAGGTAAGTTTGGCCTGGTTCCAACGTGACCTTTCGTGTAGGATTCGAATACGCGATCCCTTAACCAAGTCGGTGTTCCAGGTAAGTAATCTGGAAACACTCAGGATATCGCAAGGCCTCAGTTGGCCTAAGTAGCAAATCTCAAATTGCGAGTTCTCCCGCTCATTCTGGCAGACCACCGGAACACCGACTTGGTTAAGGGATCGCGTATTCGAATCCTACACGAAAGGTCACGTTGGAACCAGGCCAAACTTACCTAGTATACATCAAAGGAATGATATTCGCCTACTGAGCCCTGACGAAGTTCTCGTCATGAGAACGAAACGAGTTGGCTGACCATAAAATCTTCAATCCTGTGAGAACTAATTAAGTGAAAATAAAGACTCATTTGAAAAACTAAACATTGACTTCTTGGACTTCATTGCCTGCGCACGCCCAACCCCTCAGGGGGCCTATACCAGTTTATATAGGCCACTGCTGCTCCATGGTCTTCAGTGGAGCTCCCAAAATCCCAATATTCTAATTTGGGTTTAGAAATATTTTAAATTCATAATTGTGTAATTTCAAGATTTTTAAGGAATTGGCAATAATATCTGCCTGATCGTTTGTTAAGCAGATTGTAATTTTAGACCTTTAGCATTCCTTCAGCCCAGACACTTTTTCCTTTTTGCTTTGCAATAAATACATTTTGCCTTCTTTAGGTGCCTTCTCGGGAGAGTTTTCATCTCACTTTACTGATTGCTTGCAGACATTATCTTGAAGTAAGCATTGAAGTCCCAGCTCAGTTCTTCTTTTCTGGGTGTGGATGCTGGCAGGTTAACCTCTTGTTGAGATGTTATTGTCCCCTGCATGGTGTACAGATGTGTCCACCTGCCCTGAGAGACCTGACTGCATATAAAGCTAGTATCCTGAGATTTTGTTGACCCAGTTAGCAGGCTAATTCACCATGTGAACTGAGACCTAGGCCTGTCTATGTTAAAGCCATGCTCTAGAACCTATTTTATGACCTGGAGTGGTACATCAATCGTGCCCTCTTTTTTGACATGGGACAAATGTCTACATCCTAGGTTATTGACATGAAGCAATAGAGTCAGCATACCAATTTATAAAGATTAATAGCCCTAAACAGTCCCTTTTTCTGTTCTAGAAGGGAGTGCAACCTACTGGTCACGCTCATGTAAAACTTCAGAGTAAGATACAGAGCATTCATGTGTGTGTCAAGTGTGTGTATGCATTGTGTATGTGTGGCACATACATGACAGTGAGATTGTGTGCAACTTGAGCATGTTTGTTTGGACCAGTGGGATCCATTTTGGTTGGCACATGGTTTAGCATGCCACAAAATGGAGGGTGGATACAGCTTCCCCAAACAGTAGAAGTGTATCTACTGCATTCCTGAAGCTGGAGGGTGGAGACCCAGACATTCAAGTGAGAGAGAATGGAGATAGGGCGACCCTTAGAAACTCTATTAGGACCTTTTAGCAAGCGATTGCTATTTAGACTTTCCTGGGCACTACCATTTGCTGGATGATAGGGGAAAGCAGGTGAATCAGCAGATTCTGTTGGCAAAAGTTGGGAAGTTTCTGGGCCTGGCCTGCCCTTTTTTCTGGCTCTGACTGTTACTTCAGGAAGGCAGATGATAGCCAGTTACAGAGACTTCACACTTCATTGTGCCCATATTTTGAATGCTCCTGCTTGAAACTAGCCATCACCTTGCATAAAGATGCTATCTGTACTACAGCTAGAAAATGAAATTTAAAAGGATGCCATCACAAACTGCTCCAGAACCTTAGATAGAGGATCAACATCGCCCATCTGCAAAATGAGTATCTGTACCCAAGCCACCCCACTTTGTTTCAGTTCCAAGCTGCCTCCCTGACCATCGAAGGGAGTGCTCTGCGGAATACTCAAAGCCCTGCTGGGAGACCAGGGCTTGTGTCTGCATGACAGCCGGTATCCAAGAGGTGAGGGGACGTCACCTGAAGTCTGTACAACTTGCTGGAGTAGCTGAGGGTCTGCCTAGCACTTAGAGGCCTAACTGTTTGCTCAGTCAGGCAAGGAGTGTGCCCTGCCTTGCAGGAGAAGAGGCTGTCCAGGAGGAGAAGCTGAATCATATTCCCGGTGTGTGAAGACCTACAGGAAGCCGACCACTACTGGGAGAGCAACAAGTGCCGGCCAAGAAGAGAAGGGTCATCCGTCCCCCTTCATGGTTCATGTGGGGAAATGTTTAAAGAAAATTTGCAACTCATGACAGCCATGTGCTCTCTGAGTTGAAGTTGGTGACTTTCACTTCCTACGTTTCATTTATTTACTGGCAAATTTCTTGTAATTGGATCCCTACAAGAAAAATATACTACTTATAAATCCAAACTCACAATTATGGGGTTCAGTTTCCTTTCCTGAGTCAAAGGGGCCTAAATCCATCAGAGTAAAGACTTTGAAAAATCCTCCTTTTGAAGCTTTTTCTACTTTTTCTTGAACCGCTATGCATATTAGAGTGGTGACTACCCTGGTCCAATCATGACTGGACAACGACTAAAGCATTTATTTGGCAGCAACTGAAGAAGTAATAAACAATCTCCAATTGTTCCTGAATGCAGCACAAATGATTGTTGGACTAAAAAATGAAACTATATGTCTGCCTCCTTGCTTAAACTGCACTTGGGGCAACTTTATGGTGATGGCAATTGTCTATGAGCAAGAAGAACACCAGGCCAGACAAATTTAAGCACTTTACTCCTACTCAAATTTAGGTCTTCTCATCAAATTTACCCAATTGTTCCTCAGGTGAGATTGGCAAAAATGAGGAGGCAGCCATGGCTCGAAGTTCCCACCCTTCCATAGTAACTCTAGAAAACAGCTGTCTCAGGTTATAAGAGTAATGGAAACCCTTGCTTTTCAATCAATCTATGTTGTGTTTGATGAATTTCTCTTAGCGCCATGAAGCTTTGGTGTATGTGTGAATTATATATATAAATGTAACATGACAGCATACAAGGGTATAGTCAAAGAGGTCAGTCTTTGGTCTCTGTCTGGCCTTGTATTAGGGAGGAGATGCGGCCTAGTGGCTGTTGCTGCCAACTGGGGAACCAGGTTAGTATCCTGGTCTCAGCTCAACATCCTGTGATTGTAGGCAAATCACTTAATCTCTTTGTGCCAAAATAATGTGTAACACAGTCTGGTTTTCTGGTAACTCACTCTAATGCCCTCAAATCACGTTCGCACAATATAAAACTGTAAAAAAATATATAAAAAGCACAGCTCCATTCATGGAAAGAGTAACATTCTGTTCTCTGCTCACTGATATCAAAACTGTTGCATGAGCTGCGCTGACCTCGGAAGCATAAAAGTCTTAGTGGAAGGAATCATTCTCTGGTTGGCTTGCCCTGTTGTAACTTGGATTTGCAATGCAGAGCCAAGTAGCAGTCATGGCAGATTTGTCAAAAATTAAATCTCAAAGCTCATATCCACTTGTTATCTCATGATGAAAATACTCAGGAAGATCACCCCCCCTTCTGCCTTTCGACTCTCCAAGGATATGAGTCCAAGTAGACCCGACTATTGCAACTCTGTGCATACTGGTCTCCCTAACTCACTGATTCACAAATTGCAACTTGTACAAAATGCTGCAGCGCAACTGATATACAATGCGCTAACTCTGCTTCAGTTTTCTCGTTACCGTTCTCCTTTTATTGGTTCCCAGTTCTTAAACACATCTTTAAAGCACTTTGCTTATGTCAGAAAGCCTTACTCTCGTCAAGCCTCAATTCTTACATGACTGCTTTATTTGCTTTTTATGAACCCATGCGCAATCTCAGATCCTCTCATTCCCACACCTTGAACTTCCCCTGTTTTAAAAAATCTCGCATGGGAGGACGAGCTCTGTGTCCCACGGTCAAAGCTTCCTTGAAGAGGGTGTGCCCAAACATGAGTTGTGCACTCACTGTGCCATAGGATTCCAGCTGCATCCTAATAATGAGAACCAGATATGCCAAATCAGTTTGGGGTTCCTTGTGTTCTCTTCTAGAGGGGGCTTTGTCTGGCAGTTCACATTGGACTTTCCCCATGAGGAGCAGGGTCAGTACTGTTTTTCATTAGGCCAGCCTCTCTATATATGTTGGCATGGTTGGAAAAAACGATGGACTGTAATGCGTCCTGAGCGATCATCATTGGTTGAGAATAATTCAAGAATTTCACCCATCACCTTGTTGTTTGTTGCAGTAGACACCCTAAGTATGATACTTAAGCCCAGATGTGTGTCCCATTCTCACTGTGCCTAGGACTCAACCTGCGCTCTATTGATGAGGCCTAAATAGGCTGAAACTGGTCTGGGGTTGCTTGTGTCCCCTTCTAGAGGGGTCCTTGTCTTGCAGTTGGGGATGGACTGTTCCTATGAGAAGCAGGGTCAGTACTGATTTGTATATGGTGGGACTCTGTCTTGAGTGGCATGGTGGGTGAAAAGCAATGGACTGGAATGCAGCCCAAGCAATCACCAGTGGCTGAGATTAAGTCATCCATCACCATGTTGTTTGTTACAATATGATAAGGAGCACATTTTGCTAAAACCGTCTTAATGCCTGGATATCCATAATATGCTAACAGGGCCATGTTCTGCTAGGGCATCAATAACACCTAAAATACCCTTCATATGTGAAAGAGAGCCATCTCCTGCAATGGCCAACATATTAAAGAACAAGCCCATTATATCCCAGGGATACACAACTTTTTCCAGGGCCACCAGAATGATAGAATGCCAACAATATGACAAGAGATGTCCCTTATAAAAATATATTAACTAATAAATACATATTAGAACACTGGAATGTTGAGAGCTCCACTGAAGACGATGGAGTTGCTAAAGGCCACTGATGGCCGTAAGAGCTTTGTACTTTAACATTTCAATGTTTGTCTTTCTGTTTCTCCCTTATTAATTTAGAACATTCTACGCTTGCTGGATGGAATGTTCTAACAGCCTTACAGCCCTTCTGCCTCGGGCTATTGCAGTTGTTAAAGTCCTTCTCCCTGGTTATAGGCCCTCTGCAAACTCTGGTTCAGGGCCTTTAACAACTGGTTTAGCCCTGAGCAACGGGCTTTAAGGTGACAATAACATTAATTGTTTCTCCCACCAAAACATAACACTCTACTAGTTCCCTACTCTTCCCCCTTCCAAAATCAATAATCCATACCAACAAGACAATTAAGCTGTTTCCATCCACGTGACCACATTGTTAAAGGTAATTGCCAGTGCTGGCGTAACATAACCTGGTTGTTCTGGAGCGCTGCTGATGGTAAACGGGTGCCACTCGTACTTCGCTATGACTGGGATATTCACATAAACATAGTCACCAGGCTTGTACTGGAAGAACTGCGGCCTCTTGATCACAAGATGGGTGACCTGAATTCAAATGAAACATAGGAGAGATTGGAAGAAAATAATTCTGGGCGATAATGCAGATATTCTACTGTATGGTGGGTAGGAATCATGGACCTATTCACAAAGGTAAATTTGGTTGTAAACATTGTGTTTGTGGGGATTCTCAAACTTCCCTTCACCCCCTTTCTACTCTGGAAATGATCAGAGATTTACTTCAGGACAGAGCAGAATGAGTTGGGGAACAGATCGCCCAAATGTTCGTGGGGTGTAGAAAAAGGGCTTGCTCTTCGGGGAAAAATGTTTTCCCTGCAGGGAAAAAATGTGGATATATGTATGAGGGGGTCGTTCTCCTATTGCAGAGGCATACATTATTTAGAACTTCATAGTGGGAATGGGAGCGCGCTGGAACTTTCACATGACATTTATCTGTAGTGTCAGGAAATCTTGATCTGGAACTACTTTCCCGGTGTATTACGGGGAATGTTTGTAAATAGAAAAAAAGTAAAAGTATGCTTAAGTCCAAATATAACTCCCTGTCTGTATTTTCTGTATTTTAATTTTTAAAAGGGCCCCATGATTTTGTGTCAAACTTTGTTTATTGACCTCATGTATCAGCAATGCTATAAAAAAAAATTCCTTTATTGTTTTGATGTTGCTTGAGGTCAGTAAGGAAAGTCTGGAATAATGTAAGCATCCATGCTTTGCCATAAAATTCTATAAAGGACTCTTCATTGCCAGTGAAGTCTGCCAGGTGGTCCTTAGCAGTGAGTGGGAAGTTTGGTTTCTATAGGCAGGACCAGCATCAATCGGGGTGTTAGACTTTGTAACCTTCCAGTCCCGCCCCCATCCCCACAGAAAGGATTATTCAAGTTGGGGATTTCTGTAAAGGGGCAGTGCCAACTGATGATGTTCACCGTACCTTAGATGGCAGAAGATTGGTCTCGACAATGTACAGTCCCCCGATGCGGGACACAGCAATGCCAATCACCTTCTCCAGCAGGAAAATAAGCCCAGGCACCAAAAACCATTTCCAAAACTGAGGCCCGTGAAGAACAAGTAGAATCCAGATCCAGACGTAGGAGAGGTGGGTCCAATAGAAAACCTGCAAACAACAATAAAGTTGCTGTATCTTTTCTTGCTTCCAGACTGCAGCAATTCAATACTGAGTGGGAATGGTGAGCCGTGGCAGACGGTAAGCACAAGAAGCCACACGATGGAGCAGGCCTTGGATCCTTGCAGATATCTAGGCACCAAAGGGCAACAGTGATGGCAGCATCATCTGAAGGCCATTGGCTATGTTTGGTGATGTGGGTATAGCACAGGTAACCTAAACATGGACTGCAATGCTACAGAAGGAGTAGTTTCTTACCTGTAACTCCAGTTCTCTTGTAGGGGTATTTCCGTGATAGTCATAATCATGTGAATAGTCCCGCCCATGTGCGTGGACCCCGGAGCACTTCATTAGATATATCTTCTTAAGTTGTCATCTTTTGCCTTTCTTCAGGAAGGCCTGCATAGACACTTAAGAGATAAAAAGACAATAATGTAGCCTAACCAACTAGGCTACACTGGCCATTACTTCATCTTGAAGTGAAAAAAGATAGCCAGTTTAACTTTTAAATTTAGCAATTTTACTGAGTTTCACACATAGAAAACTCCCCTTCACAAAACTCCTTTTTTCATGATAGAGATGAAAAGGGCTGGACAGAGAAGCCCCCATAGGCTGCCATTATGTGTCTGCAAATGGATACCGTGCCTTTAAGAGTCTCCAGAGACCCCCGGTATCCCATGATGCACAGCCAGAGGCAGTTACTTTCAGTTTTTTTTGAAGGCGTAAAGAAGCAGTGCCTGCTGAGTCTTGGGTACGTCTGTGTCTGCCACCGGGGAGGCGGGCGGGTTGCTTATGACTATCACGGAAATACCCCTACAAGAGAACTGGAGTTACAGGTAAGAAACTACTCCTTCTCTTGTAGGGGATTTCCGTGTATAGTCATAATCATGTGAATAGACTAGCAAGCCCATCCCAAAACATCTCCCGAGCGGTGGAAGAAACAGAGAACAAACGCACTATTGTGCAAATAGATTCCGAAGTGAAGCCTGCCCAACCTGAGCATCTGCCCTAGCATCAGTGTCTAGGCAGTAGTGCTTAGTAAACGTATGGACTGACGTCCAAGTGGCAGCCTTACAGATTTCTGAAATAGGTACGTTACGAAGTAAAGCCGCAGTAGCCGCTTTACCTCTGGTAGAGTGAGCCCTAGGCTTACTAACAAGAGTCTTGTTGGCTTTCTGATAACACAGCTGAATACAGGAAACAATCCACCTGGAAATGGATTGTTTGGAGGTAGCTAGACCAGTTCGGACCGAGCCATAGTTTACAAATAACTGGTCCGATCTACGGATATCCTTAGTCTTGTCCAAATAGAACTTCAAGACCCTCCTGACATCAAGGGAATGAAGCGACCTCTCAGCAGGAGAAGAGGGATTCTGAAAGAATGTAGGCAATGTAATAGTTTGGTTCACATGAAACTCTGAAACTACTTTAGGGAGGAACTTAGGCTGAGTCCTCATAACTACCTTAGAGGAATGAAAAACTGTATATGGCTCTTTACAACATAATGCCTGAAGTTCGCTAACCCTGCGGGCAGAAGTTATGGCCACAAGGAAAGCCGTCTTCCAAGACAGATGCTGAAGAGAAGCCTTATGAATGGGTTCAAACGGTTCCCTCATCAGTCGAGAAAGAACCACATTGAGTTCCCAAGGAGGCGAAGGACGCCTAATGGGAGGAAACACTTTCTTCAATCCTTCAAGGAAATCTCTGATGACTGGGATCTTAAAAAAGGAAGTTTGTGAAGGACATTTCCTATAAGCAGTTAAAGCTGCCAGGTGAACTTTAATCGAATGAAACTGAAGGCCAGATTGAGCCCAGTGTAGCATGTAAGTAAGGATGACATCTTCCTTGCAGGAGGTAGGATCCACATTCTTAGATGCACACCAGATGCAAAGTCTCTTCCATTTATATGCATAGGACGTGCGTGTAGATGGCCGTTTGGCCTCCTTCAATATCTCCATACAGTCCCGAGGGAGATTCAAATGTCCGTACTGTACTAACTCAGGAGCCATGCTGCCAAATTCAACGACGAGAGATTGGGGTGCACCATCTGTCCGCCGAACTTCGTTAGAAGGTCCGGCCGGCATGGAAGACGGAGATGTGGCAGGAGAGACCGGTGGAGTAGGTCTGTAAACAACCACTGACGGGGCCACTCCGGAGCAATGAGGATCATCTTGGCCCGTGATTGAGAGAGCTTGATCAGTACTGTCGGGATCAGGGGAATTGGCGGAAAAACGTAGAGAAAGCCGCCTGACCAGTTGATCCACAGTGCATTCTCCAGAGTCCCTGGTTGGTAAAACCTGGAGGCGAAGTCGCGGCATTTGCTGTTTTCCGCGGTAGCGAACAGATCGACCTCTGGAGTACCCCATCTTCCGAAGATGTCTCGCACCACTTCGTCGTTTAAGACCCATTGGTGGTTTTCTTGAATGAGTCTGCTGAGCGCGACTGCCTGAGCATTTGGAACACCTGGGAGGTGAGTTGCTGTGATGGTCAGGTTCCTGGCCAACAGCCAGTTCCAGATGGCCTGGGCTTCCCGAGATAACGCTCGGGATCTCGAGCCCCCCTGCTTGTTGAGGTAGAACATTGTGGTCGTATTGTCCATCTGGACAAGCAGGGAACTGGTGTGAAACGACGGCTGGAAGGCTTTCAGTGCCAAATGGACTGCTCGAAGTTCCAGGAAGTTGATGTGGTACTTGGTCTCTTTCCGGGACCACGTGCCCTGTATCTGAAGGTGGTCGGAATGTGCACCCCAGCCGTGGAGAGAAGCATCCGTCACTATGGTTTGCGTCAGTATCTCCTTGTGGAAGGGAATCCCCGGAAGAGATTGCGTGGAGAACACCACCATCGGATGGACTGGAGAGCCTGCTGCGACAGCTGAATCCTGTCTTCCCAATCCCCCAGTTTCTGGTCCCACTGATCCTCCAGACATTCTTGCAGGGGTCTCATATGGAGGCGTGCGTTTGGAGTGAGGAAGATACAGGAGGCCATGGAGCCCAGGAGAGAAGACACCTTCCTCACCGTCGGAGAGGGTATGGTCATGAGAGCCTGAGCCTTCCGAAGGATCGATAAGCGTCTCTCCTCCGAAGGACACACGTTTGCCGTGCGTGTATCAATGGTGGCTCCCAGGTACTGTAGACACTGGACAGGAGCCGAGACAGACTTTGTGAGGTTGATGTGGAGGCCCAAACGAAGTAGGAGATTGGAAGTCCGATTGAAATGCAGTTGCGCTTCCTGAGACGTAGCTGCCTTGATCAGCCAGTCGTCTAGATACGGGTAGACGAACACCTTGTTCTTCCTTAGATGTGCAGCAACTACGGCCATGCATTTGGAAAATGTCCGGGGTGCTGACTTCAGGCCGAAAGGAAGCACGGAGTATTGATAGTGGTTGTTGCCCACGGTGAATCGCAGGAACTTGCGATGTTTCCTCGCTATGGGCACGTGAAAATATGCGTCTTGCAGATCTATTGCGCATAGCCAGTCTCCCTGATGAAGTTGAGGGTAGATTTGATGCAAGGACAACATCCGAAACTTTTCTCTGCGAACCCACTTGTTTGCCTGTCGCAAGTCGAGGATGGGTCTGAACTCGTTCTTGTCTTTCTTGTGGGCTAGAAAGAATCGAGAATACAGTCCTGTTCCTCTCTGTGCCAGAGGAACCGGTGCTATCGCCCGTTTCTGTAAGAGGATGTTGGCCTCCCTCTGTAACTCGCGTAGCATGTAGCGTGAGCGAGTTGGAGGAATCGACGGAGGAGGGCTTGTAAAACGTAGCGACTATCCACTGCGAACAATATTCAGCACCCAATTGTCCTGAGTTATTTTCTGCCACTTTGCCAGATAATTTTGAATGCTTCCCCCCACCGGAGTGGGTAACGGACAAGGGGGAAGGAACCCTTCAGGGCTTGGAACCAGCAGGGGCCTTGTTCCCTTGAGCAAACAGCTGGTTGGACCGTCCTCGCGACTGGCGTTTCTGAAACGGCTGAAAAGACCGCTGAAACTGCGGTTGTTGGTTGGACTGACGGCCCTGAGATCGTTGGAACCTCTGGGAGGAATAACGCCGTTGGAAGGGGTGGAAGGTTTTTCGCTGTTCTTTAGGTTTCTCTAGACCTACAGGCTTCAAAGTCTCCATTTCAGTCTTCATGCGGGCCATCTCGTCATCCGCATGGGAGCCAAAGAGAGTCGTGCCCAAGAACGGTAGATTAGAAATGCGCTGTTGCGCCTCTGGCTTCAGTGAAGTAAGATGAAGCCAGGAATGTCTCCGGAGAGCAACTCCGTGGCAGTACCCGTGGGCTGACAGGAGTAAAGTATCCGCTGCAGCGCTGATGACTTGGTTCGAAACCATCAGACCCTCGTTCACTATCTCCTGAAAATCTTCCCGCTTGTCCCTGGGCAGGAGGTCCACAAATTGTTGCAGCGACTCCCACAGGGATCTGTCATACCGGCCCAGCAAGGCAGTAGAGCTGGCCGCCTTCATGGGTGTAGCTGCGGTGTTGCAAACTTTTCTCCCCACCGAATCCAGCTTACGGATTTCCTTATCCGGTGGTACCTTTTAAGTCGGAGCCGTAGCATGCTGTTTCCTTGCCGCCACCACAATGACAGAGTCCGGGGTGGGGTCCAGTCGGAAGAAGGCAGGATCCGAATCAGGTGGGCGATATTTCTTCTGTAACCTGGAAGGCGCAGATTTTATAGAAGATGGTGTCAAGAACAGCTCCATAGCCGGTTCCACTAAACCAGGCACCAACAGAAGCAATGGATGAGATGTTTGTCTCTGCTGGAGAGTTCCAAATATCACTGATGTCGACGGCACAGGAGTAGACAAGGGAATGTTAAGCTTTGACGCCCCTCTGACCAGAACCTCCTGAAAGGTGGAGATATCATTAACGGGAGACACTCTCTGAGGAGGGGAATCCGTTAGAGTGGGCGAGTACTCGTGGAAGACATATCCCTGGTATTCCGGGAACGAGATCTCTCGTAGCGATGGCGATGAGATTGTGTGGAAGACCGGTGGTGTCTATGGGAACGATGTCTTGACCGAGACCGTGGTCTTCGAGGCTCTGCAGGACCCGTGGGCTGAGGAGCCGTGGGTCCAGGCTGAGGCAGAGGAGGAGGCGGAGGCGGAGGCGGAAGAGGAGGTGGAGGAGGAGAAGGAGGAGGAGGCGGAGGCGGAGGAGGAGGACTTGGCGGTGGTGGGGGTATCACTGGCAGGGCCACCGGTTGACGAGGAGCAGGAGGCGTCCTTGATGGTGAATAGGTATGCGAGTACTCCGAATCAGAAGAAGAGACCAACCTCCTCCGTTTTCGAGCTGGCTGAGAAGAAGGTGCCCTGGACTCAACGTCAGACCTCCCCCTCGACGTCGATCTACTGCTCGACGGCGAACGTCGACGTCGTCTGGATCGTGAACTCCCTGTAGACATCGACAGGCTCACTACGGAGCGAGTCCCAGAACGATACCTCGACGTCGAACGTCGGTGATGACCCCTCGACGTCGACCTTCTCTTCGACTTCGACCTTCTCCTCGACGTTGACCTTCACGTAGACGTCGACGGCGATCAGCGGTGACGCATCGACGGCGACCGCCGTTGCCTGTGTGATTCGGGTCGACGACGATGATGCCTCGACGGCGATCTTCGTTGAGTCGACGTTGAACACGGGGACACCCGCGACGGCGATCTCGTCCGAGACCTTGCCGTTCTTCTCCTCTGAGTCGACGGAGATCATATAGTAGTCATACCTGCTCTCGACGTCGTCGTCTTCGACGTCGATCGGGACCGGCGGCGTTTTTCCACCGGTTTTCGACTGGGGAGCCCCCCAGAGGTCGAAGCATGGGTTTTGGTAGAGGACTTACCCTCTCCTTGCCCAGATGCTGCCTTCTGTCTTCTCTGCTCCAACCCTTGGAGCCGAATCTTCTCCCTGTCTCGCAGGGCGCGGCTAGAAAAGGTCTTGCAAATTGAGCAGGTGTCAGGGACATGAGAGACAGGCAAACACAGAATACAGACTCTGTGTGCATCAGACTTGGCCTTCTTCCTACCACAGTCAGGACACTTGTCAAACAGAGAAGGCATTTTGTCAAGAAAACTGTAGAAATTCTGCCAAAAAAGCACAGCAGAAGGTAGATAAAGGCCAAAGACGTCGAGTGAAGCTGCAAAAATCCAAATACTGAATTAAATTTTGAATAGAATACCAAAAAAGGTAGAGCTCAATGCTCCAGGGTCCTGCTAGCAGGAGCCGGAAAAAAGAACTAAAAGTAACTGCCTCTGGCTGTGCATCATGGGATACCAGGGGTCTCTGAAGACTCTTAAAGGCACGGTATCCATTTGCAGACACATAATGGCAGCCTATGGGGGCTTCTCTGTCCAACCCTTTTCATCTCTATCATGAAAAAAGGAGTTTTGTGAAGGGGAGTTTTCTATGTGTGAAACTCAGTAAAATTGCTAAATTTAAAAGTTAAACAGGCTATCTTTTTTCACTTCAAGATGAAGTAATGGCCAGTGTAGCCTAGTTGGTTAGGCTGCATTATTGTCTTTTTGTCTCTTAAGTGTCTATGCAGGCCTTCCTGAAGAAAGGCAAAAGATGACAACTTAAGAAGATATATCTAATGAAGTGCTCCGGGGTCCACGCACATGGGCGGGACTATTCACATGATTATGACTATACACGGAAATCCCCTACAAGAGAAAGTGCATTGCCACCAATGATGCACTGCGATCTGCAGCCGCAGGAGATGGGCCCTGAGAACACATAGTGCAATACCAGGGGTTGCTCCTCCGTAATGGCAGAGGAGCGTCACCCCGCTGGTCAGTCAGCAGTCAAGCGAAAAATAAAATGACTGCTGACTGACTGAGCCAATGCCAGCAGTGTAGGGAGGGGCGGGCCAGGCATAGCAGGGAGGAGTGGTGGTGTACCGTAAGTGTGCATGTCTCTTTGTCCGGCCGTCTTAGGCCGGCCAAACAGACATGCGCACTTAGGTTTCTCCAACCCAGCTGTGTTGCACAGCCGGGTTGGAGAAACGTTACAGGATCCTAGGCACTGTCTAAACGGTAAACCACGCAGATCAGACCAATACTGGTGCTTCTCTCATGCTATTGAGAGCAGCGCTGGGATTGGGTGGGGAGCCTGTGCCCCAGTGCATGCTGGGAGGAGAGCCGGAGAAGAGGACCAAGGCGGCAACGTCATCAGGTATGTTTAAAAAAATATATTAGTCCCCTAATCCCCCATACAGTCCTCCCCACTTTAGTATTGCAGCAGCTGCCACTGTGCAATCCACTGCAGAGCCACACATTCAGGACGTGGGCTTGTGTAATACAGAATAGTGTGTGGTGAAAAAGCAACACCCTGCACTCAAAGTGTGTCAGTAAACTAATCCCATTCATCCCTGGCAATGAATGGGGTTTGTTTAGTGATACAACCATATCAGACTTCTGAGATACGCTGATTAACACCTGTTCTACCGTGGCCAACACAAAGATTATCTAAACTAAAGTTTATTGACTGAAAATAAGACACCAAGGGCCAAATGTACATACCTTTAGGATAGTGACTTCCAAACTGTGAATTTTTCCGAATCAGTATTTGGTAATCGCCATTCTAAATGTATGAAAGTTTTATTTCTTATTTAGCGATTTCTAGTGGGTCGCAAATCAACCTACCTCATTAATATTAAGGAGGTAGGTTGCAATATGTGACCCATTAGGAATGACAACCATCAGAGGGATGGTGGCCTGTTGAGGTCAGCAGACCACCATGTCTATGATTGCTTTTCAAATAAAGGAATCATTTTTTCTTTAATGCAACCGGTTTTCTTTAAAGGAAAACAGGATGCATTTAAAAACAAAATGTAAAATGTAACTTTCATTTTTAAGAGTAGCAGTGGTCCCTGGGACCACTGCCTACTCTTAAAAATATTTTTTTAACATTCTCAAAGGGGAAGGGGTCCCTTGGGTACCCCTTCCTGTTTGCGAACGAATTATCACCACTTTTCAAATGGTGGTAAAGTATTAATGTTTGGCAACCGGAATTCAGTTGCAAAACATTAATACATACTACTTGGAAGGGCAGTAGCGTAGCTAGAGGAGGAGCGGGGAGCGGTCCGCCTCGGGCGGCACATTTTTATGGGGGCGGCAGCACTTTACGTTAGGTGAACAATTTCAGCGAGCACAAGGTAAGTGGTTTTCTTTTTTTTTAAATTTTATTTTCCCTCGTCGCCGTCCCCCCGGCTCTTACCTGCACCGGCTGTCACTGGGCAGCAAACTCAGGGACCGCCTCGGGCGGCAAAACCTCTACCTACGCCACTGTGGAAGGTTCGTTCTAAGCATGTCCCTTCCAACTACCGAATCGCTAATGAAAATTACGATTCAATCACATTTTTACTTTTGTATAATTCAATAGGTCTTATATCGCAAATGGACAAAGTCTGTAAATTAGGCCATTTGCAACCTCAAAAACCTTTGTACATCTGGCCCTAGATCCCCTATTTACAACTGAAATCTGGCTGTGCGACAGCTTTGTTTCAGTCTCTGGCCAACTGACACCTGAAAGCAGTATCAGAAAATATAATAATTGCTTCTTCGAAGGAGGTGGAGGGGTTGAAGTTAAGAAACACTCTCGGTTCATACAGTCATATGGTCCTTGCCTTTGCTCAAGCCATGTTCATTACACACACACACACACACACACACACACACACACACACCCACACCCGCAGTATACCAGTCGACAGAAGTATACCAAAGTTTGTACGAAGACAGAGCTTGTGCCAGAAACAATTCTTGTTGTGCACTTTAAATCAATTCAGAAGTCTGAGATATTCCCAACTAAAGGTCGACAAAACAGGCTTGAAATTTTGTATATTCGTACCATTATGATCCAACGGCAGGCTATCAAATCACAACTTCAGCAAACATGATTGATTGTTAAACTTGCCAATTTACGGATCCACGTTCAAGTCCGAAAACTTGTCTGACAGAATGGCTGATTTTTTCTGATTTGACCGCCATTACAGTGCCTTAGTGGCAGCCACAAACAAATAGTGGTGGGGTGGGTGGAGGGAACGCGGGAGGGGGGAGCGGTGGGGGGGATTGCAGGGAGGAGGGGTTGTTAATAATAATAATATTAAAAAAAAGAACTTACCTTAAGTTGCCGACCGACTCCCGCATCGCGCCTCCTGTGCTCTTCCTAGTCCCACCAGCCCCTGGGGCTGACTCCCTGTGCAATCCCTGCGCTGCTCTCATGCTATGAGGGCAGCTCGGGGATTGGCCTGAGCGTTCTGAAGAGACGCTCCGCTCAGGACAGGGAGTCCGTGGGGGTTCTCCTGCCCGGCTGTTCAATGCAGCTGGGTTGGAGAGACCTAAATGCGCCTGAGACGGCAGACCAAACACGCATGAGCACTTAGAAGTGCACATAGCAGTCCTCCTCCCCCCTCCCATGCCTCGCCCTCTTCCCCTCCCTGCACGTGCCAGCTCAGAGCCAGCAAATGAAAAATAAAACGATGATAGAACATCATTTTATTTTTCACCTGCTGGCTCTGAGCCAGGCAGTGGGGTGACGCTCCTCCGCCATTGCAGAGGAGCCGCCATTGTTATAGTGTTCATGAATGAACTGCGGACTCTACTGTAATACAAATTCTTACTAAAGCACTTTAGGGCCAATTAGGAAATATATGAGCTGCTTAGATGAAGAAGCCACACTCCAGGATTAAGAAAATGCCTTAATCCCCCCAAACCATACATTGCGAATGGCTATAAGGTTCACAGTTCTGCACATACGAAATTTCAGACTGTTTTATTAAAAACACAGGGGCATATTAGCAAGACCGGCGATAAAATTATCGCCGTTTTAGCGGCAGGAAACTGCCGCTAAAACGGCGATAATGGGCTTGCTAATATGCGTTATAAAATTCCAATAGAAGCCCAGGTTAGATGTGCAGGACATCTAACCTGGGCTTCTATTGGAATTCTATAACGCATATTAGCAAGCCCATTATCGCCGTTTTAGCGGCAGTTTCCTGCCGCTAAAGCGGCGATAATTTTATCGCCGGTCTTGCTAATATGCCCCACAATTTTTATCATTTGTGGACTGTGAACAGAAATGAGGTCTGTGGACCTTGGATAGCATTACACTGATAAGCACAATTTTTAGTACATGGTGCACAATGATAATGGCGATCATGCTCACTATATGTTTGCTAACAATTTTAAAATCTTATAGAACCACTGATAAAACTCATGTTAAGGTACATTATAGATTAAAATAGATATAGAAACTTAAAGCCTCTGAAACTGTCAGCTAACCATAATTGGCCAATTCTGAGTAATAAAGCATTTTAATGAATGATTTACAGTAAACATAGATAAACTTATATTAGAAGAAACATACGTAAAAAACACTCTCAATGAGAGGACAAAAGGAAGGAAAGCTGAGCACTGTCTCTTTTCTCACCAAGACAGGGGAGCACACTCTCCAAGAAAGGAAAAACATTTCTCACATGGCATTTGATCAAGAGAGGGTGCAGAAATGGAAAAATATCCTTGTTTGAAAAAAAGGCTGAAAATTCACAACTGTCTGTTTACTGGGGTCCTGCAACATGAACATTGAATTTGCAAAAACTGCCTTTTAAGCAACTACCAAAGCCTCTAAGTGGGAAACAAACACTAGTCAAAATAGCACTTCATCCCAGAACGCCATGAACAATCCATGAGCGGCGGAGTGGGTTACCTCGCACCGTTTCCACTGATTTTTAGTGCAGGTGTTTGTCCCGCGTTGTAAAATGTGTGCAAACGACATCTTGCACAATGCAAGAGGGCGCTGCTACTTCTGCCACTCGAGTAGAAGTTCTACTCGCGTGGCAGCTTCCTCAAGGTGAACAAAAGGTTTCTCAACGCGAGCAGTCGCGACCATCCAGGACCGCCCGTGTTAAGAAAATTTGCTGATAAGTGGTCTAGTGTTGGATTTTCCTCACTCGCCAACTTACCGTTAGCGAGCGCGAGGGAGGAAAAAACTCTGCTTCGTGGAGCTGAGTTTTTCGGAATGCGTAGCAGGAAGCGGTAATCTGAGGAGGAAGCACCACCATATACAGAGAATGTGAGAAAGGAAAATGCTGACTGGTGCAGCAAAACTTTGCTACAAACACTTGCTATTAGAAGAAAGGAAACGTCAGCAGGAAGGAGAAAAAAAACACCTTACTTTCTCAGGCAAAAACATTTCTAAAATAATTCTGTCATTTAAATTGGCGTTTCAGTAGTTTGATCTTGGCTGCTCCAAAAAGCCTGTCCTCACCAAGTGACTATAGGTTATTTTATACATGTAACTAATAATTCAGAAGTGCTATTATTAAAAGTGTTGCATTCATAGTTTTGAGGCTATACCTCAGATGAGTGTTTCCCACTATAGAAGCCGTCTTTGCAGCACTAGCCAGCTTTTCCATCGTTCTTCAAGAGACCTCTTGTAAATGGAGACCTTAACCTTCTCATTCAACTTGAGGGCCGTCTCAGTGTCAAAGGTCCTCACCTTCAAATTCCTTCCAGCATCAATTTCCTCTGGATTTCATGAAATCATTGATGGAGGCAGAGTTAAGCGACGGAGCAACAAGACAGCACGCTTCTGAAGCTCTGCTATCGGTCACATGTCGGTTCTGCAAAATAATCATCCTCCCAGTCCAAAAGGTGACCAGAAAAGAGGGATGGCGTTGGTAACCTCCTGTGACCCAGGGGAGGTCATTATGACCATCAGCAGCACTCCAGATATCCACCGAAACATTGTAGCAGAGGAATGCGGCGGGCACTTTAGCCAGTGAGCAATTCGGCTCTCAGACGTTCCTCAACAGCATTGGGATCATGACTCCTTGTGCCGTGGAGGACTTCTACCTTGAGACCAAACTTGACATCATATACTCCCTCACCTAGGTTCAATCACATACCACATCTGCAAGACATAGAAAGGGGTTCGGACGATTATCGATGTGGAAAGACCCTGAGGTGGTGACAACACCTGAGTACTTGGGTGACTCTGGCATCCTCAGGGTAGTCAGACCGGACATGAATCCCGAGCTGGAAGTCCTTCTCTCATCCAGAGGACTATATGAGAAGGGCTTGAAACTACAAGCACCGACCAGGCAAGTTTTCAGTGAACATACAGACCAAATACTGCTTTCATATCCTGGGGAGAGTTCAGAGGGCCTGGAACTCGAGTATTAAAAGACAATACCTGTCAGCATTCCCTTTGAAACCTATGACACCTTCTTACCT
The DNA here is from genome assembly GCA_963921515.1 of Calotriton arnoldi. Taxonomy (NCBI): domain Eukaryota; kingdom Metazoa; phylum Chordata; class Amphibia; order Caudata; family Salamandridae; genus Calotriton; species Calotriton arnoldi. Next base: position 1,538,524 of record CAWUFW010003640.1, read on the forward strand.
TTAATTAATCACTCTGAGGAGTGTAGAAGGGCTACCATCATATGGACTAAGTAAAAGTGGAGGTGGACTCCCTTCTCCCTTCTGACTAGAGCCGATCATCCTGTCAAAACAAGTAATGCAGCTGCTGTTCATGGAGGCAGTCACAAGAAGCCTGCTAAAACCTCCCTGGAATCAGATTAACCACCACAAGACAAGGCATTAGACATTATCGTGAAGGAGCTAACAGTGTTCAAATTTACCATAGTGGAGGTGGCTGACAGCACCTCCAAGACATTGATGAATGTCTAATCCGTCCATGCAAACATTGCCTCCTTCAATGCCAGGATGCAAACTGAGTGAAACAGACTGGACCAGACACTAAAAAGATAGCCTCCTTGATAGATTGGGAACAGAACCACTGGTACCTCCACCAGAAACGACTAGAACTGGAAGACAGAAATCAGACAGGCAGTCTAGGATTCTCACAAGTGCCAGAATCCCTCGAAGGGGAAGGCATGATGTCTTTCTTATCTCAGTTCATCCCGGCCATCACGAAATTAGTTATGACCCCCTGTTGGAGTTCCAGAGGGCACACAGAATATGATCTAGACGTATCCTGGCCAAAGAAGGACAGAGACAGATTATAGCATGCTTTTTATGTCACCAATGGGCACTACAAATCATCACGGAACATAAGATGGCCATCTCACAAGAAATCTTGACCAGCAGGATTTGATTTCTCCAGATGTGCCCTCATCTCAAGCAGCTAGGGATATGCTAGGGGCTCCCAGACCCAGCCATAATGCTCATCACGCAGGCCATCAAAACTATGGATCTCCGTGACCCAGGACAATTGAAAGGATTCCTAGATACCATCTCAGACACAAATATGCAGGTTTTCCAGGCACTGAGAACAATGTGCACCACTCAGCTGGCACCACAGACAAAGGAGAAACAGCAAACATCACCCAAGAAGAAAGTAAGCATCTTGAAGAAGTCATCAAGAGCTGGTCATCAGCACAGCCATATAAACCTCAACACCGACAAGCACATCAACAGACAAATCCCGCTCCCCATGAACAACACTTCAAGCAAACTAGAATTTGTTTGTTGAACAAGCAGTTTTATGGCCAAGTCAGACATCAGGGGAAGGTATGTCAAGATGAACAACGTACCCACCGACATACCTGTACCATAAGGCTCATATACTTTCCTCTCTCTTCACTCCCCCTTCTCTTGCTCATAGATCCTACTCTCCCCTCCCTCCTTTCCTGCCTTTTCCCACCCTCCTCCTCTGCTTCTGTTACTTGACATACTACCTTTGGCTTAAATGGGACTGCATTAAAAATCCTAGGTAACATGTCGGTCTGATGTGATGTGGTATGGCTGATTGCTTGGGCGTACAATTATCCACCTGATTAAAGAACTTTTTTTCCCCTATATCAGCTGGGACAAGACCCGCCTTTTCAATCAAATCTCCTCACCATATACCTGTGGCACAATAACAAGTCCTCTCATAGTATCATGACAAACCCATACACAATTGACTTAGAGAAGCACCCTAGAACACCAGCTTCAGCCTCCATCCAATACCCCGGAGTCAAGTAACAAGTGGACTCTCTCCCCTTCCTCTTAACTGCAACACATATTGACACCCAGCACTTCTCCGGCAGACAGTTCTACCCAAACCACTGCTGCAGGTCAAATATAGATTGGAGCCATTTCCTTTCTAACACAATTGTTACTACGCAGCCTCGACAACTCAGGAATGGAAACCCTGACACAACTCTCCATAATATCTATAAACGTAAATTGCCTCACCCATTACGTAAAGTGGAATTAGTCACACTTTCTACAGCCAGATGCAGCCCTGCTTCAAGAGACTCACTTTTCTGATTTGGAAAGCCAAAAACCCTCAGGAGAGTCTAGGTAGATAGGGAATAGCACACCGGCAAGTTGGAACAAGGAGAAGATAAGATTCCCTCCTCTAAATTACATTGCAAATGGGGTGTGGCCATAACAATCTCCAAGAAATTACCAGTGAGGGTCCACTAGTAGTGAAGAGACCCGCAGTGCCATTTTATCTTTAGCAGGGCTTCCATACACAAACAGGTACTCCCCATAGGCTTGATATATGCCCCGGTACACACAAAGACAACCATCCTGGATGCAATATCGAGAATCCTACATCAGCAACCTAAAACTAAGGTGGAGATTAGAACATGGTTCTTGATCAATTTCTGAACAAAGCTGACCACCCATCACTTTGCCCAAGTGTAGACAGAGTTAGGTTAGAAGATATGATGACTGGCTTATCGCTGCTAGACCGAGGGAGGCTTCACAACCCTACAACACATGACTACACCTTTACCTCAGGCGTCCATGGCATGCAGATATCCATAGATTACTTTTTGATGTCCTGTTTGCTACTAGGAGAACTCATAGAGGCAGTCATCAAACTCACTGGGATCTCCGGCCATGATACCATCCAAATCTGGTTGGTCTGCAAAAACCTGGGGCAAGTCAATTGTGTTTGAACCTTTCCGACTATAAACTCCCTGATGACAAAAAATGCTTGATGCCTTTCCTTCAAGTTTTCTTGAAGGATAATGATGGGACAGTCTCCTCTCCTGGGGGTCCTGTGGACCGCGGGCAAGGCCGCCATATGTGGGGAGATCAGGAGAGATACATCCAGAAGAAAGAGAGAAGCAGACCAACATATGGTCTCCTTAGGGAAACAATTGAAAACACTGACAGCCAATTACTCCTCCTGACACTCCACAGAAACCCTGAAGGAGCTGCTTGAGGTGAAGCATAAACTTAACAATCTAAATGCCTCAAAGAAAGAAACAGCGCTATGCCCCCTCAGGCAAATGCATTATGAGCAATGTGAGAAGGCAAGGAGATTCATGGCACTTCAAATGAAACAGGAAAAGGCCAACCATACTATCCCAGCAATACTTAACCCTCAGAACTTTACTGTAACCCACCCAACTGACATTTTAGACACCTTGTGGGCCTTTTATATATCCCTATACACCTCCGACTGCATAGACACACAAACTGTAACAGACAAGATCACACACTTCCAGTTCTCTCCCTTGAACTGAGGCAAAGTCTTGAGGAAGACATAACAGAAGATGAAAACGCCTACCATACTGCAAAACACCTGGCTTAGATGGGTACACAGTAGAATACTACAAACTACATAGAGACCTCTTAGTTCGCTGCTTCACAAGATCTTTATAGAGACCCGCGTAGATCTCACAAACCTGAGAGAGGCAAACATGAGAGTGCCAAAATGTACCTCATACTTAAAGACCCATTACATTGCACCAGTTAAAGGCCAATTTCACTATTGAATGTGGATACAAAAATCATAGCAAAACTCTTAGCAAATTGTCTAAAACTGGTACTACTGATTCTCAGCTTCGCACGTCCACTGTTTGGTCCACATTTTGTGGCATTTACGGGAAGACCAAGATGAAAAACCAGCAGTCTACCTAGATACCGAAGAGGCTTTTGTTAGGGTTGAGTGCGAGTACCTGTTTTCCGTTTTACGTAAATGGGCATGGGACTGGTATTCGTCTCCAGAATTCAACAGCTTTATACATAAACCACAGCAAAGGTCACCTGCAATGGTTACATGTCTTCCCCTTTTCAAATTATGAGGGGCACCAGACACCGATGCCCCTTATCCTCCCTCCAATTTGTTCGAGGTCTAGAGCTGCTGGTGATGGCTACCAGGGAAACACAAGATATCCAAGAGATACCGATGCCAGGAGGGACACACAAGCTATCTCAGTATGCAGATGACATACTAGTCACACTTTTGGAACCTCAATCCTCACTGGGGGCCCTCCTACTTTTTTCATTTGTCTGGTTACAAGATCAACTGAGATAAACATGAAGCGATGCCACTCACGGGTCACACTACGGTGGCCGCTCTTTGAGGTCAGCCATTTAGATGGGTGACTGATAAAATGAGATACCTAGGGATCGAAGGTACATCTGGCTTGACAGACATGGTCAAATACAGCATTGCCCCACTACTCACAAAAGTTCAAATCCATTTAAACAGCTGGTCATGCCTCAACCACTCAATTTGGGGGATCCCACAACTCATTAAAATGAATGTCATGCCCAGGTTCACATATTTTTTCTCAATAATACTGTTACGCATCCCATCCCAATTAATGTCAGCTATAGATAGATATTTTTAAAACCTTTCTCTGGGGAGGTCAAAAACCATTCCTGAAGCTAAAAATAAAATCTAAATCCGGTATTTGTAAAGCGCATACTATTCACCTCTAAGGGTCTCAAGGCACTGGGGACCGTCAGGGAGCGATTGCCCAGAGTCACATGGTGCTGAGCTGCTGCAGGGGATTGAACCCTGAGTTCTAGAGTCAGCCACCCTGGCGACTGCGCCACACTTCTCCCTGGGAAAGTTACACACCTCCATCAAGTCACAAAAAACATGGGAATTATTCACGGTGGGGAACCAGAGGCTATAGGGCCTCAAGGTTGAGCTGGCCACCAAACAAAACCTGTTATGCACAAAAAAAACACCTGAGTGATTTTACAACATTTTCTTAGTCTATCACATTTTGTAATATTTCATATTTTCCAGCCTACTCCTAGACACAACCAAGAGTGTAACGGGATGTCCTCACACACCACCAGGTGTCATGCTTCATCGAAGGACACCCCCACGCTCTTCAAAAACCCCATTTGATGAAGAGTGGGCCTGCACACTGAAATCAGGAAAGCACTTATTACTAACTGAGGATCTGGGAAAGATATACTTAAAAACCAATGTGGTAACCCAGTCTGGTTTTATATACTATATAGGGTACCACTTGGTATTACAAATTAAATGTGGGGAATAGGGGAACTAGTACCCCAGCCCCACTAAACTGTCAACATGTTTCTGCCTATTGGCTCAACAGAGTCCATGGCATTCGCCATGACGGACTTTGGATCTTCTGGTGTCATATACTCAGTGTATATGTCACTATGCCAGTTCCTAGGTCCCTTAGGTACGTGAAAGACAACAATGGCAATTGTGTGTTACCAACAGAAATTTACAAGCTGATAATTCAGGACCAGTCATCCTTCAATTATATGTAGGCATCATTTGCATGCGGTGTAGGTGTGACACTGCACTCGTGTATCACACACATATCTAAGGGGTCTATTAGGATGGCGGGCGGACTACAGTCCACCCACCACCCTAGCGGTGCTGGGACCGGCCACCAGTGGTGCGGCGGTCCCGCACCACCAATTAGGATGCCACCATGGCGGTCGCATCCCACATATTCAACATTGTGGCGGGTGGTGCTGTGAGCAGCACCCGCCACAATGTAGAATATGCATGTTGTGCATTGGCATACACAACGTGACAGGCACCGCGCGGTGCCTGCCACCTTGTGTATGCCATTGTAGGGGGGTACCATGGGTACCCCCCAAGTGCAGCCCCCCACACCCCCAGGGGCCCACAACGGGCCCCCAAAACGATTCCCGCATGCCTTTCCATGGCGGAGTCTCCGCCATGGAAAGGCATAACACCGCCCACATCATAATATGGATGGCGGTGCCTGCAAGGCACCGCCACCATATTATAGGCCTTTTCCGCCCGGTAGGCAATCGTGACGATTGCCTACCAGCGGAAAAGCGGCGGACGGTCTTTCCGTCCGCCGCGGTACCCCCGCCATGCTAATGTGGCGGGGGTAAAAGGCCGTCCAGCGGGGTGTTTTGGCGGGCGGATCGCCACTGCCGGTCGGGCGGTGGCGATCCGCCCGCCATGCTAATAGGCCCCAAAGTGCCATGTTGTGAGATCAGCTCACACACTCTTTCTCTAATTAAGGGTCAACTGGGCCACATTGAGGAAGGGCTCAGGAACCCCTGTAGTCTCACACTATAAGGGAGAGAAAGGGATTGTCAACCCCACTGTATTAAAAGGTTTCAAACTGACATTGTAGAAAGTATTGCTTCCCACCACTACCCACTTACTACACCAAGGTGTGTTCCTCTCCGGCCACCTACTGGTACTGACTCCTTCCTCCCGATGATCATGAGAGTCACTGTGAAGTACTGCTTTGCTATTCATTTTAAATGTGCTCTATTAGATCTCTTAGGGCGGAGTGCCTCTGCCGAGGCATGCTCTACCTCCGTAATCATTGCCGTTTCCATGCTTGTTAATCTTACCTGGTACGGCACACTGCCTAAATTAGCAGTGTACGCCGCACTGCTGCTGTCTCCTGTCAAGCACTTCAGAGCATGCCGACGATATCGCCTGTAAGCGTGTAATCAGACGGTCTTGTCATCTCAGGGCGTCGCGTGCCTCCCCCAGAGTGTTGTGTACTCTTGATATAGGATTCTGGGAGATGTATTCCCAGAGTCTACAACCATAAAAGTTTTATGTATATCAAGAGGATTTTGAGCAATTTATAACGGATTCACTCTATCCTTAGGGACATAATCAATACATGGAAAATGATCGTTGTGTACTCTTGTTATAGGATTCCGGGAGATGTAGGCCTAGAATCTACAACCACAGAAGTTTTTTGTATAGATATGGGATTTTGAACAATTTAAAATGGATTCATCCTAACCTTTGTGACATAATCAATTCATGGAAAATGGGATGCATGCAGGCCCAGGATTTTAGTGAGTATTATGTCAGTAGTATACTGTAGTAAATTGTCTATTATTGTATGATACCAGTCATAGTGTAGTGACTGGTCATACAATATATCACTCCATTTCAAATAATCTCAGTTCTAATATTAGAAACGTCTACTGTACTAGAGGAAGTATTTTGAGTGGAATTTCATAACTCCAGAACTGTTTGTGATAGAATGTGCGAAACTAGCACTTACTAAAAACTTCTTTGAGTTTGAAGATGTGATTTACCACCAGATACAGGAAACATCTATGGGCAGCACTTTTGCCCCCAGTGTAACCTGCCTCTATGTGCATCAGTTTGAGGCGGACCACATTTTCATCCAAGACAACCCATACAAGGATAACATCAAACTCTGGCCGTCTAACAGGATCATATACCAAGAGTACACAACGGTCATTTCCATGTATTGATTATGTCCCAGTATTGCCTTCCTGCGCTCTAGTGCAGAACGATAATTGCATGCACCTGCACTTGCAATTTTTGGAGAGTAGATAAACCTGACACAACTGAATATAATTAAATACATCTGCGAGCATTTGGGTACAGATGTCAGGGGGATACATCCAATCAATCACATGTGTGATAAATGGAGTATTTAAGATGGCTTCACAGGGACTCTCACTATCATCGAGAGGAAGGAGCCAGTACCAGTAGGAAGCCGGCGAGGGACGCACCTTGGTGTTGTAAGTGGGTAGTGGTGGGAAGCAGTACTTTCTACAATGTATGTTTTAAAACTTTTAATACAGTGGGGTTGACATTCCCTTTCTCTCACTTATAGTGTGTGACTACAGGGGTACCTGAGCCATTCTTCCATGGACCCCAGATGACCCTTAATTAGGGTAAGAGTGAGTGAGCTGGTCTCACTGCATGGCACTTAGGTATGTGTGTGATATATGAGTGCAGTGTCACACCTACACTACATGCAATTGATGCCTACATGTAATTGAAGAGCGCCTTGTCCTGAATCACACACAGTTGTCATTATTGTCTTTCAGGTACCTAAGAGACCTAAGAACGTAGTGTGGCGACAAGAGCTAGACCACTGACATAGTGACATATACACTGAGTATATGACACCAGAGGGTCAGATTTCCGTCCTGACGAACACAATGGACTCTGTTGAGCCAATAGGCAGAAACATGTTGACAGTTTAGTGGAGGTGAGATTCTAGTTCCCCTATTCCCCACATTTAATTTTAATACCAAGTGGTACCCTGGTGGTACCCTATATAGTACAATGAACCAGATTGGGTCACCACATTGTTTTTTAAGTATATCTTTCAAAGATCCTTAGTTAGTAATGAGTGCCTCCCTGATTTCAGGGCACAGACCTGCTCTTCATCAGAAGGGGTTTTTGAAGAGCATGGGGATGTCCTATGATGAAGTATGACACCTGATGGTGTGTGGGGACATCCTGTCACACTTCTGGGTGTGTCTAGGAGTAGGCTGGAAAATATGAAAAATTACAAAATGTGGTAGATTAAGAAAATGTTATAAAATCACGCAGGTGGCTTTATTTTGTGCTTAAAAAATTACACACCTCAACAGAACCTAGGCTTGTGACTACCCCATATGCACACCTACTGGCTGGCCTCCCAACTGGCACATGTCAAATACATCATACATGACACACTGGACACACCTAGATGGGGGTTGGGTGTGGGAGTTATGATGCGATACCCAGAAGGCAATAGCTTCCCACCAGGTGTTACACACTAGGGTGCATGCATGGAAGGAGGACTGTGAGATAATGGGAGAACATGACAGGCTCCATGGCCACGTCCCAGTGTGGAAAAATGCCAGCATTAAAATAGAAGGCAAGGAGCTGCTCTGGCAACATACGGAATCCCAAAAAATCCTATCTATCTCAAACCTCCTCTAGGAAGGAGGACTCACATCATTTGTAATGGCTGCAAAATAGTTTCACTTGCAACCACACCTTGTCTGGGTTTACCAGATGCTTACCTGATGCCTGCATCATGCTTTAGACCCAACCCCACACGGCCTGGTGAAACCCACAATCTTACACTACTTCCCATCATGGGGAACATTCAAAGGGGTGGTCACAGGTCTGTATAAGACTATGAGAGACCACCAATTCTCCAATCCGGGTTCTCCTTTTCTGAAAGAGTGGTGGTCACAGAGACTGCTTATACAATACTCTGATAAAGACTGGATGAAGCTGTTGTCCACATACGATAAACCCAGGGGCGGCTGATAACCTTAGAAAGTGGTGGGGCGAGCAAAGTGCCCCACCACTTCCCAAAAAACAAAGTAAAACATCCCCTCCCTCCAAAAGCCCATAATAAAATACCCCCTCCCAAAACTAACCCTGGGCGTAGTGGGGCTAAGCGGAGGTCCACGGAGTTGCGAACAAACTCTGTGGAACTCCGCTACACCACCCGCCTCCACCCCCCCTATATTAACAAGTATTTCTACATAACTTAAAAGTAAATTAAAACCACTTACCTGTACTGCGGCGTCCCCGGGCTGCCCTTCTCCTCTTCCTCGCCGTCTGGGTAATCCTTGAAAAAATGCGCGTGCCCGCGCATGCGCAGTTTTCTCAAGGATTACCCAGACGGCGAGGAAGAGGAGGAGGGCAGCCCGGGGATGCCGCAGTATAGGTAAGTGGTTTTAATTTACTTTTAAGCTATGTAGAATTACTTGTTAATATAGGGGGGGTGGAGGCGGGGGCTGGCCAACTCCGCTCCGCTGCGGAGTGTGCGGAGTTTTGCCTTCTCCGCAGAACGCGGAGGAGGCAAATCTCCGCACACTCCGCGGGCGGAGCGGAGGTCTCCGCCCGGGCTTATCCAAAACCCCATAATAAAACAACCCCTCCCTCCAAACCCCCCCCAAAAAACTACACTAACATTTAAAATAAATAACATTTATATAAAAGGTCCTTACCCACTGCAGCACGTCCTCCTCGGTGTTCTAAAACTGCATTCTGCTGTGGAGCTCCCCTAACCAATCCAGACGCTGCTCTCATGCTGTTACCAGCATGAGAGCAGCACCAGGATTGGACGTAGCTGGCTGGCTAGACGCTCCTCCAGGCCCTGGAGGCCTGAAGCCCGTCTCAAACTGTGTTATATCGAAGAATTACACAGATGGCACTGGTCTCCTAAGAGATTAAACAAACCCAAGATTCTCCCACAGTCCACCTGTTGAAGATGTGACTCATTTGCTCATTTGCTCTGGGAAAGCTCATCGCTAGCCGTTTTTTGGACTCAGATGGAGATGGTTGTAAGGATAACCTACACATGAGAGGACGCTTGATGGCACAGACAATTCTGCTCCATGACTTTAAACAGTATCCAGATATATTCCATCTGCAGCGGCGGTGGCTATTTACGGCACTGACCACAGCGAAAATGTGCATTTTTCGACTAAGGAGAACGAGCAATTGTTCTTCAAAAGACACATGGATGCAAGAAATGTACAAAATGACCTCCTATGAACGAATAATAGCCAGCCTTAGTGACCAAATTGATACATTTCGAGAAACATGGGGGAACTTTATCCGAGACCCATATGTGACGGGAATTTTATGTTTTGCTGCTTGAGAGGTGGAGCATTGGTCTGGAAATAGGGCAAGGCAGAGTCGAATTTCTGGGAAATACCAAACCACCGACTTGATTGAAAACTTGAGCTGCGCCTTGACATCGGTATATACAAAGGGTATAGGCTCAAGAATTATCACCTGAATATATGTACCCATGGGAGTGAACTGAAGACATGTAACAAGAAGGGGGTTGGAGGTACAAAGGCTGAGCATGTAAGGAAGACTTTTTGGAACATATCGACAGACAGAGAAATTAGGGCCATATAAGAAAGAGGTCCCATGTGTTGTGCAGTTAAAGGCAAAGGTTAGAGCTGAGTTCTATTCTATTAACATTCGAACCATATGCAAGTTTGTGATATAAAGGGTGACTGTACACAAATGCTAACTGATAATTATATGTACAATGCTAAATTTGTCAATAAAGAAACGTGATACAAAAAAAAAATCATTGATGTCTGATTGACTTACAAATTTGCATTCCTTATACAGTGTGACCCTTGCCGAAGTCTGATGAACACTAAGTAAATAAGGCATCTGTATGAGAGGGGACAAATATTAAGGATACATGTAAAGGTGAGCTTCTCCCTTGTATATTTGCTGTTGAGGTCCCGTTCCAATTTGATATGAACCCAGAAGCCCCAGTGGGATTAGTAACCAAGTAAGCCCAGCAGCCGCAGTCACCATTTCACCGTACCGAAGCCCAGCCCACTAAAAGACCCCCCTTTAACACAAAATATGTATCCAGTGCTGCAACAATATAGTGAAAAACTACTGTACACTTAATTTTCTTTAGCACCGAACACCTACTGAAGAAGTATCTGTTGTCTGAAAGAACAGATATAATGCCTGATAAAAAATATTTGCCTTAGGGCTAAGGACGTCACGAGACGCAACACAAAATTGGAAGAAACAATTATTTCTGTTGAAAATTAGATGAAGGGTAATCGCCCTAAGTGTGGAGTCTCCCCCACGACTGTGGGGCCTCTGCCACGAGTGCGGTGGCCCTTTGTGAATCAGGCCCTCAGTGTTTATGAATAGAAGTCCTATGCACTTAAGCACCTAAGCATATCAGGGATACCTATACTCAGACAACCAAAGGAATCTAATTTCCCAGCTCATCGTTCTCACTAGCAATTTATTGTAACAAGCATTTGCAATGCAATAGGTCTCGCATTTGCGAGTGTTCTAGCTGTTGACATTGTAAATGACAATGCCTTTTATTTATCTGTTTTGCTAATTAACACATAAATAAAAGGCATTGTCATTTATAATGCCAATAGCTCAAACTCTTGTAAATGCGAGACCTATTCAAGGAAGCGGCCGCCATTGTCCTGGGCTGCTTGGAAAGTTAAAGCATGCATGGCATGCTGAATGTTGCAGGAAAGCATGTCGTGCCTGCAGTAGGTGAAACTCATTAAAGAAAATAGTGCTTACAGACTAAATAAGACATACCATGTAACAACCAAAGTAAAAGGGCCAGTCCTCATGGGAGGTTAGAAGTGAAGACAAGGCTGTACTAAGGAGGGACTAACAAGCCTAATAACGAATCAGAAGCCAGCATTTACGAATGGAAATGATACAAGCCAATGACAAATATGGGCGGAGAGTGGGCGGGCTTCAATTCCATACTCCAATACAGCATGCCGCAGAGCAGCGCATGCGCTGCACAGGCTCGACCTAAAAAGGAGGGCGATACCAGTTCCAGTGACTCCCACACTATGTGTTGGTGACTGTGGGGTCTGATGGAGCCCCTATGTGTTGGATGTTGGTGGGGCCCTCTCTAACGCAGATACTCGACAACCTGCTTTAACTGTGGTGGTGAAATGTGGCAAGTTCCAAATGTCCAGTTAAGCCCTACATGTGACATGGTGACATTGTTTGTGTGAGCTTTCCCCATAAGTGCGATTTAAGGCACTTTGTAAAAGCAAGAAATTAAGCAGCGGGTACAGACATGTTTAGGATTCCACATCCGCATCACGCTCTGAAGCTCAGCTAATTCTGCTAAATTGCTCCCTACAACATGCACAAATTTCCCCTCCACACGTTACAGCACTTTCTACACTGCTTCAGGATAAAATGGGCAAAACATACAACAAGCAGCACCGGCTCAGGTTCGAATTTAAGCGATCGACCAAACTGCAAGACAGGGAAACAGACAACGACAAGACAAGGAGCTGACACACCACAAATAAAAACTCTGATTCTGAGTTAAAGTCATTATTGCAAGCCATGCAATTCAGTCAAACTGTCCATTAATGAAAAGATTGACTCCCTAAATCAATGTGCCAAAACCGTGGTAGCTAAGTTGGATAAACATACAGCCTCAACATGGAAAAGGTATTGCCAGTAACACAGGCAAAAAATGAGGACTTTGAGGAAGAGTCACGCGGAAACAAATTACGCATTTTAGATGTGCCGGAATCAGCTAAATTGGGAAAATGGATCTGTTTGTGGAGAACATGCTAAAATCAATATTTGGAGTAAACAACTTATCACTATGCTGGTGGTGGAATAGGCCCACATCTCTTCTGCGCCTAGACTTCCCGCCCAGGGTGCCGGTGCGTCTAATCATCGCTAAGCTCCTCAATTACAGAGGTCGGTACAGTGTACTGAGAGTGGCCCGTGAAAAGAGGGAGCTACATTTTTAAGGTTATATCATCACCTTTTTGACAGACTTTACGCCAACTGCACAGGCTGCACACAGGGAGTTTAACGACAACTTGAAGGAGAGGGAATCAACTAGGCCATGCTATACCCGCCACACCTCTGGATAGATAATCAAGCAGAGCAGCAGATCATCACATCACCGCAAGTTGTGTCGATATTCCTGAAAACTTTTGTCAACAACTTTGGGCAAAGACTGCTCCAGAACAAGAGGAAGCTGAATTTCAGCAAGATATGGCTTCAGGATGATATGGGCTGCCGGTCATATGTTGATATATGTTACCATGATTTAAGTTTATTGCTCATGTTGTGATGTACTCAAGTAGAATTCTGCCTTTAACTATGTTTGGTAATTTCGTTGTGGGGTGAATTATACCTATGATATGCTTGTTGATTTATCTGTATCACCCTTTGCCGTCTCCTCTATGCGAAAGGGCGTTTGCTGGCACTTTTGATGCTCCCATGGGTAACTCCCTTGTTAATATATGGCGCACCTTATACTGGGTTGGCCAACTCTGGGCCCTTACAGTTTGGAGCCCTGCAGGCAAACTAGAGGGGGGGGGCGGGAACTGTCATTGGCTGGTTGGGGTTGCTGGTATGTGTGGTGGAAATTGTGATGGAGTTATCTTATTGATGACATACAAGCATTATGCACAACACACCTTATTCTTTTACACTCCTAATGGCATCGGCGAGAGACTGAGCGTCTGGACATGACGCTCATATGGAACAATTGTTTTATACCTAATCTGTCGTAATGAAACCCTCACTTAATTTCCTTACGTAGTCTCAGGGGGCTGAATGACCCCTGAACAATCAGATAAGTCTCTGCATACCTCACAAGACAGAATATCTTGTGGGTGCTGCTCCAAGAAACTCATCCCACGAAATGTGTGCAAAGGCATCTGCAAGAGTGATGGGCATCACATGTGTTTACTGCACCATATTCTTCATATGCCAGGAGGGGGGCAATTCTGATAAGAAAGGAGACGAGCTTTTACACACCATCTCAGATACACAGGGTCGCTAAGTACAGGGTATACTGGAGGGCAGGCAAATGACCCTGGTCAATGTATATGGCCTCAATACTAATGATCCACACTGCTCCTCACCCCAGGGAGAAACAATGTGGTTCCTCGCCTTACATACTGCATTAATGTATCACTATTCAGTTTGTATATGCTTTGATGTAAAACCCAATAAAAACAATTTATAAAACAAAATACTGATGATCCACATTTCTTCCAGTCTTTATGGTCTGCACTACAAGGGGCTACTCCACAATCACCTCTCTGGGGCGGGGATTTCAGTGTTGCACTAGATGTCGACCTGGATAGGTCTTACTGCCCGACCAAATATGTACCAAGGTCGACTGCAGTCCTCGAACAAATAATGGAAGTTCATGCTCTAAAAGATATATGGATATTGAGACACAAAACAACATGCAGGGGCAGGTTTAGGACCTCTGTTTATAATATGTGGTCAAGTTTGGATTACTGTTTTTTGATCGCAGGCATAAGCACATGGGTGACGGATGCCCGGCATTTTGCACGTGGTACTGCATCTTGCCCCAGTAGTGGTGCAGTTGTACATGTCGGTATTGCGTGCAGCTATGGCATATAGGAGAATGGCCCCAGATTTCTGCATGATCAAATTATATAAATAAAAATATATAGAATATTTTTAAATTATTATTGAGTCAGTACCTGACATGTTTACAGTCTGTGAGGCATTTAGAGTAAGTAATTCGTGGGTTCCACATCTGTAAACATAATGGTGAGCTCCGCTTCCTCAGATCACACATGACTCTACTGGAACGGGAGTGCAGGTCGGGGATTATATTTGACCCCACATTCTTGCAGAGATTAGATAAAAGATAACTGAATATAATGGGATTGCATTTAGAGAGGTTAACGTTCTAAGAAAATATGCAGATGTTAGCAGATATGGAAAAGGAGAGCGTCCTGGCAGACCTCTGGACAATCTTCTTACAAAGCCCTGGGCAGATGGTTACATCATATGTATTAGAGACAAACAGCGCCTCGAAGTAGAAGAGATATTGCTCCTACTACTCACTTCTTTACAGCTCTACTGCACAGACAACAGCGGCCGCATTACACATGCGGCGCATTTTCCTTCATCGCGCCGGGCGCACCTTTAAAAAGGTGCGCCTGGCGCAATGAAGGAAAATGCGCTGCACTATGGGGAATGAGCTGCCCCCCAGGGAAGCCGTGAACTCGTGCTGCCCTGGGGGCGGCGCATTCCCGTGAAATACGGAGCGGCTGCTTTAAAGCCGCTCGGTGTTTCACTGTGCAGGCGGCAACTCGCCTACACTTTCAAAGGGGAATAGAGATCCCCTTGCAGGTGGGTGCAGTAAGTGACTGCACCCGCCTGCAAGGGGATATCTGAGGGGTCTATAGAACCCCCTTTACCCACTACAGAGGGCTGCTCTGAGGAGGTGCACTGACAGTGCACCACCTTTTAGTTGGGGAACTGTCAGTGCGCCTCTTGAGGGCTTCTTTGCCTCTGGCCCACATTGGTAATATTGTGCAGGTGCAAAGGCAAAGGGATTCCCTCATTTGCATGGGGCCTGCCCCATGCAAATGAGGAAATGCCCCCTGAAGGTAGTGCTGGTGCTTTATCGGTATTACAGAAGGAGCCGCACAAACATCTTCGGTCCCTTCTGTAATACCAAAGTTCCCCGGAGGCGCACATAGCGGGCACAAACGCCCGTTGAGCTGCACAGGGCACTTTATGTAATACAGCCCCAGGGGCCGTATTATGCATTTTCATTGTTTGCGCCAGGTGCACCTTTTAATAGGTGCGCTGGGCGTAAATAATGAAAATGCCCCCTTTTACGATGAATGTGCACACCCAGGGCAGCTGCGAACTCGCGCTGCCCTGGGGGCAGCGCATTCATGTGAAAAAACGGAGCAGCTGCTTGCAGCCCCTGTTTTTACAGTGCAGTTGGCAACACTTTTGAAGGGGATGTCTGGGGGGTCCATAGGACCACCTCTCCCGCCTCCAGAAGGCTGCCCTCAGGGGGCGCACTCACAGTGCACCACCTAGATGGTGGTGCACTGTGAGTGCACCCCCTAAGAGCTTCTTTGACTCTGCACCCGCATCTGTAATATGGCGCGGGCGCACAGGCAAAGGAATCCCCTAATTTGCATAAGGCACACCCCTATGCAAATGAGGGAACTCCCTCTGAAGGTAGTGCTGGCGCTTTAAGTGCACCAGCGCTATCGGTATTACTGAAGGGGTCCCACAAGCGTCTGCGCCCCCTTGTGTAATACCAAAGTGCCCCGAGGCACGCAAAGCGGGCGTAAATACCCGTTGCGCCCCCGGGCACTTACTGCAATACGGCCCCAGATCAGGTTACGGACTACCTGCAAGACACAGCTGTTGCATTGCTAAATAGTTTGAGATGCGAATTCTTAAGTCAACCATTTCAGGTCAAAGAAATCACTGCAGTGATTAAAGGACTTGCTACTGGTAAATGCTCCTGGGCCTGATGGGCTCCTAGCAGAGTCGTATAAGGAATATTGTGCAATATTGGCTCCTTATCCGCACAGTCCATATGAGAAAGCATATGAGAAAAAGGTGATTCCCCATCAATTTGTGAAACCGTAATTATTACTCTCCTCAAACACGTGAAACCATCGGAACAGTTAGATTTATAAAGGCCCCTATCACTCATTGATTGCAAGGTGGAAATATTGGCCAAGCTTATCACCAATAGACTCATCCCCGTGGTCCCATACTGGACTTTGCCAAACCAGTTGGATTTTGTGCCGGGCCACTCGACATCACATAATATACACACTCTATTTGCTATCATGCACCAAATGAATCCTAAAAATCTGCAGCTGCAGTGTTCTTGGATGCCACAAAGACATTTGATTTGGTGGAGAGGTCATACCATTCTGACATACTTCACTGGTAGGGCCTACCTTCCCGGGTTGTTAATTGGTTATGTTTAATCTATACATACCAAGCCACTCGCATCAAAGGGAACAGTATGGAATCTGACCCACAGAGAAACACAGCAGCGTTGCCCCTGGTCCCCTATACTATTCGTGCTTGTCCTTGAGCCTCTTGCTGCCAAAGTACATCAATACTACTGTAGATACGCCCTCAGATAGTTGTCACGTCCTGTGTTTATTTCATTATATGCTGATAATATGGCCTTATTGTTGGGAGCAGAGCGAAGCTGAGAAGAGGAAGAAAACTAATCAGCCAGTCCCAAGCTTCCCACGAGACTCAAAAGGTATAGTACACTGGGGAGCTTATAAAATATCACCCCAGGGCAGGTCATGTACTGTAACACAATTGGTATGCAGTTCCTAATGTTAAAAGCAGGATGAAGTGTTTTTCAATATAGAGACTCCACATAGAGATATGGAGTGGTGAAAGGTGGGGAGAAGAATCCTCTCCTCTTGGAAAAAGACCCTCACACACCCAGCCTGCTAGGTGTCATGCTTCATCATCGGGTCTGCTCCTTATCGGGTCGGCGCTGCAATCCCCGATCGGCACCCGTGATGGGGCCTCCTTGGCGGAGATCTTTATTCCATATGCCGGTGGGTGAAGTGCGTGTGAGAGCCCTAAAAAGGTGTAGGTGATAAAGATGTGTAGGAAAATAAAAAGGGGAGGTGGTCCACTCAGAATAATTTTATTAAATGTGGCCCCTACCCTGGTTAAAAAGAAAACAAGACGCTTATCTCCACTCTAAGGATGTAGAGATTTTTGCGTTTGTAAAAGAGGTCAACATGTTTCTTGCCTGACAATATATTAAATGGCAATTCTTCAGGACCAATGATGATCTACCTACACTTAATGGTAGTGGTCAACAATGAATTGGAATAAACTAGTGACCACCATTACAGCACCCTAAAAAGTGGTACCTGTAGATCAAAAATACAACACAACCCTATTAGGGTCAAGGATGCACGGCATCAGTACCGGCTGGTGTAGACACTAAAATGTAGTGTCAGTTCATCAGGAACAAGGCGGCGGACGTCCTACCCTCACACAGCCGGTCCGGGCAATGTTGCACCTTTCACCACTCCATATCTCTATGTGGAGTCTCTATATTGAAAAACACTTCATCCTGCTTTTAACATTAGGAACTGCATACCAATTGTGTTAAGGTTCATTCACGGACATGTATGCTGGACCTGGATAAAGATTAGTCAGTTTGTTTCCCCCTTATTGATTAACAGGTCATGTACTGGTCATCCGTCATGTCCCTAAACTTCAGCCGGAGCCAGCCTTCCCAGGAGAATGAGTCCCAAGCACAGGTGATTACGCAGCTCTTCCCAAGACAGGGCTCAGGGCTGCTTAGCAGATGTCAAAATGATAATGGGCGCATCTAACAAACAAGGCCCCAGGTTAGAAAATGTACCATGGTCATCCGTCATGTCCCTAAACTACAGCCGGAGTCAGCCTTCCCAGGAGAGCTACCCTAAGCACAGGTGATTACCCTGCTCTTCCCACGACCTGCCGCAGGTTTAATTAACAGATGTCACAATGATAATGGGCGCATCTAACAAACAAGGCCCCTGTTAGAAAATGGACCATGGTCATCCGTCATGTCCCCAAACGCAGCCGAAGCCATCCTCGCCATGAGAATGACACCTAAGCACCGGTGATTACCCAGCTCTTCCCACGACAGGCCGCAGGTTTAATTAACAGATGTCAAAATGTTAAAGTGGCATATGGCATAAGCTGTACAGCAGTCAGAAAATGTTCCCACCAATGGACCCCACTACATGGTTCTAAACCCTCCCCTCCATAAAGTGTGGTGACCTAATTAGCATGCCAGGACAAGTATAAAAAGCATACTTTAGGGCTCCAGCACAAACAGCCATTTAAAAACCCCTTTTGGAATGCCTTGTTTGGACTGTTTGCTGCACAGACCTGCATCAGAAACTTAAGGCCACAATGGATCAGAGCAACTTCTCACAGATTGTATAAAGGATGGTTTTGGGGTGTGGCGCAGGGTTGTAACCTTAAGATTATGCAGTTTATAGAAACATTTTACCATGATGGGGTACATTTAATGTGGGTACTGCTAGAGGGTATGAGGTTGTAAATGCTTGCAACTTAAGGTTTTAAAGGGTGTTTAAAACATATTGGGCTTGTATATGAAGTGAATAATGGTGTTTTTGAAGCATTGAGTTTAAAACTGTGTGTGTGTAGGCATTTAATGTTAATATGGGTGGTGCTGTTGGGGCTGGCGAAGAGGCTGCAGGGGTGTGTATTTAAGGTGCATAATGTTAGGGGGCTTATTATGGGACATGCAGAGACATCCGTGTATTTTACAGCGCCTAGAAACATGTTACACAATTTGGTTGGTACTGTAAGGTTGTCAGAGCACACTATATAATATACAATGTATACAGATCAAAATAAATAAATAATACAGTTTTGTACTCACCCAATGGCTATGCTGGTGCTGAGGGGTCTCTGGCGCAGGTTGTGGCTGCTCACAGGGACGCTAGTTGCCCAGGGGATTAGGCTTGAAGCTCTGGGGTCCTGTGTGGTCGAGTCTGGTATGGGGTCTGAGGCCCAAACTTACGGCGGCCACCCTCTGGGTCCGGGAGGGCTTTGGGGGCATGGGTGGCCGAGTCCGGTGTGGGGTCAGAGGCCCAAAGCTGTTGAGGGAGGCCCCAGAGCCCGCGGTGTTACTTGCGGGGCTCTGGGGGTTTATGGCAGGTTTCGGTGTGGGGCAGAGGCCCCCAAATATGCTGATGCCCCCCCATAGCCCTCTGAGGTCCGTGAGGGCTCTGGGGTAATTTGCGACATGGGGCTCGAGGGCCCCATGTGTGATAAACAAATTTCCCAGAGCCCGCTTACCATGGGCGCTGCTCTGCGGCTGAGGGTCGGTTGTGATTCTTCCGTGGACCCTGGGGCTATGTGCGACATGGGGGCGGCCCATTTAAATTAAAATTAAAGCCCCAGAGCCAGCGGTGCACTGTGCGGGGCTCTGGGGGGCCTGTGGCAGGGGCCGATGCAGGCAGGGTTGCTCTCTGGGACCGTGTGCGGGCGGATCAGGTGGCGGCATACTGAGGCCTCCCCAGAGCCCTCGTCGGTCCGTGAGGGCTCTGGGTTGTGTGCAATCTGAGGCTCGAGGCCCCCTTGGGACTAAATAAGCCCCACAGAGCCCGCATACAGGGTGGGGGGACGCTGCTCGGGGGGCGTGTGGCCTGTGGCAGTGCGGGCGCAAACATGTGGAACCAACCCCAGAGCCCTCTGAGATCCGGGGCTCGCTCTGGGGCCTATGCGCGTCGTTGGGGCTCGAGGCCCCTGTTTTTATCAAATAAAAGCTCCCCAGAGACCGCAGTGTACCATACGGAGCTCTGGGGGCTTATGCGGGTGCTGGCGCGGAGCTCAAAGCAGTAAATAAGCCCCAGAGCCCGCTGCGGCCCATATGGGACTCTGGGTTGAGGAGAAATGGTGGTAAGGCCCGCGGTGTGGTGACCGAGGCCCTGACTTACTGTTGTAGGCTCCAGGGTCCCCGATGTTCTGGGCATTGCTCTGGGGGCCGGGACGGGCAGTGGCTCCCGGGACCCACATGTCTCGATATGGCGGCACCCTCTTCCGCATCGTTGTTAAGGCTGTCCCCGCCCCTCCGTGATGTAAGGGGTGTCCCCAACGCCGACATCACGGAGGGGCGGGGCCAGCCTTAGCTAACGATAGTTCAAGGCTTGGGGATTCCTCCACTGTGGCTGTGCGTAGGGGTTTAAAACCTCAAGGTGGGCAATAAATAAATAAAAAATAAAATAATTTATTTACAGCCACAGGGATCGTTTAGCAGCGTCCCTGTGGCTTTTATTTTGTTTTTCTGTTTTGTTTTTTTTCAAATGGGGTCGTTTTATATAGCGCAAACTCGACCTGAAGGTCTTGGAGCGCTTTGTACGTGCGCAATGGTTATGTTACACAAACACACATTCATTTTAGGTAGGCAAGGGTAGATTAAGGGATTTACCCTGAATCACAGGCTGTGGAGCAGGGGTGTTTCTCATGCTTTTGCTCTTACCAGACAGCCCTTTTTAAAAGCAGCAGCCATGCATGTCTCCTACAATTTCCAGGCAATAAGTAAATAAATAAATGTCCGGATACCCCCTGTTGTTAAGGCTCTTCTTGGAAAGAGACATGTGTTTTTGTCTAGCAGCTGCTTTGAGAGTGCATCAATTACCAAAGATGTTTTATATGCATGCTGTAAAGAATGTGTACCACGCAGCCCTTAATCTGTATATAATGTAATCGGTGCGTTGCTCAATGTGTTTCAGATAAAATATCCTGTTGCTACTTGCAGTTTATATATTAAAATCCTAATATAAAGCCCTGAATTATTAAAGGGTTCCAGAGAGCAGCTTGCACAATCCGTTATATAGATGTGTATAGGTTAATGTTGTACATGCGTTGGGTCTTGTGTGTAGGAATGAGGGGTTCTTATTAAAATTAAACGTCAAGGCAAGGGTTGTTTTCAATTTTGAATTTATGATTGGCGTTTTCTAAGGTGTATGTAACAAACTGTAATGCCGTGTTTATGAGGTTCAGAGAGGTGTAGTTTTAAAACAGCCTTTTTTGATCTAACCCCAAACACAGGACATCCCAGAAATAACCGTCACAGACGCAGAAATGCTCACCATGCAGTCAGGTATATGTTTTTAGAGTTGTATAGTTCTGAGTAGTTTTTTGTACGCCGTTGTCTCAGAAGCTCTGCTTTTCTAATGGTATTCTCATGTATGTATGATTTTATAGATTATGATGCCGAGCTACACCTAGATCTTGACGAACTAGAGCAGTATCTGGTGGCTCAAAGCGTGTCGCTGAGTGTGCAGGATAACGCAGTTCTTTCAGGTAAATCAAAAATGCCATGGTTCTTTAAACTGTCAAAGACTTAGGCTATGTTAGACCAAAAACCACAGTGGCTAAATGTAGGAGGGCGCCTCAGAAGGGACTGCTAAGGCCGTGTTTATACCGCAAATGTGGTTATTTTTTTCTTTGCAGGGCCCTCGGAGGCATGCACGGACGTCGCGGTTGTGCAAGAGGCGGCTCAGCGACCAAAAGAAAGGCCGTTGAAAAGGAAATCTTCAACAACTAAAGAGGGACGTGTGACAAAGAAAGGAGCTGGGAAAAGACCTCTAACAAGTGTGTTTTTACAAAAGGGTGCGAAAAAAAAAAAAAAGAACTCTGGGTTTTATTATCGCAAGCAGAAGGGGCCACCGCCGTGTGGTACTGGTTGTATAAAGGCGGGATGTGTAGAAATTATTGTGGTGTGGTGTTTGTGGGTAATGTAAACAGCTTATACAGGTTCCTTATTCTGTCTAATATATATATATTTTTTATGTTACATTCTAGGAGCCGCTCAAAAGAACACCGGAGAAGATACGCGTAAGGCTAAGAGGTCGACGACGCCGTTAAGGGACATCACAAAGACAGTCCAGAACACTTTGTCTGCAGCAAAATGTGTGAGTAGGCGTGTACGCCAGGGCAAACTCCGTTCATACTACACCCACATACAACAGAGAGACGACACAGCCGGGAAATGTCAAATCAAGCCATCCTCCAACATGATGAACACACCTACAGGAATGTCTATTCTGCACAGGGAGGGGGACAACAACAGAGACGTGTTTACAACCCCAGACACCGTAATGCCTGTTCTGTGTAAAAGGGATGCTACGTATCTGAACCCTCTGCAGGCCTCAAAAGGGGTTCTCATCTCAAACAAACACACCCTTAAGAAGAAGCTGAGGAACCCGGAGCCCCAACCCTGTCCTTTAAACCTTAAGAAGATGACGACGGTCCCAGATTCCCAAACAATGCCTTTAAACCTCAAGAAGAAACCTGCGGTCCTTGAGCCCCAAACTACGCCTCTAGATCTCTCATTAAAAAATGTTGTTTCGCCTGTGAATGAACCCTCTACCCCCGTGATCTCTAAGGGGCCCGTGGTTGTGACGGCGGTTGCAGAAGAGCCGGTACAGCCCCAAACACCTAAAGTGAATCGGCTCTCAAGAAAATATCTTAAGAAGAAGCAGGGGGTCCCGGCGTTACAAGTAGAAGCAGTAGAAGGGCCCTTAATCAAGCCCATTACAACACAGGACCCTTCCCATACCCTGAAGCCCTCTATAGTTTCAAATAAACTAGCGGCACCTGTGGAGGGGCTCCCCCTAGACCAGCCCCCAAAGTTGGCTATAATCATTCCTGACGGGCTTAGGAACGCAATGTCTGAAAATGTTCAACCCTCAGGAACACCTTATAAAGGCAGCAGAGGGTGTCTCAAAACACTGACAGGGCTGGTAGACAGACTTGATAGACCCTCAGAAGCAGCGCACGCGGGGCCTTCTAACACGTACAATGGGGATTTGCATACGGATGTTAGACACTCACCCGAACACAACTCCGACAATTCCTTAGCAGCTAGGACCCTCGATTATTTCGACAGCCATTTACACTCCCCGTGCCATATGTCCCCTATTACCCCTCCAGGAGCGTATGACCCAACCACCCCTGCGGCCAGTGTAAACCACACATCACCCCCATCAATATACGGCGATAACAGTACGGTCTGGGACGACTGGACAAATCAGGGCTTGGAGGATGTATTTAGTGAGGACCCTTCCACAGGCGCCCCGGGGTGTTCGCATTGGGACCCGTTTCTATGATCCCACCGGACCCTCAGCTACAGAATGGTGTTGTGGCGGACGGGGCTAGAGAGGGTCCAGGGGTGTTACAGTTCGTTATACAACCAAGCACTGTATTCATACCTAATCCGCCGCAATATGATTCTGTAAACCCAAAAGAGGTACTAGGGGCCCCATGTGAAAGACATACAGATGGCGGTCAGAAAGCTAAAACGCTAGCGTAATGCCGCCACCTTAAAATTGGGGCTGGGTGGTAGCGACGACAGGGTCGGGGTGGAGGCGCAGCGGAAGATACTGCAAATGGTTGACCAATGTAAAAGGGTGATCCTCCAAACGTGTCAAGCAACTGTGTCCGACATATGGAGTATCCCGGCGTGACTAGACCGAAGCCGTTCCCTAACGAACCAACATGCCCCGGGTATTAATAAAAGTACGCACAAATCCAAATATAGCAGTAAGGTCCACACCGTACTGACAAAGTCACTGCGCTTCTTACGCCTGCTCAAGCGTAAAAAGTACATGGAACCCCTCAAACAAAGTCATGCAGTTTCACAAACAGCGCCTGAATCACATACAGCAGCACCATGCACCATGCATTGTAGGAAGGTGGAATCTGACTATATGGTTGCCCCCACTTTTTTTATGGTGTTTTGCTGGTTTATGACTTAGTTGGACTGGGATCCTGCTATTCAGGGCCCCAGTCTATCTGCTTTCTCTGTAAAATGGTTTCCATGTGCCTTAGGCACATCACTGATTGGAATCTGGAGTGCCCTTATAAGTCCCTAGTATATGGTATACTATGTACCCAGGGCATAGGTACCTCAGAGGCCTGCCAGGGGCTGCAGCATGTATTATGCCACCCCTGGAAGGCCATCCAAACTGACACCACAGGTCTGCTACTGCAGCCTGGGTAAGGTGGTGCATGCACCCCTTACTGTGATATAGGTTACCTATATCACTATATACATACACACATATAAACCTATAAGTCACTCCTATGGCAGGCCTTATGAATCCTGAAGGCAGAGTGCGTGGTTCTTATGTGAGAGGGTGCCCCTGCATGAGCAGGGCCCCTCTGCAGCGGTCGGAGACCCTTCTCTGATGCTGTTTGTAGTGCAGCCTGACCATATACTCTTAAGCGCATTATAACCTCTCGTTAAATGCTAACTTTGGAATGGCTGCACCTAAACATGTCGTGTTTGGTGTCAAACATCTTGGAATACTACCCCCCCGCCAATTCTGGCGGCGGGGGTAGCATTCCACCCTTCTAGAGGGAGAGACATGTTAACCCTGGCCTGGCCGGTAACTTCTTTCTAGAACCTGGCATCACAAAATGGATGCTACTGCCACAGACACAAGTCTGGCCTCCTGCTGCTGGACGAAACTCCGGCAGGGGAGGCCTGGACAATAGGTTTCCTGTCCCAGGGAGGTGTGACCACCTCCCCAGACAGGATAATGTGTATTGGGGCTGGGCGGGAGCACTTTCTGGTGCTTTGAAGTCCTGCACTGGGGGCACACTTGGTGTCCCTGTGCATACCCCAGTTCAAACCGGATCAGGGGCTTGCAGCCCCTGCTTTGGCGCGAACTGAACAAAGGGAAAGGGGTGTAGCCACCCCTCTGCCCTGACCCACCCATAGGTGGGGCCACAGAGTAGTCCAACCCCTATCTTTAGTATAAAGGTAGGAATCCAGTCCTTAGGACTTTAGATTATACTTGGACGAAACTCTGAAACTGAATCCTGGACCTTCGACGCTCTACGACAAGATTAGAGGACTGAAGAATCTCCCTTGGGGTCAAGGAGTGACTCCCTGCTTGGCAGGCACCAAAGAAGCATCTGTCCGGTTCGCATTTCTGAAGCTCCCGTCGGACGCTGAAGTCATCGCATCACCAGAGGTGGATTCTCAGACTTCCCCGAGGCTACCCTGAGTCCCCAGCAAAGCTGAGGCCCGTGGCTATCGTGGGTGACTTGAGACCGTGACCCCTGGACACCGAGCACATTTGCAAGTGCATCATCTTCTGGGTCTCCCAAGAAGTCGTGCTTTGGGCTCCGAGTAGCCCTAGCCTCCAGCACCACCTGCACCGAAGATTACTGGCCCCCACTCCACGAGTGTCCTGTAAGCCAGCTCCACGTGCGGCGTCACGAGGCTCCTTCGCGGTCACTAGCCCGTTGGCTAGTAGCCCTTAACGAAGGCCAATCCTTTTCTTACTTGGCATCCTGGTTGCTCCAGGCCTACCCTCACTTACCCTTGCTGGGTGAGTTCCACAGACCTTGCTGGTCTGCACCATCGACGATCTACATCTTCACCGAGACTTGCCGTTGCCAAGGCTTGTTGGGTCCAATCCGGTTGCCGACACCTCAGCACTCGACAGACATCGTGTACCAGCCCGAATCCTGCTCCTGGTCGCCGACAACGCCTCCCGGACCTTGTGGCTGAAGAGTCAAGACGACCGTCAACGCACCTGAAGCACTCGACATCGGTGGGCATCTGTCCATCGCCTTCCTGGTCACTGGCTAGTGACCCAGACTCTGTCCCCTCTGCTTTCAGGTTCTTCAGAACTCCGATCCACTCTTGGATCCACTCGGACACTTTTCTCTTGGCCGCCAGCAGCACTTTGCAGCAGATCGCCATTCGAATCGACGACGAAACCCGACCCCGAAAGGCACCTATGCACCCGGCTTCCCTGGGTGAGGTAACACGAGTACTCCGGTGCTCCCGTGGGTAGAGACTCTTCAAAGTCCTAGATCTCAAAGGGTTTTGTCCTAGTCCTCTTTTAAGTGTCCCTTTCTCTAATTTCCCGATCCCGACTTTCTCCATAGAAGTCAACGGCGTATCGCGGTTGTGTATTTACACTGCACGCGTCTCCCGTGGGTCCCCTGTGTCACTACCTTGGGTGGTTCCTTGTGGTCCAAGCACTTCTAGAGGCTCTAGGCCTAGTGTCTAGTTCAGTCGTGGTTCGCATACCACTTTATTGGTATATGGTTTGGTACGCCCCTAGGGCCCAAACGTGTATTTGTGCTATTACTGTGATTTAATAACTTATAACTTATGTACTTTGAACTCTAGCCTCATAAAGAGACTAGAGGGGTGTGTTTAGCAATAAATACATATATTTTGAATATATACCTGGTGCGGTGCTCTTTCATTTGATCACTCAAGAGATTATAGACTGGTAAAACAAGCTGCTTTACATTCCTTCAAGACTTAGCCTGAAGGCTGCTCTCCATAGCTACCACTAGGATAGCTTTCAATAAAGGTTGTCTTTAACCTATCTCCAATAAGGGGTTGTTTGGACTGTTGCAAGGTGCCCACTATAATTAGTGGACAGCGTATACCAGGCCAACTTCTCACATTGGTGTGCAGCGTGTGGGATTCCAGCTTGCTATTGTTTTACCAGATAATCTCAATTGAATTGATCAACTGAAAACCACTAAAGGTACCTAAGGTACATATAATTTAAGCTTAGAATACAGTAAGTTCTACTGAACTTAGAGTTGTGTGTTAAGGGATAGCACAACCCTTTCTACAACTCAAGAGAGTTTAGTAGGCCACACTAGAGTAGGTAGTGCATACACCACACCACACTAGTAATGTCTTTAAGGGCAGGATCCAAAGAATCCTTGCAGGAAGCCATTGAGCTTCCACCCTCCAAGTATGATACACTCCCATTCTTGGAATTGAGAGCTTTATGCAACTTGAGAAAAATAAGGACAGGCCAAAGCCCCACCACCCAACACCTCAAGGAGTTGTTGGTGGCTTATGACCTTAGTAAGCCCTTGGGGACTGAAGGGGTAGGAGCTGAGGGTGGGGCAGGAGAAGAGGAGGAAGCCAGGGGTACCAATACCCCCAGCCCCCCCTCTGAAACTGGCCAGGAGGGTGACAATGACCCTGACCTGGATAACCCAATCCCTCCTGTGGAAGATGATGAGGATGATCAAGATGATGCCCTCTTTGTCCCCCAGGAAGGATTAAGAGTGTGCCCAGGAAGTCTAGATCTCCTTCTCAGGAGTCTAACCACTCTGGCACCTCTATAGGGAGCTCTGTCTCCTCTCACAGGAGGGAATCCTCTCATGAGAGAAGAGCCAGACTGGTCCAGTAGGAGGAAACTCAGCTGGAAATCAGAAAAAAGCAATTGGCTTTAGATAGGGAATCCCTAGATCTCCTTAGAGAGAGAAATAAGTTGGGACTAGAGTCCCATGGTGGCAGCAATATCCCTAGAGATAGGGAAAGGTCTTATGACCATAGAAACCTAAACAAGATTGTCCCTCCCTACCAGAGTGGGGATGACATCCACAAATGGATAACTGCACTGGAGACGGCCTGTAAAGTTCAGAAGGTCCCCCAGAGGCAGTGGGCAGCAATCTTGTGGCTCTCCTTTGCAGACAAAGGTAGAGACAAGCTCCTCACTGTAAGAGAAGAGGATGCTGACAATTACACAGTCTTGAAGAGTGCTCTGATAGATGGGTTTGGCCTAACCACTGAACAGTATAGGTTGAAGTTCAGAGACACCCAAAAAGCTCAGACTCAAGACTGGGTTGATTTTGTAGATTGTGCTACAAAGGCTCTGGAAGGTTGGATACATGGCAACAAAGTGCATGACTTTTTAGGATTGTACAATTTGATTATGAGGGAGCAGATCCTTAATAATTGTCAAAACCAGCTTTTGCACCAGTATCTGGTGGACTCTGATCTGACCTCTCCCCAAGAATTGGGAAAGAAGGCAGACAAATGGGTCAGAACCAGAGTAAAAACTAGAAATCAGGGTGGTGACCAGAAGAAAGATTCTACTAAGTCCCAAGAGAAAGGTGGGGATAAATCTAAGGATAAGTCCCCTACAGGGCCCCAAAATTCCTCTTCTGGGGGTGGGTCCCAAACTCCTTCCTCTCCTGAAAAGAAACCCTATTGCCATGTCTGTAAAAAGCCTGGGCACTGGAAAACTGATCCCAGTTGCCCCAGGATTGGCAATAAAGAAAATGTTCCTCCCACAACTACTACCACCCCTCCTGGTACTACCAGTAGTAATCCTCCAGTTGGGAGTAGTGCACCCAAAAAGTTGGGTGCTTTTGCAAGAGGAACAGAGGGGAGCCCTAGTTTAGACAGGGACCCCTCAACAGACTCCTCTGACTCTGATGGTGGTATAGGATTTGCCACCTTTACCATGGGTCCCACAGCGTTGGGCAGGTACAGATTGGAGCCAATAATTAATGGTCAGAAAGCTCTGGCATTTAGGGACACAGGGGCTAGTGTCACCATGGTGGCAGGGAAACTAGTCCCCCTCACCAGTTTTTACCTGAGTTTAAGTACCAGGTGACCAACATTGAGGGTGTCAGAACAGATCACCCCATGGCCATAGTCAATCTCAGCTGGGAGGGGGTCACAGGCCCAAAGAGAGTGGCAGTGTCCCCCACCTTACCTGTAGATTGCCTGATGGGCAATGATTTGGAAATTTCAGCCTGGGCTGAAGTTGAACACCAAACCCATCTTAGGATGTTGGGCGTCCCTGTAGAGGTTAGTGGGGCTGTGATGGCCACAGCCCCAGCCCAAGAATTTGGAGAGATGGAGCCTGAAAGAATGGCCCACTCTCCCCCAAAGAGAGCACCAGGGTTGAAGAAAAGTCTTCTTCCCCCAGACAGTAGGTAAGGGTCAGCCTCCTCAGGGAACTGACCCTACCCCTAGTGAAGGAACTGCCACAGAGGTAGTCAGGCCTGGCCTGACCACCCCCTGATGGCAGAGGACCCTTCCAAGGTGGTACCCAGTCTGGAGCAGGTAACCTGCCCCTCTCTACCCTGCCTCAGTCAGCCCAGGGCTGCAGAGGTCAGGGAGGTCAGAGGACCCCCCAGGGCCCCCTGTCCAGAGGAACCCCCCCATCAGCAGATTAGGGGCACCCAGTCTAGTAGCCCTAGCCAGGTGAAAATTCCTCTACACACTGAGGGATCCCCCATACCTCTATGTAGGGACCTCCCCAGAAGGACTCTGGTAGGCAAGGGCAAACCTGGGACCAGAAGGTTCCAAACCTGCCATGTCCCTCCAGTAGTCCATCCAAAGGGACCCAACCCCCAGCTGTAGGCAGCCAAAGGTTGACCCTTAGAGCAAAGTGCAACTCAGTCATGGAAAGACAGGCATACATGGTGACCAGTGATCTGAGGAAGCTGAGGCCAACATTCCTAGGGCCTCACTTCTCTACCCAGACACCTCACCAGCCTTGTACTTTACCTAAGCACACCACAGGTAGTGAATCCCCATGGTGGAGACCCTCTCATACCCTTAGGGTGAGGGATTGCTTAGTGGACCATAAGACAGGGGGCAACCATGCTAGTGCAGGTGCTTCCTTATATGACCACTTAGTCAATGAAGGCTCAACTGGCCAAGGTTAGCCTTATCTCCTTTTGTTGGGGGGTTATGTAGGAAGGTGGAATCTGACTATATGGTTGCCCCCACTTTTTTTATGGTGTTTTGCTGGTTTATGACTTAGTTGGACTGGGATCCTGCTATTCAGGGCCCCAGTCTATCTGCTTTCTCTGTAAAATGGTTTCCATGTGCCTTAGGCACATCACTGATTGGAATCTGGAGTGCCCTTATAAGTCCCTAGTATATGGTATACTATGTACCCAGGGCATAGGTACCTCAGAGGCCTGCCAGGGGCTGCAGCATGTATTATGCCACCCCTGGAAGGCCATCCAAACTGACACCACAGGTCTGTTACTGCAGCCTGGGTAAGGTGGGGCATGCACCCCTTACTGTGATATAGGTTACCTATATCACTATATACATACACACATATAAACCTATAAGTCACTCCTATGGCAGGCCTTATCAATCCTGAAGGCAGAGTGCGTGGTTCCTATGTGAGAGGGTGCCCCTGCATGAGCAGGGCCCCTCTGCAGCGGTCGGAGACCCTTCTCTGATGCTGTTTATAGTGCAGCCTGACCATATACTCTTAAGCGCATTATAACCTCGCGTTAAATGCTAACTTTGGAATGGCTGCACCTAAACATGTCGTGTTTGGTGTCAAACATCTTGGAATACTACCCCCCGCCAATCCTGGCGGCGGGGGTAGCATTCCACCCTTCTAGAGGGAGAGACATGTTAACCCTGGCCTGGCCGGTAACTTCTTTCTAGAACCTGGCATCACAAAATGGATGCTACTGCCACAGACACAAGTCTGGCCTCCTGCTGCTGGACGAAACTCCGGCAGGGGAGGCCTGGACAATAGGTTTCCTGTCCCAGGGAGGTGTGACCACCTCCCCAGACAGGATAATGTGTATTGGGGCTGGGCGGGAGCACTTTCTGGTGCTTTGAAGTCCTGCACTGGGGGCACACTTGGTGTCCCTGTGCATACCCCAGTTCAAACCGGATCAGGGGCTTGCAGCCCCTGCTTTGGCGCGAACTGGACAAAGGGAAAGGGGTGTAGCCACCCCTCTGCCCTGACCCACCCATAGGTGGGGCCACAGAGTAGTCCAACCCTTATCTTTAGTATAAAGGTAGGAACCCAGTCCTTAGGACTTTAGATTATACCTGGACGAAACTCTGAAACTGAATCCTGGACCTTCGACGCTCTACGACAAGATTAGAGGACTGAAGAATCTCCCTTGGGGTCAAGGAGTGACTCCCCTGCTTGGCAGGCACCAAAGAAGCATCTGTCCGGTTCGCATTTCTGAAGCTCCCGTCGGACGCCAAAGTCATCGCATCACCAGAGGGGGATTTTCAGACTTCCCCAAGGCTACCCTGAGTCCCCAGCAAAGCTGAGGCCCGTGGCTATCGTGTGTGACTTGAGACCGTGACCCCTGGACACCGAGCACATTTGCAAGTGCATCATCTTCTGGGTCTCCCAAGAAGTCGTGCTTTGGGCTCTGAGTAGCCCTAGCCTCCAGCACCACCTGCACCGAAGATCACTGGCCCCCACTTCACGAGTGTCCTGTAAGCCAGCTCCACGTGCGGGTCACGAGGCTCCTTCGCGGTCACTAGCCCGTTGGCTAGTAGCCCTTAACGAAGGCCAATCCTTTTCTTACTTGGCATCCTGGTTGCTCCAGGCCTGCACTCACTTACCTTCGCTGGGTGAGTTCCACAGGCCTTGCTGGTCTGCACCATCGACGATCTACATCTTCACCGAGACTTGCCGTTGCCAAGGCTTGTTGGGTCCAATCCGGTCGCCGACACCTCAGCACTCGACATACAACGTGTACCAGCCCGAATCCTGCTCCTGGTCACCGACAACGCCTCCCGGACCTCGTGGCTGAAGAGTCAAGACGACCGTCAACGCACCTGAAGCACTCGACATCGGTGGGCATCTGTCCATCGCCTTCCTGGTCACTGGCTAGTGACCCAGACTCTGTCCCCTCTGCTTTCAGGTTCTTCAGAACTCCGATCCACTCTTGGATCCACCCGGACACTTTTCTCTTGGCCGCCAGCAGCACTTTGCAGCAGATCGCCATTCGAATCGACGACGAAACCCGACCCCGAAAGGCACCTATGCACCCGGCTTCCCTGGGTGAGGTAACATGAGTACTCCGGTGCTCCCGTGGGTAGAGACTCTTCAAAGTCCTAGATCTCAAAGGGTTTTGTCCTAGTCCTCTTTTAAGTGTCCCTTTTCTCTAATTTCCCGATCCCGACTTTCTCCATAGAAGTCAACGGCGTATCGCGGTTGTGTATTTACACTGCACGCGTCTCCCGTGGGTCCCCTGTGTCACTACCTTGGGTGGTTCCTTGTGGTCCAAGCACTTCTAGAGGCTCTAGGCCTAGTGTCTAGTTCAGTCGTGGTTCGCATACCACTTTATTGGTATATGGTTTGGTACGCCCCTAGGGCCCAAACGTGTATTTGTGCTATTACTGTGATTTAATAACTTATAACTTATGTACTTTCGAACTCTAGCCTCATAAAGAGACTAGAGGGGTGTGTTTAGCAATAAATACATATATTTTGAATATATACCTGGTGTGGTGCTCTTTCATTTGATCACTCAAGAGATTATAGACTGGTAAAACAAGCTGCTTTACATTCCTTCAAGACTTAGCCTGAAGGCTGCTCTCCATAGCTACCACTAGGATAGCTTTCAATAAAGGTTGTCTTTAACCTATCTCCAATAAGGGGTTGTTTGGACTGGTGCAAGGTGCCCACTATAATTAGTGGACAGCATATACCAGGCCAACTTCTCACATGCATTACATAAGTTCAGGAGAGAACATCCCGAGGGGTGTGCAATTGAAGGGCTCAAGGGATAGAGCGCTAACACTCCAGCACCATGAACACACAGAAGGTCCGCGGGGTGGGTCTGTAGCAGAGGCCTCTATGACCACGTCGCCCACAGGCACAAACCACGCTGTTCAGATAGGCTGGGGTAGGCTACCTAGAAAAGCATGGTCCCGTAAAAAACAAAAGTGGGCTAAAAGCGCTAAGCAGCGCAGGCTTTTAATAAGTAAACTAAAGAAAGCCAGAATATGCGCTACAAGGCGGCTTAAAAGACCCCCAGAGCCCTTGCTAAACCAGAATCCCCAAAATGGTGCAGCAGCAAACTACCCATCAAGTCAAATTCCTCAAGATGAGGATTCAGAGGGCTTGTTTTTAGAGAGCGTTAGAAGCTACAGTCGTACTGTAGAGAGATTTAACGCTACAGAACACTACGAGGAGTTTAGGTTTATTAACCTTCACCAGATAAGGTCCTCCGATCATGGGGTTTTAGCCATACATCAGGCTGTGCAAACACTCATAGAAAGGTTGTTACACGATGTGGGTCCTAATGATTTTTTCCAACTGCGTTTCCAGGGGCAGGGTTTTGACAGTCCTTTGTTCACCAAACGAAAGTCCCGCGATGTGTTTGACGCCGTGGAATTTTTAGAAAACCTTGCAAGGCTTTTACAGAGTAAGGCTGAACTAGTCGCCTATGGCACTTTCAGAGTCATAGCCCTCATTGTTCGGGGTCGTGAGGTGGGTGTTTCCAGGCCTTTAAAGAGCATCCTATACAGCAAGATAATTGGTAAGAAACAACGTTGACTGCTCAACTTTAATAACGTCGCAGCCAACACCTGTCTGGCGGCAGCATCGTGGGCGTTGCTGATGGGGCGCAACACCACCGACGCTGTCATCCTGTCTAGAGCGGCTGAAGCCCATGAGGTTCTTGAAATACCTCCAGACCGCATGGTCGGCTTTTGCGACATACGTCTTTTTGAGAACTATTTCGCCGTTACGGTGAAAGTTCTTTATCACAGCGGTTCTTGGAAGTACTTTACAACCGGGGAACGTGTGAAAAACAAGACTGTATACGTCCTTCACCACGAAAATTACTTTTACGGTATCTTGAACCTTAAAAGTTTTCTGGGAGTGAAGTATGTGTGCACACATTGCAACCACATATACAACACAAAGTGTGAAATGCACTGTAAGATGTGCCAGAGGGACGGTTGCGTCGTAGACGACTCCTTGAAGGTGAGGTGCCGCAACTGTAAGATGTTTTGTCGCTCGCAAGCCTGCTTGAGCATACACCGCAAAGCTGTTAAATGCATCCCTAAAATAGACTGCAGAGAGTGCGGCCGGTATGTGGCGACAGATCACAAATGCAAAGGCATGAAATGCCCAAGGTGTCAGACTCCATGTAGGGTGGGAATTATACACCGGTGTTACATGGCTAAAGGCAGACCCCAGACCAAAACCGAAGACTACATAGTGTTTGATATAGAGTGCACACAAGAGACGGGGGTACACCAACCTAACTATATTTACGCACACCATCTAACTTCCGATAACAGCTGGGAGTTTGAGGGACGAACGTGCGTTGGTGGTTTCCTTAATACATTCATTCAATCCAAATTCAAAGGGTATACCATGCTGGCCCATAACTCAAAAGCATACGACTCATTCTTTATTTTACAAAATATGATTCGTGAAAAGGTACAAGTAGAACTCATCACTCAAGGTTCCAAGCTGATGTTGTTAATGGCTGGCCAGTTACAAATAAGGTTCATAGACTCCCTGAATTTCCTACCCATGAAATTGAGCAAGCTGCCAAAAGCCTTTGGTTTCCCCGGGTGTAAAGGTTATTTTCCACACTTTTTTAACACCTGGGCGAACCAGAATTATGTGGGGCCCATGCCGCCTCCGGACAGCTACGGGGTTGAATATATGATTCCTTCTGAGAAAGAGAGCTTTCTACAATGGTACTCTGAAAACCATGAAAAGGAGTTTCATTTTCAAACCGAGTTGAAAGTTTGTCAGGTGGATGTAATGATCCTGCGACAAGCATGCAACCTCTTCAGAGATGTTGTGGTGTCTATGACTAAGAAAGTCAGGGTCTTGAAACCCAAGACACCTCAAATGACTAAAAGTCAGGGTCTTGAAACCCAAGACGCCTCAAATGACAAAGACGGTCGAATACATAGACCCTTTTCAAAGCATCACGTTGGCCTCCATGTGTATGTCCATCTACAAACACATGTTTTTAAGACCAAAAAGTATCGCTCTAGTGCCGCCAGACCTTTATAACGGTAAACAGAAACGCTATTCAACCCCGTCTATCCAATGCTTCATGTACGTCTCTGAGAAGGAAGACATACATATTCAACACGCCTTACAGGGTGGTGAATACCGCCTGGGTCCCTATTACCTGGATGGGTACGCTGTAATTAAGGGAGTGCCGACGGCCTTTGAATACAACAGCTGTTTTTACCACGGCTGCCCTCAGTGTTACAAACCCCACGAGTTTAACAGACTGATGGGTGCCAAATTTGAGCACTTACACAGACGTACTCTGATGAGGGCCCAGTATGTTGAAAAATGCGGCTTTGCTATGAGGGTACTATGGGAGCATGAGTGGTTAGATATGCTAACAACCGACACAGAGCTCAGCTCTTTCCTTCAGAGTCGTGATTTACCACAACCTCTGGAGCCCCGCGATGCTTTATTCGGGGGTCGTACAAATGCCATACAACTGTACAGGGCCGTTGGTGAGGGTGAGAAAATACACTACTATGATTCCACCAGTCTGTACCCATTTGTGAACAAAATGAAGGTATACCCCTTAGGACACCCCACCATCATATATAGAGACTTTAAGCCCCTTTCCGAATACTTTGGGCTAGTCAAATGCAAAATCTATCCGCCAAGGCATCTTTACTTTCCAGTGTTACCATACAGAGTCGATGGTAAGCTGATGTTCCCCCTCTGTCGAACATGCGCAGTGTTTAAAGAGTTTGGTGGTTGTAGTCACACCGAAGAACAAAGGATGCTCACAGGGACCTGGTGTAGCATCGAGGTCCAAGCTGCCGTAGAGAAAGGCTACAGACTCGGGAGAGTACACGAGGTGTGGCATTTTAAGAGGACCACGACACGCCTCTTTTCACGCTACATTAATTTGTTTCTCAGAGACAAACAGGAGGCCTCAGGATATCCAGAATGGTGTACTAGTTAAGATGCAAAGCAGAAATACATTGATGACTACCACGCTCACGAGGGTATACGTTTACGATCCCATTTGATAGAGGTCAACCCTGCCCACCGACAGTTAGCCAAACTCTGCCTCAACTCCTTATGGGGAAAATTCGCACAGCGTACAAACATGTCAAATACAACCTTAATAACAGATCCTGACAAACTGTTTAAGTACCTTTTTGCCCCTTGTTACGAGGTGTCCAGCTGCGAGTTTATCGATGACGAGACCGCGGCTGTGTGTTGGAAATACACAAAAGAGTACCCCACAACGTGTAACAACATAAACATCTTCATAGCCTGCTTCACGACAGCCCACGCCCGTCTAGAGCTTTACGGGGTTATGGATAAACTCCAGGACCGCTGTTTGTATCACGATACTGACTCTGTGATTTTTCTGAGTAAACCGGGGGATGAAGATCCTCCTCTTGGGGCTTATTTAGGTAATTTGACCTGCGAACTCGATAAGGATGAACATATAATAGAATTTACCTCATCCGGACCTAAGACCTACTCCTACAAAACAAACAACAATAAGGTGTGCATGAAGGTCAAGGTATAACATTAAGGGGCCGATTCCGATTTCGGCCGGAAGGGCACCGAACGATGGTCGGAGCCCTTCCGACCGAATCGGAACGTGCCGCTCGGATTCCTTTCCGACCGAGCCATTCCGATGGGCTCGGTCAGAAAAGAATCTGACTCGGATTTCCGGATGGCTCACGACGGGTTCGGAGAGCCCGTCAGCCATCCGGAAATCCCTCTGTACTCCCCCGGCTGCCTCTTTGCGACCGAGGGAGTACGATGGCAGTTTTTCACTGCCTTTTCGTGCCGGTCTTTCCGGCACAAAAAGGCAGTCGGTCACTGTCTTTGGGGGCCCCCAGTGGGACCCCCATGGGTGCAAGGTCGCCGAATGGCGGCCTGGAGGCACCTATGGTGCCCCTCTGTTGAACCCTGCACCCGGTGGCAGGCACCTTGGGGTGCCGGCCACAGGGTGCAGGGTTGAACTGCACCCCTGCTTTCTCCAATGCCAGCATGCATTCCGTCCTGAATGCATGCTCCCATTGTGGGAGATACGAGTGCGACCGGGTTCGGTCGCATCGTACTGCCTGGGCCGTAACCGACGACAGCAGGTCGGTCGGTTACGGCTCCGGACCGATGTCGGATGGACCTGAGTCCGTCCGACATCGGAATCGGCCCCTAAATGTCAGCAACACCCTAAAAATCAATTTTGACAGTCTGAAGGATCTGGTGCACGAATACTCTGCATCAGACGCCCGTGAAAATGATAAAACCATAGTTGTGAATCAGCCCTGCATAGTCAGATCCAAAAAGAAGTGGGAAATTACAACACAGCCCCTACATAAAACCTTACGCGTTGTTTTTGACAAAAGGGTCCTGACTACGGACTATAAAACACTGCCGTACGGTTATTAGACGCATTAGAGAGGTCAACACTGCACTATGGACACCAGATTACAGCATCCGTTCTCCTGCGTGTTAGCAGGGCCCTCAAACTGAGGTAAAAGCTACTTTATAAAAAAAGCTCTTAGAAAATGCTGCCGGTGCTTTATTCCAAACACCTAATAACATTGTATGGCTTTATTCGTGCTGGCAAGATCTTTATACCGACCTGTCCCGCAGCTTCCCACATATCAGATTTATAGAAGGTATGATGAGCTGCTGCCCCCGACCCTTGTAAACATGGTAATTGTCGATGACCTTATGCGTGAAGGTGGCGACCATCCTGAGTTAGAGAGAGCTTTTACTCAATATTCACTCCATCGCAACCTAAGCATATGCTACATTGTGCAGAACTTGTTTTACAAGGGTAAGAACAGTTGCTCTATAGCTCTCAACGCCTCATACCTTGTTTTATTTAAAAACCCCCGTGACAAACAACAAATATCCATCATAGCTAAACAGATGTACCCGGGATACACTCACTTCTTCATGGAGGCCTTTAACGACGCTACAGCAAAACACCACGGCTACCTGCTGGTCGACTTAAAAAATAATACTCTAGAAGACTACAGACTGAGGGCTGATATTTTTCCCCCTGATCTCCCCGTCGCTTACACCCCAAAGACCAAGTCCCGAGCATATAAAAAGTCGCGCTGAAGACCTTTAGAGACATTTGCAGTCCGACCCTTAAAACACCCTGTGTTGACCATGTCTGACCGCCTACGCCGCAATTTAGCGCTCCTGAAAATGCTGGTTACAGCCAGTCCCCAGCACAGAAAGGCCATCATCTGCGCTGCTTCTGACGATTTAGTGGCGGCCATTTCAGAAATAGCCCTAAACACCCTAAAAGGTAACGTCCCTATATCAAAGAGCCAGTTACAGGTGTTGAAGAAGAAGCGACATCTTATCAAGAAGCTCAGTAATAAAAGGGCCTCACTCATTACCAAGAAGAAACTGGTGAAACAGTCTGGGGGTTTTATAGGCTCCTTGCTGGGCATAGCTATACCCATAATTACAAGCCTCCTGTCGGGCCGGTGATGGAGCATGCCGCAAAGATGTATTTGGTTCCTAGACAACAGTTGGAGCAGCTGGGCTCTTCTGCGGACAATGCCTGGGATATATGGCGAAATGAGACTCTACGACTGGATGCTGAAATTAAAGACATTTTGAACCGGACTGATCTAAACCCGTACGACAAAGCTACCCTTTACACCAGCACCCTTAAAAATTTTCTAAGCTACTACAAGCAGTGGAATACCGAAAAAAAAGCTAACTCTATATGCCCCGGACTCTGAACAGCCAGCAACGCCGGCGCCTGCTCCGCAACCCCAGCAGCCGCAGCCGGCCCCGGCCCCGCCCTCGGATATCTTTGTTGGCGACCTCCTAAAAAATATAAGTCAGAGGCACAGGGGGGCAGCGCAAATGTTGATGAGTAAACTCGCCGCTTCTAAAGACCTAACAGCGTGGAATGAATGCGGCAAATTTCTCTACAAGGGGCAGCCGGTTGTTGGTTCACACATGTACGATCTAGTCAAAGGTCTCACGCACCCCAAAACCCTAACGCAGCAAAATGCTCTTAGAGGATGGGATCTGTTTCTGTGAGCCGCCGCTGAACTCAACATCCCTTCCACCCTCGTGGGTAATAACGATCACCGCCATATGCTTGAAAGTTTGAAGGCACCCTTCCCTCTATCGCCAGCTGCCTCTGACGCCCCACGACTATCCCCCTCTTGGAGCACCCCACTTGCGCCGGCTGTACAGACAAAAAAGACACTGCCCAAATCCCATACGTGGATTAATCCTTAATGTTTCTACAGACTTTTTGGATAACTGTGCCTATTACGTGTATAACCATGTCTGATTTTTCTTCATATATTTCTCTAGTAATGGATGTCGTAAAGCGCACCCTACATAACTGTTTGTAATAAACACTTTTATAACTTTTCAACCCGTCTCACTCGTCTTTTAAAACATTTTAATTATGTTGTATGTGGCAGCATAGAAATACAGAGTCTGAATGCTTGTTTTAAAAATGCCTTTATTTTAAACGTTCATCATTAAACATACACCCGTTACAGGCCCTTACAATTTTGACAAACGTTATATTCTGTTTTCACAGGTCTGACCGAGGCCCTTGTGTTTTCTTTTACATATTTCACAACTAGACTGTCATTGTTAACAAGGTCACTCGAATATAGATTTAAGAAATTTCTAAACGTCACACCCTCCGACATTTTACTGATAAAATAAATACAGTGTTCCCCGCATGTGATGGCTAACGAATCCTGGACCCTTAGCTTGTTATACGCTGCAGCTTTTTTCACAAACTTGAATATGGGCTGTGTATACATACTGTGCTCAGGGAACTCGGCTGTACTGTCAAACACTGTAACCTTGTCATTATCTATAAACACGGCCGCCCAGTGTGTTCCACCCTTGTAATGAGGATTTGTGTTAAAGACTAGGGTGTGCGGTCTTTCCGGCCCTATTTCAGCTGGTAGCCCATCGCTAGGGAAAACACCTAAAAATTATTTCCTAGCGTATTTATGCCTGCTTAAGAAGTCCCATATCTGCACAGTGTCCATTTCACAAACGTTTTAAAGATAGTCAAACAAAATCTGTCTGGCGTGGTTGATCTGAATGATGCTGTCGAATACCGAGAATACGACCATGTTCACATTCGCAGGTAGCTGATTACTAAATCGTATTTCAGCTTTTAGATTGCCGTTTTTGACCAGGTTGTAGTGATCGCCATCTTCCATGTCGGGAGTCAGGTCGAATGCGAACAGCGTATATCCAGCCCCATAGCCTTCTCTTGACACGGCTACCCCTGTAGATGCTTCCCGGTTATCGAAACCAGCCCCTGATATTCCCTGATGTAGTTGGAGGTTATAAAACTGGGTGAGTATGGTTTTGCAGGAATCACAGTACCCTCGTGGACCAGCGCAGTGTAGTTGATGTTGTAGTGCTTAAAATTGAAGGGATTTGAGGCGTAGACGCCGCTAAAAGCTGTATTGTCCACAAATCCGATGATGATAAGCTTGGGTAGTTGTCCCATAAATAAATTCTGTTGCTGAGTTAATCGGGTACCGGCTGGGATGCTGAATACCTTCAGAGCTACTCTTTCCACAGCGTACTTGCCGTTTGATATTTGCAAAGCGTCGGCGTGAGCTAGTCTGACGCTCGGGGACACTTTCACCCTCTTTACAAACAGACTCGCTGACAGTATGTCCAGCTTGTACTGGTCCGCATCCCCGCTGATGAGACAGAATGAGTCCTTGTTCTTGAGTGAGCTTGATCTTAAGATCAATTCCGTTGATGAGCAGTTTATCTTGGAAGAAGAGGTCTGAATGTATGCGGCCCAGGAGGTCAAAGTGGTGACTGCCCGCCGCAAAACTTGCTCTTTTTACAAAACCCTGATTGTCACCGTCCAGCTCCTTGGCTTCAAAGTGGCTGTATGTGTCCTTGTAGAAGAGCCCCGCTAAAAGCTGCGTGTCGAGGGCGTCGCTACTGTAATTTAGAATGCTCTCGAGGTAGGCTCTGTAGGCGTACATGTTATCGCTCTGTGTGATGAGACGATCGCCCAGGGTGATGTCCACCTGATTAAACAAGGTTGCTAGGGGGTAAGCGATCGTTGCCACTTTAGCGTCTGCTGCTATGTCGGAACCATCCGCATTTACGATTTTACACATGAGATGGAGTAGCGTGTGGTTGAGATCCAAATACATATCCGTGGACCCTGATACATAAAACTCTATAGGGGCCAGAGGCGTCAAAGCGGGTAAAGGCGATACCTCCATGAAGAAGCTGTTTTCGATGCTTGTCTGCGTGGGCTTTGGAGTAAACAAGTCTAACTCGGATTTGGCGCACTCGCCCGATGCACAATGTACGAAGGCCATACTTTAGTTTGCGCCGCTTTAAAAAATATTTACTTTAGAGGCGGTTCTCTTTTTCTTCAAAGCTCTCTTCCGTCTTGGGGTTTTTCTTTTCTGAGCGCGCTTTGAAGAACTCCTCCTTTTTTTATAGGGGGCAGGCGGTCCTCTGCGTCTCGAAGCGCAGCGCTTCCTTTTAACAACGGCGTGAGGTCTGTACACCAAACCAGCGCCTTCTTGCGGCTGTTTGTTCATGCGTTCGGCAACCGCCGAAGTAACAGACCCTACCACGTCCTGGGCAATGTTCGTAGCCGCCGCTTTAACATACGGTTTTGCAATTTCATAGCCTTTTCTCAAGAAGGGCATCGCTCTTCTAAACAGACTGCGGAAGAAACCTCCTAGACCAGCCCCGTACATAACCGGGGACCCTTGAAAGTACGGCGGGCCTCCATATCCGGCCTGGTTTCGGTAATAGTCCCTGTACATAGACGGGTCCCCGTATGTTTTCACAACCACCATGATGCCTGCTTAATAGCCTCTGTCGCGTCTCGGTCTTAAATGAAGCTTAACAATAACTTTCCCGTATTTAAATGACACCGGGACGGACTGATCATCGAAGATCATAATTGAAATAGTGTCAAAATGGTTTTTAGAAACTGCGACGTAGTCGGGTTTGTTTAATTGAATATTGACCATCGTATTATTTTCGCCCTATACATGGACCCATCTTAACAGCGGCGAGTAACTATCGCCGATCCTCTGGGCCTCTACAATATCGCTATACACATAGAGCGTGTAGAACCCCCCGTTAATATCGGGGCACGTGTGATCCTGTTCGATCGGACTTTTCGCATTCTGTACTGTGCCTAAAACTCTTCTTAATTTACCGGAGCATTTAAACGCCGTGGTGCGATTAGGGGTTTTAAGAAACACCTTCCTTCTGACATTATCTAGCGACAGATGAGTTTTCGTATATGTTTCGATGCTGCCTATGGCTTTGTTGATGGCGTCGACAACACTTGAAACGGTTGGGTAGTAGCCGTATGGGATGCTCTCGTGCATGCTCACAGGGTCCTGCTCATGCTTTATGTAAAACTTAGCCTCGCTCTGTGTAAATGTATTCCAGGTTCTAGGGTATTGGATCTCGGTTAGGGCTACCTCCCAATCCCCTTTCAGGTCCACAGGCTTACCCAATTTCACGGTATAATTAGAAATCTGGTTGTCGGGGAACATGCCTTTAGAAGCGTTGGATGGCAGGGTGATATAAAAGGGCGTTGTCTCCATCTTAACAGCAGCTTTTAGACGGTCCTCAACTCACACACCCTTCAGGGAGCTGGCCAACACCCAACTGTTAAATTTCTCCGGCCAGCCCCGCCATTTGACATATGCCTTGCTATTAGCACCTCTACCTTTCCTTTTCAGAATCTTTTTAACCCTATACACCCTGTGCGGATCGTCGGGTATCCTTTGTAACTCTTCCTTGTAAAAGACCCCCGACACCTCTTCCCCATCGTAGTCCTTTAACCTGTGAATATACAGCCCTTCTTTAAGCTCCACACTTTCCACTATAAATATTTCGTCGCTAAAAGTCTGTTGGTAGCCCTTCGTAAAGACACCTTTCAATTTTGAAATCCTTACGTGATCACCTTTTTTAAAAATAGGCTTCTTCACCTTTGTAGCGAAATTACGCCCGTACACCGTTCTCCAAACAGATAAAGAATTACTAGGAGTTACCTCTACGGGCGCTGTTTTGATGGTCCTATGATAAGTGGCATTATATACAGCTAAAAAGCCTGTAGAACATCGACGTATCTGTAGGTGTTGTGGGCCGTAAAATACCTCCACATCTTAGACTTTAAAGTTCTGTTAAACCGCTCCACAACCGCTGCTTTAACCTCTGTGTGTGTTACAAAATGTTGAACCCCGTGGTGCTTTAATAATTTCTGAAATGTCTTGTTTAAGAATTCTTTACCGGCGTCTGTTTGTAGTTTTTGAGGAATTCGGCCCTTCTCGAAGATGGCTTTAAAAGCGTCCGTGACGCTAGCCCCACTTTTATCGCGTAGCGCTTCTGCATAGGCGTACTTGGACAAGACGTCTATGACGGTTAATATATAACGAGCGTCGCTGTTATGTTTTGCTATATCTTGATAACCAGGTCTTCACCAGGTCTCTGCTTACAGGTTCGTTTTCATCTACAGCCCTTCTATACAGAGCTTCGGCGCTTCCCAAGCTGCCAACTCCCTTGTATCATAATAAAGTTTTCTTAACAGGGCCCCCGGCATGTTATCATCCGCTACACCACAGGCAATGAATGACACTTGATTTGTGTAAGGACATTTTATTAAAAATAAAGAATATTAACAAAACATAAACAGAAGGTACTTTACATTTTCATAGTAAGCGTCATAAGGACGGATTAACACATAGCCACCTTATGGCGCAACATTCTACTATTTTGTTCTAAATACACGCTATCATGTAACGCTAAATAAGACCTTATTTAAAATAGTCTTCGGGGGGCCAAAGACCCTATTTTTCAATTTTTTTTATACAGATTACACATACCCCTTTCTACGAGTCTTTCTATCATCTTT
Source organism: Calotriton arnoldi (assembly GCA_963921515.1). Classification (NCBI taxonomy): domain Eukaryota; kingdom Metazoa; phylum Chordata; class Amphibia; order Caudata; family Salamandridae; genus Calotriton; species Calotriton arnoldi. Next base: position 1,582,412 of record CAWUFW010003640.1, read on the forward strand.
CTATCAAAAGCCGTGCACATACCCTGCATACATGGTAGTTTTAAGCTCGGGTCATGGGCGTATCGGATCTCATTGAGTGCCGCTGACAAGATCCTCACCATCTCAGGGTGGACATATTTCTTTTCAGTGTGCAGCCCGTACACCACCCTTATCAGTTTATACACCTTGTACGGGTCTAACAAACTACAAATATATCGTATTGTTCTTGTTCTGTATGATTCGCACAAACATTCGTGCGCCGCATGCTGAGGATCGTTCATTTGATGTCCGTGACAAAGGCTGTAATAGTCACGCTTGACACAGTTTAGTACCACCGCTGCGGCGAAACCCCTAACACATTGCCTGGCCATGTCGGACAATCCTGGATCTTCCTTTTCACACGCGCCGTTCGTAGAGCCGCATACACACTTGTCGCACCTATCACTGTTTTGGCATGTGGAACTTTCAGCCTGTTTTGAACACCACAGACAATTGAAAATTACATTGCTCGTTTTTGCAGGCCTCCACTCTGCCGCAGGCCTTTTTGGGGTTGCTCTCTAGGGTTCAAAAGAAGAAAGATTGACAGTCCGTTAGTTGAAGAAATAAAATACATCATTATGTAACTGTCTGCTCATAACATTTTCTTACTAACCTCCGCATTTTCACCGCCCTCTGTGGCGGCTCTGAAATCTTGAGAGTCGCTAATGTCCTGCGATGCCCCATCATCTTCGACGCTTGTACCCGGCTGTTGCACAACGACCTTCTCAGGAGCCGTATCCTCCTGAAGGACCATGTGTTCATTGACGGGTGTGTTAGGAGGTGCTACAGCTTCTTCGCCATAGCGCATTATGAAGTAGGAGCATCCAGCTGGGGTTGCTCTCTAGGGGTCAAAAAGAAGAAAGATTGACAGTCCGGTAGTTGAATAAATAAAATACATCATTATGTAACTGGCTGCTTATAACGTTTTTACTAACCTCAGCATTTTCACCGCCCTCTGCGGCGGCTCTGAAATCTTGAGAGTCGCTAATGTCCTGCGATGCCCCATCATCTTCGACGCTTGTACCCGGCTGCTGCACAACGACCTTCTCAGGAGGCGTATCCTCCTGAAAGCCCATGTCTTCATAGACAGGTGTGTTAGGAGGTGCTACAGCTTCTTCATCTTCCTCCATGTCCACGAAACTGAGGACAGCATACACGCTGCCACTACACGAGCCCTCACTCTCGCTGCTGTCGCCCTTAATCGGGGACATCCGGTATACGCAATCCTTGAGACTGAGTGTTTCCACACACCGACAAAGGTCATTGCCAAAACCAGTAACGTCGCAGCCCATATCCTTCGGTGTTTCTTGTTGAGCATTCTCGTCCATTACCAGGGGTGTTAAGCTGCGGTAATATCTATTGATAGTGGGCTGGGAGCCACCAAACACGGGCTTTTTCATGAGCGGGCTGTATCTCTTCATTTTGCTATGGGCACCTTTTCGTATTCAGCCGTCTGCTTGCTGTACATGGCTCTTATGGAGGCCTTATATGTATCCTAAACAGCCCATAAAAGGGGAGTGCACCTCTACACCACAACATGGGCCAGCCTCCGTCATAGGGCTCTGGTTCACTGCTGTCTCCAAAAACAGCCCCCGCCCTATGGCAGGCCGCCCTTGGGGCAAGTGGTCACCTACATCCATCACGAGGGTTTGGGACCTGTCACTTTTAAGGACACATCGAGGGGGGCATGGCACATGTCACTTATAAGGACACGGCGAGGGGGCGTGGCACCTGTCACTTTTAAGGACACGGCGAGGGGGGCGTGGCACCTGTCACTTTTAAGGACACGCATGACGAGTAAAAGTATCCTGGCTTTCTACTGATATGAGCAGGAAAACAGCCCCGTGATAGATGGGAGACGCTGACATTGCCCTTTAGTCAGGGATGCTTTGCTGCTCCTGACATGGAATTGTACTACTTATGCACTCTAACATCAGTAGACCTCCTGTTGTTATCATCCCCAGCCATACCTCCACACTTGGCAGTAGAAAGGGATAAAGCACGCCCAACACCACTCTGCACTGTGACTTCGGGGCCAATACATAGACATGCATCCGAAATAACCACAACACAATGCACGACTCTGGCGTGGAATAAACTAAAGGATAGAAAGAAACTAGTGCTCCTTGATTCACCTTCTGTCCCACTCTAGGTCACCCAGATTTACCGGTGATGACTAAAGAAAAGGTAATTTACCAATTAAAGAAACTGTATATACAGAAGTGAAGGTGTGGGGGTGGAATCTACATCACAATGGCACCTTTATGGACCTATCTGCACTACATGGGGATGTAGCTTGCACACCACTAGATACATTTCTATAGTGTTGCCTTAGGGCCACGTCCAAAGTAAATACACCAAGCTTCCCGATGGAACTTCCCACTTTTAAGCCACTGGAGACGCTGCTGACCACTATGTCAGCCAAAGAATTGGAGACAACCGTGAACTCAACGACCCAAGCTAAAGGTCCAATACACGTGCCAAACTCTATGACCAGGTGGGATGGTGTCCGACAGACGCCTCTATCTGACTGGAATGGGAGGACTGCAGATCACCGAAGCCGCACCTAGCACCTAACAGCAGGCTTCACCTGAGACATTTCAAATATTTACACATGTTTTATCACACTCCCACAAGCCTGTGGGAGGCAGGACTGCGGGCTGGCTCGTGCCGCGTAGGATGCGCTGCGTCTGAGGCAGCCTTCTTGCATCTCTCCCGGAGCTGAGTTCTTATGAATCGATTCTGGGTGGAGGTTAGTGTCATCCTCTCAAAATTGCTCTGCTGGGGTGGGTGTCACATGCAGAGTAACTGTATATGAAACGGTTGCAATCTCACTTTTATTAGCTAAAGACAAGTGTCAAAATGGTGGGGGAGCAGTAAAACACTGTGACTCGCACAAGATGGATGGCTGTCAGACCTGCTTTACTGAAATGACAGCGTGAGATCCGTGCTAAGCTGCAGCCCCAATCCTCCCGGCCGGGGGATACATGGGGACCCCTCCACGGTTGTTTGCGCACTACAGATATCACCGCGCAATCGGACTCACCGACAAGGGGACATTTACGCTCGCGCCCGTTTAGACATTGCGTCACTAGTGATGAGGATCACTGAAGCTGATGTGTGGTGAATGTAAGGACTGTAATGGATTATGCCATGGACGGAATCAATGTTGGCTATTGTTTGGAGAGGCCTCTGCCTTCTGCGCTAAGAGCTGTTTGAACACTGAGGATGTGTAATCTAATGGTCATTGATATTACCTTTCTGATGTGCATATCTATAATGCTATAATGCATGTGTTAGTCATACTTGCTATATGTTCTATAACTGAAAATGCCAAAAAAAGATCTTGCAGAACTAAAAATCCAGACTGGAATCCAGCTACAAAGTACAGCAAAAATCATGGCCTAAAGTAGCAGCAAATGGGCCACGAATGTGTTGCATCACTTACAAATTCTATCAGTGGCTCCCTATGTATGGTCTATGAAGGAAACGACATAACAGGAAATATATTAGCCCCACCTTGGTAGGGTTTCTATATAGGTCTAACCACGCCTCCATCTTCAGAAACATGGAGTATTGCGACAAGAAGATCCCCACGAATAGCCTTTCTTACTCCCCTGAGATCTCCCCTGCCCTGACCACCACCCTTCAGAATCGGTGCTCCACGTAAGCTGTGGAACTCCACTTCCAGCAATGTGGCTGGGGAAACACTGAGGCAGTCTGAGCTGCGAAGGGAGAGATACCTTCCCATGCGCTGAGAACCGGGACCAAAGATGCGCCTCCTCACTAGGCACTGTGTGAGGATACCAGGAATACATTACTTTCACATAATTGCACACTTGTAAGATCTTGGCCCAGATGAAACCTTATAATCATATCATTATAAATACACAAGGCACCGGGAATGCTGTGGCCTTATGTGTGGAGAGGAACACGAGATAGATAGATAGATAGATAATTTGTAATTAATTACGTACCTTTTGGGGCACTTCTGTTATTCTGTTATGCACATTTAGAAATGCAACTATTACGATGTTACCAATAATATAAAGTGAAAGAGGCTGCTTCAATTATTTAATTGTCTCACACAGTTGTTAGAAAAGCTATCTATAGGCTCCAGAACATGGTCCATAAAACAATGTGGCAGCCTAACCCGTAATGGCGTGCTGCAGCTGCAGAGAGTGGACACTTGTTAGACGAACCTGGGCTACATTGTTCGTATGTGTCATCCGAATGTTGGTGCAAGGGATGTGTAAATGACCCCCCCCCACCCCACCCCACTTGTCTGGACTGCAGGATAGGGGACACCGCAGATATGATGTGTTGCCAATGTGGATAAAAGCTGCAAAGTTGTAATGTTGGCATGTTTAAGCCGTATATAACTGTATAATGTAAAAATTGAGGGTGAGGTGGGGGTGGTTTCGACAAAAGAATAGAGTACATGGGAAGTACTCAGTGCTCTGTGTTAATTGGTCCAAATCCATGCTATTTCTCCTTACAGAAGCACCCCCTTCCCCAAGAAGAATGGACTGTACATTCCAGATCTCAATGGATGGCTTTGGAGACCTGGGAATGTATGTATCCAAGGAGAGTTTTCTGAATTAAAACCTGATGAAACTCCTTGAAGAATATAAATCCAACGTTTCGCACTGGAGGAAGCTCCTGCTCTCCTTGCTGTGTAGGACAGCATCCTACAAAATGACTGCCATCCCCAAATTTTCATCTGTGCTCCAAAACACCCATACCCGGTCCTTGAAATGTACTTTAAAAAAAACAGGGAGCGTGACACACACTATATTGTGGGGTGGAGGAGCAACCAGCATTGTATTGTCTATCCTGTGAAGGGGAATCTATGATGGAGAAATCGCTCTACCTGAACTCAAAATGTATTATTGGGCATCTCAGTTAGACTTGATTAATGACTGGATATTTAGTGCAAGCCACAGCCATCTGTGATGGGAGACAAAGGCGCAATGAGACCTAGTGGGTATGGTGGAAAGGCCCACAAAATATTGCGAGATCACACAAAAACAGTAATAAAGAACTAACAATCAGGAAATCGACAACTGGGCTAGGGTAGGGTTGTGAATGCTCATTCTAGAGACATAATTTATTTATTATTATTTAGTTTCCGTTTCTTGTAATGCGCATGGCTACCCAGGCAGGGGCTTCCCAGGGCTGACAGAAATCGTAAGAGGAACAATGATGCGCTAATTATACAAACACATGGGTTTTTGATTGCTTTCTAAAGCTGAGCAGGTTATCATTGGCCCTAAAATGGACGGGGAAAGAATTCCAGAGCTTAGAGACCCGATACACAAATGATTGCCCTACACTTCTGGCCCTTTTAATTCTGGGAACAGGCAGAAGAAAGCGGTTGTTTGATCTTAGCTCTCGTGCATTGCTATACGGGACGATTAGATGGCTCAGGATATGTGGACCCTGAGCGCACTTTATCTTGTGTGCAATGCAGAGAGCTTTGAAATCAATTATTTTCCTCACTGGCAACCAGTGAAGGCTGGCCAAGGCCAGGCGTGCAGACTGAAATTTAGGATGGCTCAGCAAAATGCAGGCTGAAACATTTTGAATAGTCTGCTGTCTATTTAGGACATAGTCGGGGCTGCATAGAAAAAGTGAATTTCCATAATCCAACCATGAGAGAATGAGACCTTGTACAACTTTCTTCGTTTTTTCACAGGGAGCCATTTAATTGTCTTCCTCAAGGCTCTTAAGAGGCCAAAGCAAGTCCCTGCAACTTTCTTTGCTTGGAAGGCCATGGTGAGTTCTTTATCCAAAAGAACTCCCAAACTCTTGACTTCCGGTGTGGGAGACGGATGGTCCCCCATGCATGAAGGCCAATTGACGTGGACCCACAGAGAAGGACTGTTCCCGACCACAATGACCTCTGTCTTGTCACAGTTTAATTTAAGGCAGTTAGAAGCCATCCATTTGTTGACTTTCTCAAGGCAACTAGATAGGTTCACTGTGGTTTGACTCATATTCGGTGCCATGGAGACGACAATCTGGGTGGCGGCAGCGTAGGACACCATAGTAAAACCAAACGAGCAGATAACATCAGCTAAGGGTCGCACATATATGTTAAAAAGAGTGGGACCCAGGGATGACCCCTGAGGCACACCACACTTAAGCTGGTGGACCTCCGACAGACAAGAACCTTCCCTGACCTAAAAGCTTCTGTTATCAAGGAATGAGGTCAGCCATTTTAATACTTTTTCCCGTTATCCCTAACATCTCCAGTCTATATTGGAAAGTGGGGTGGGAAACAGTGTTGAAAGCTGTTCTCAAATCAAGAAGATTGAGCACAGCTGACCCTCCATGGTCAAGGGTTTTCTTCAGATCTTCTGTGGCCAGCAGAAGAGCCATTTCAGTACTACCCAGGTCTGAAGCTGGTCTGCGTCTGATGCAGGAGATTATGGGTCTCCAGAAAATCGGTCAGGTATCTGTTGACCAATTTCTCTATGATCTTGCTGACACCTGGGAGCAGAGACATTGGTCTGTAATTCTCTGTCTTGACATAATCTCGGTAGGTTTCTTTTTAGCAGTGGACTAATGATCGCATGTTTCCACGAATCAGGGACTTGCCTACTGTCCAGCAATAAGTTGCACATACTGGTAAGCACTTGAAGTAGGATGTCTCTTCCTTTCATCATGATATCTATAGGCACAAAGTCCAGGGGAGAACCGGACTTGACCGTTTTTGCCGCTTCCCAGACAGTATTACAACAAAGTTGGGGGAGGACTGAGAGAGCGTGGGAGATTTTCCTGTCAAGTAAGCCTTCATTCTTATTGCAATACGAGTTTAAGTACCCTGCCAGGGAGTCATAGATAGACCTAACCTTACTGAGGAAAAAATTAGCTAACTCATTACAGCGTTCCTTGGAGGGCAAGGGGCTACTCCAGCAAATTTCGACTTCAGGAAGGAATTCACAATTGTATAGATTTCCTTCGAGGCTTGAGAGGACTGAAAAATCCTTGGAGCGAAGTCCGCTAGTCATGCTTTCCTGATGGCATATTGATATCGTTTCAGCACCTTTTTTTATAAATGGCCTTCCTCTCTTCATCATAATGTGCCCTCTGCCCTCCATTTTCTTTCCTCTCTCTTGCATAACTTCTTCAGCTCCCAGATTTCTGGTGTAAACCATGAAACACTGAAGCTAGTACGAGAAGAATTCAAGGGATGATTGCATCTAAAGATGACCCCATCCATTCCTCAAACGCCCGATAGATGGCATCAATGTCCCCATCTGGGCTCCTGGGGGAGGCTCGCAGTGCCTCTGTTCAGAGATTAATGCCCAGTTTGGACCATGATCTGGACAGCCTGGTGAAGGAGGCACTAGGTTTGTATGGCCCTATCCTCTTAATGCAGAATTCGACCAGGAAATGGTCTGACTAGAGAACAGGTTGTGGCTCGTTCACCACCAAGTTAGTTATATTTGTAAAAACAGAATCCAATAAATGGCCTTTAATGTGTGTAGAATGCGAGACTAACTGCACAAATTGGATTGCTGCTAGATCCTGCTTAAGAAGATTCATAATTTGTAAATAAGAGTTATCATCCAAATGGATGTTCAGGTCCACCAGCAGAGTGAAATTAGCTGACTGAAGGCTGTGAGAGGCTGCAATGTCTGGAATAGCTAGTACAAATTCCGTAGCAGGCCCTGAGTGTCGATAGATAAGAAGGCCTGAGAACTGGGTTCAGCGAAAATGGGCAATTTGAAGAACCTGGAAGGATTACACTGATGGGGCATAATAGGTTTTTTAAAGTTAGTTGATATTTGGGGACCAGAAGAAATAAAATCATTCAAAGGATAGCAGGGGGAATGTGAATTTCCAAATTCTCTGTACTATAGATATGCCCAGTTGAAATATGCACTATTGAACTGCTCATTAATACCTGCAGAACACAAAAGAGAAATCCCCGCCTGAGCAGAGAGTACTTCCCTCCCTGCTGCATAAGCATGCCATATCCTTAGTACACAGTAATAAGTTATTGGTGACACTCATGGCTCTTAGAATTAAATGGGAAAAGGATGCCAGGCCATGAAATGGTATCCACGAGATATAGCTAAAATGGCAGGATTCAGATTAGTCCAATTAAAATTTTGTATTGAACATACTGCACATGAGCATAGCTGGCAAGGTTTGGTACCGTTAAAGATAATAGTTACCTTCGGAAATATTATGAAAATGGGACGATTTTGACCACACTGTGGTAGTCCCCCCCAAATCTAAACCTTCTGAAACAGGGTCAGAGAACAGATCAAATGGGAAGGGGTTTGATATACCAATACTATCGGCAATACTAGAGCACCAACATTTACTCACAGCTTATGCATTAGGGTCCTGATGGTGGTTAGAATGGATATTGCACATGGATGAGGTGGACGTGCACCAACCACAGTGGGGACGTGGGGCATACACATGGATTGGGTTCACTGATAGAATATCGATGTAACAAACATCGATGTTAAAAATATCGAGGAAAAAATATTGATTGCAAAAATATCGACTCCCATACCTTAACAGGTAAGTACAAAAATATCGACTCAAAAATATCGAGGTAAAAAATATAGATGTAAAAAATATCGATTTAAAAATATATATAAAATAATATATATTAAATATATTAAATACTAATATTATTTTAAACAAAATAAATTACATTTACTATACATTTTAACTAAATATAACAAATAAACCTAATTAAAAAGAATATAAGCACACAAACATTATAATTTATACATATACATATATTTATTTCAAATTAATGTATTAACTATTATCTTTATTTAATTTTTAAACTTTAAAATTATATAAAAATAATATATATATATATATATCAATAATTTAACATAAATAAAAAAACATTCTTATAATAAATTAAAACATTAAACTATTAAAAAAATGTAAACTAACATTTCCCAATACAATAAGTGCAACAGTAGGGAAAGTGTTGGGTAGCAAAATAATTACATTTACTATTCCAACTCCAGTGAGTGCAACAGTAGGGAAAGTGTTGGATAGCAGAGGGGTAAAAATTACTATTCCCACTCCAATGATAGCAACAGTAGGGAAAGTGTTGGATAGCGGAGGGGAAAAAATTACTATTCCCACTCCAGTGAAAGCAACAGTAAGGAAAGTGTTGGATAGCAGAGGGGAAAAAATTACTATTCCCACTCCAAAGAGTGCAACACTAGGGAAAGTGTTGGATAGCGGAGGGGTAAAAATTACTATTCCCACTCCAGTGAGTGCAACAATAGGGAAAGTGTTGGATAGCGGAGGGGAAAAAATTACTATTCCCACTCCAGAGAGTGCAACAGTAGGGAAAGTGTTGGATAGCGGAGGGGTAAAAATTACTATTCCCACTCCAAAGAGTGCAACAGTAGGGAAAGTGTTGGATAGCGGAGGGGAAAAATTACTATTCCCACTCCAGTGAGTACAACAGTAGGGAAAGTGTTGGATACCGTAGGGGCAAAAATTACTATTCCCAATACAAAGAGTGCAACAGTAAGGATAATGTTGGATAGCGGAGGGATAAAAATTACCATTCCCACCCCAGTGAGTGCAAAAGTAGGGTAAGTGTTGGATAGCGGAGGGATTACATTTACTATTCCCACTCCAGTGAGTGCAATAGTAGGGAAAATGTTGGATAGAGGAGGGGTAAAAATTACTATTCCCACTCCAAAGAGTGCAACAGTAGGATAGCGGAGGGGTAACATTTTTTATACCTACTGCAGTGAGTGCAACAGTAGGGAGAGTGTTGGGTAGCGGAGGGGTTAAAATTACTATTCCCACTCCAGAGAGTGCAACATTACGGAAAGTGTTGGTGTTGGATAGCAGAGAAACAAAAATTACTAATAACACTTAAACAGTTAAAAAAAAAACAAATATTACAAAATTTAAAAAATCATAAAAATAAAAAAACAATATTTAAAAAATATAAAATTAAATATATGAAACATAAAAAGTACACATATTATAATATTAGAAACATGAAAAAAACGACAAAATATATAAAATAAATTAATAAATACATTTATAAACAATAATTATTTAAAAGTAGCAAATATTAACAAACAAAAAAATTATGTAGAACATAATGTATTTATTTTATTTCATACCCTATAACACCACACCAATAACAAAACACTACAACATTTTTAATTACATTTATTTCCAGTATTAACATAATTAATAATCAAGTAAAAAAATTCTTATTAATAAAAAATAAATAAACATTAATTGAGTACACAAGCTTTAACCCCTTCACTGCTAGGCCTTTTCCCCCCCTGTGCTAAGCCTTTTTTAGGCTATTTGGGGTAGTTAGCGCTTAGGCCCCTGTAACTTTTTGACCACATAAGGTATCCACGCCAAATTTGCGTCCTTTTCTTTCAACATCATGGGGATTCTAAAGGTACCCAGGGTTTGTGGATTCCCCTGGAGGGGACCCAGAAATTAGCCAAAATACAGCTAAATATTGTTTTTTTTTGGAAAAATTGGAAAAAAGCGTGCAAATGAAAGTGTCTGTTTTATCCCCTGCAAATGTTATCAACAAAGGGTTTGTGGGGTTGAAATCACAATTCTTCCAGCTTTCAGGGACTGACACACTTTGGTCAGAAAACCAAAAAATTTTACACAGTTTTGGCATTTTACTGGGACATAGCCTATTTTTGCTATTTTTTGTGCTTTCAACCTTCTTCCAGTTAATGGTATAAATGGGTAAGAAAGCAATAATGGATCCTTGAAAGCTATACATTTTAGAAAATTAGACAAAATTCTGAATTCAGCAAGGGGTCATTTGTGTAGATCCTTCAAGGTTTCTTTATAGAAACTAACAGTTGAAAATGGGAAAAATTGAAAATGAGTTGAATAAAACAGCCATTTGTGCCAACGTTTTCACCTGTAACTTCTTCTAATTATGACAGATGTTTGAAAGCAATATACCGTCACATCCGACGGACCTTTCTGGTTGTAGGGATATATGGGACTTGTAGGTTCACCAAGAACCCGACGAATCAAGAGCCAATAACTGAGCAGCGTCTTGCAATGGTTTTTTATTATGTACCGGGTATATAGCAATTAATTTGGAAAAATATACATAGTGAAAAATCGGGATGAAAGACAACTATGTATTTCTGAAATTGGAACAAAATATAGAGTTTAAAAATAGTAGCTATTTGCACATTTCCGAAATTGTGAGTACCCATTCTAGCATGAGAATTATAGGACATTTTCCAGAGTGACTTCTTTTTTACACATTGTCTTTCATTTGGAAGGCAGAAATGCATCGAAAGTCAATAGGTAATAACAGTTACTCTACAATTCTGTGTTACCCTAAGTCTCCCAATAAAAATGGTACCTCACTTGTGTGGGTAGGCCTAGTGCCCGCGACAGGAAACGGCCCAAAACGCAACGTGGACACACCACATTTTCACAGTGAAAACTGACCCTTTTTTTGCAAAGTGCCTAGCTGTAGATTTTGAACCTGAGCTCTGCTGGCACCTAGGGAAACCTAGCAAACCTATACATTTTTGAAAACTAGACACCCAGGGAAATCTAGGATGGGGTGACGTGTGTGGCTCTCACCAAGTTCTATTACCCAGAATCCCTTGCAAACCTCAAACTTTGTAAAAAAAAAACAAATTTTCCTCACATTTCTGCGGTGGAAAGTTCTGGAATCTGCGTGGATCCACAAAATTCCACCCACCCCGCATTCCTCAAAGTCTTCCGAGAAAAATGGTACCTCACTTGTGTGGGTAGGCCTAGTGCCCGTGACAGGAAACGGCCCAAAACGCAACATGGACACACCACATTTTCACAGTGAAAACTGACCCTTTTTTTGCAAAGTGCCTAGCTGTAGATTTTGAACCCTAGCTCTGCCGGCACCTAGGGAAACCTAGCAAACCTATACATTTTTGAAAACTAGACACCCAGGGAAATCTAGGATGGAGTGACTTGTCTAGCTCTCACCAGGTTCTGTTACCCAGAATCCCTTGCAAACTTCAAACTTTATTAAAAAAAAACTAATTTTCCTCACATTTCTGTGGTGGGAACTTCTGGAATCTGTGTGGATCCAAACAATTCCACCCACCTTGCATTCCCCAAAGTCTTCCAAGAAAAATGGTACCTCACTTGTGTGGGTAGGCCTAGTGCCCGCGACAGGAAATGGCCCAAAACACAACGTGGACACACCACATTTTCAGGGTGAAAACTGACCCTTTTTTTGCAAAGTGCCTAGCTGTAGATTTTGAACCCTAGCTCTGCCGGCACCTAAGGAAACCTAGCAAACCTATACATTTTTAAAAACTAGACACGCAGGGAATACAGGATGGGGTGATTTGTCTGGCTCTCACCAGATTCTGTTACCCAGAATCCCTTGCAAACCTCAAACTTTCTAAAACAAAACCACATTTTCCTCACATTTCTGTGGTGGAAAGTTCTGGAATCTGCGTGGATCCAACAAATTCCACCCACCACGCATTCCCCAAAGTCTTCCAAGAAAAATGGTACCTCACTTGTGTGGGTAGGCCTAGTACCCGCGACAGGAAACGGCCCAAAACTCAACGTGGACACACCACATTTTCACGGTGAAAACTGACCCTTTTTTGCAAAGTGGCAAGCTGTAGATTTTGAACCATAGCTCTGCCGGCACCTAGGGAAACCTAGCAAACCTATACATTTTTGAAAACTAGACACCCAGGGGAATCCAGGATGGGGTGACTTGCCTGGCTCTCACCAGGTTCTATTACCCAGAATCCCTTGCAAACTTCAACCTTTGTAAAAAAAAAAAAAAAAGATTTTCCTCACATTTCTGCGGTGGAAAGATCTAGAATCTGCGTGGATCCACAAAATTCCACCCATTCCGCATCTCACAAAGTCTTCCGAGAAAAATGGTACCTCACTTGTGTGGGTAGGCCTAGTGCCCGCGACAGGAAACGGCCCAAAACGCAACGTGGACACACCACATTTTCACAGTGAAAACTGACCTGTTTTTTTTAAAAGTGCCTAGCTGTAGATTTTGAACCCAAGCTCTGCCGGCACCTAGGGAAACCTAGCAAACCTATACATTTTTGACAACTAGACACCCAGGGGAATCCAGGATGGGGGGACATGTCTGGCTCTCACCAAGTTCTGTTACCCAGAATTCCTTGCAAACCTCAAACTTTGTAAAAATAAACACATTTTACTCACATTTCTGTAGTGGAAAGTTCTGGAATCTATGTGGGTCCACAAAATTCTACCCACTCCACATTCCCCATAGTCTTCCGAGAAAAATGGTACCTCACTTGTGTGGGTAGGCCTAGTGCCCGCGACAGGAAACGGCCCAAAACGCAACGTGGACACACCACATTTTCACAGTGAAAACTGACCCTTTTTTTGCAAAGTGCCTAGCTGTAGATTTTGAACCCTAGGTCTGCTGGCACCTAGGAAAACCTAGCAAACCTATACATTTTTGAAAACTAGACACCCAGCAGAATCCAGGATGGGGTGTCTTGTCTGGCTCTCACCAGGTTCTGTTACCCAGAATCCCTTGCAAACCTCAAACTTTGTAAAAAATAACACATTTTCCTCATATTTCTTTGGTGGAAAGTTCTGGAATTTGCGTGGATCCACAAAATTCCACCCACCCCGCATTTCTCAAAGTCTTCCGAGAAAAATGATACCTCACTTGTGTGGGTAGGCCTAGTGCCCGCGACAGGAAACGGCCCAAAACGCAACGTGGACACACCACATTTTCACAGTGAAAACTGACCCTTTTTTTGCAAAGTGCCTAGCTGTAGATTTTGAACCCTAGCTCTGCCGGCACTTAGGGAAACCTAGAAAACCTATACATTTTTGAAAACTAGATACCCAGGGAAATCTAGGATAGGGTGACTTGTCTAGCTCTCACCAGGTTCTGTTACCCAGAATTCTTTGCAAACCTCAAACTTTGTAAAAAAAAACAACTTTTCCTCACATTTCTGTGGTGGAAACTTCTGGAATCTGCGTGGATCCACAAAATTCCACCCACCCCGCATTCCTCAAAGTCTTCCGAGAAAAATGATACCTCACTTGTGTGGGTAGGCCTAGTACCCATGACAGGAAATGGCCCAAAACTCAACGTGGACACACCACATTTTCACAGTGAAAACTGACCCTTTTTTTGCAAAGTGCCTAGCTGTAGATTTTGAACCCTAGCTCTGCCGGCACTTAGGGAAACCTAGCAAACCTATACATTTTTGAAAACTAGACACCCAGGGAAATCTAGGATGGGGTGACTTGTCTAGCTCGCACCAGGTTCTGTTACCCAGAATCCCTTGCAAACCTCAAACTTTGTAAAAAAAAACTAATTTTCCTCACATTTCTGTGGTGGAAAGTTCTGGAATCTGCATCGATCCAAAAAATTCCACCCACCCCGCATTTCCCAAAGTCTTCAGAGAAAAATTGTACCTCACTTGTGTGGGTAGGCCTAGTACCCGCGACAGGAAACGGCCCAAAACGCAACGTGGACACACCACATTTTCACGGTGAAAACTGACCCTTTTTTTGCAAAGTGCCTAGCTGTAGATTTTGAACCCTAACTCTGCCGGCACCTAGGAAAACCTAGCAAACCTATACATTTTTTAAAACTAGACATGCAGGGGAATACAGTATGTGGTGACTTGTCTGGCTCTCACCAGGTTCTGTTACCCAGCATCCCTTGCAAACCTCAAACTTTGTAAAAAAAAAAAAAACATTTCCTCACATTTCTGTGGTGGAAAGTTCTGGAATCTGCGTGGATCCACAAAATTCCACCCACCACGCATTCCCCAAAGTCTTCCTAGAAAATTGGTACCTCACTTGTGTGGGTAGGCCTAGTGCCCGCGACAGGAAACGGCCCAAAACGCAACGTGGACACACCACATTTTCACAGTGAAAACTGACCCGTTTTTTTGAAAAGTGCCTAGCTGTAGATTTTGAACCCTAGCTCTGCCGGCACCTAGGGAAACCTAGCAAACCTATACATTTTTGAAAACTAGACACCCAGGGGAATCCAGGATGGGGGACATGTCTGGCTCTCACCAGGTTCTGTTACCCAGAATTCCTTGCAAACCTCAAACTTTGTAAAAAAAAACACATTTTCCTCACATTTCTGTAGTGGAAAGTTCTGGAATCTACGTGGATCCACAAAATTCTACCCACCCCACATTCCCCATAGTCTTCCGAGAAAAATGGTACCTCACTTGTGTGGGTAGGCCTAGTGCCCGCGACAGGAAATGGCCCAAAACGCAACGTGGACACACCACATTTTCACAGTGAAAACTGACCCTTTTTTTGCAAAGTGCCTAGCTGTAGATTTTGAACACTAGCTCTGCTGGCACCGAAGAAAACCTAGCAAACCTCTACATTTTTGAAAACTAGACATCCAGCAGAATCGAGGATGGGGTGACTTGTCTGGCTCTCACTAGGTTCTGTTACCCAGAATCCCTTGCAAACCTCAAACTTTGTAAAAGAAAACACATTTTCCTAATTTTTCTGTGGTGAAAAGTTCTGGAATCTGCGTGGATCTACAAAATTCCACCCACCCCGCATTCCCCAAAGTCTTCCGAGAAAAATGGTACCTCACTTGTGTGGGTAGGCCTAGTACCCGGGACAGGAAACTGCCCAAAACGCAACGTGGACACACCACATTTTCACGGTGAAAACTAACCCTTTTTTTGCAAAGTGCCTAGCTGTAGATTTTGAACCGTAGCACTGCCGGCATCTAGGGAAACCTAGCAAACCTATACATTTTTGAAAACTAGACACCCAGGGAAATCCAGGATGGGGTGACTTGTCTGGCTCTCACCAGGTTCTGATACCCAGAATCCCTTGCAAACCTCAAACTTTGTAAAAAAAACAACACATTTTCCTCACATTTCTGTGGTGGAAAGTTCTGGAATCTGCGTGGGGGCAGATTATTGGCATGCCCATTCTGGGCAGCCTCTACCCCAAACTTTGAGGGAAATAAATCCGTGGCACCTAGGGGGCTTTCTGCCCCCCCCCGGGGGGCAGATAAGGGGCTACGGTCCCATCTGCCTCCCTGGGGACAGAAAGACTGTAGCATTTTTTTGTGGGGGTGGGGGCATTGGCTTGCCAATTCTGGGCAGCTCCCACCCCTACGTATACAAAAAAAATCCCTGGCGCCTTGTGGGCTTTCTGCCCCCCAGGGGGCAGATCAGGGTCCACTGCCCCCATCTGCCTCCTGGGGGGGCAGAAAGACTGTGGCATTTTTGGGGGGGATGGGGGCATTGGCATGCCTATTCTGGGCAGTCCCCCCCCCGAACTTTGGAGAAAATAAATCCCTGGTGCCTAGTGGGCTTTCTTCCCCCCCTCCCCCAGGGCGCAGATAAGGGGCTATTGCCCCATCTGCCTCCCGGGGGGGGGCAGAAAGACTGTAAAACATTTTTTGGGGGTGGGGACATTGGCATGCCCATTCTGGGCAGCCCCCACCCCTATGTATATATAAAGAAAAATCCCTGGCCTCTAGGGTGCTTTCTGCCCCCCCGGGGAGGGCAGATTGTGGGCTACTGCCCCCATCTGCCCCCCAGGGGGGGGGGCAGAAAGGCTGTCTGGCAAAATTGTATGGGGGAGCAAAGACCCTTGCCCAAGGGGCTGCTCCCCCCTCCCTGGGTGGATCCCTGCTTGGGGATCGCCCTCCTGGATCCACTAGGGAAGGGTACCATTGGAAACAGCAGTTTCTCCCCTTTCCAACGATACTTCTCCCATGTTTTTCGGTGCTCGGGGGGCTGAGATAGCCCCACAAGCACTGAAACTGTGAAACTGAAACTAAGTTTCAGTTTCGTTTTCATTGTAATGACGACAGCACGCCATGCGGGCGATCGTCATTGCAATAAAAACCCGTAACAGGCCTCGGGAGGTTGGGGAAGCTCTTCCCCACCTCCCAAAGCAAAAAATGGGAAATCCCTCTGCTGTTTACAGCAGAGGGATTTTTTAAAAGTGTGCTCATGACGGAATGGTTCCGTCATGAGCACACTTGAACTTGTGCTCATGACGGAACCATTCCGTCATGGACATGGAAGGGGTTAACACTCTAATATCCACAACACACTTAAATTAAACTATAAAATAATAAAACACAATTATATATTATTTTTAAAAGAAAAACTATTACTATTAACAACTAATAATTAAATAACAAAATGTTATTTAATACCCACCTTTACCCCTTTAAAAGTAAAAACAAAACACAAAAAAATAAACATTTACCCAAAATAAATATAAAAAAATTAACATTAATTAACAACTATATATTAATTAATTAAACACAAATTACTTCCACCCTTTACTCCTATAAACACCACAACACACATAAAATTAGTTACACAATTACCATAATTAATTACCAATTAATTAATTAAAATTAATTAACAACTAATTATTAATTCATCAATTAAAAATAATTTACTTCCCACCCTTCCCACCCTTTACACCTATAAAAACTACCACACACAAATATAATTAATTACACAATTACCAAAATTAATTACAAATTAATTAATTAAAATTAATTAACAACCAATTATTAATTCATAAATTAAAAATAAATTTCTTCCCACCATTTACACCTATAAACACCACAACACACACCTAAAATTAATTACACAATTACCATAATTAATTACCAATTAATTAATTAAAATTAATTAACAACCAATTATTAATTAAGTAATAAAAATTACTTTACACATTTAACACTATAACATCTCAATTAAACAAATATTAATAAATAAAAAATTAATCAATAAATTTAAATATAATTAAATTACTTCCCACCCTATTCTGTCTCTGCACCCATGGATTGGTGTATGATAGCTGAGAAAATGGTCTACTAAGTATGTCCCAGAAAATTTGAAACGGTGTGGAGTACCTGAAGAGAATACAGGAGTCAGATATAAATAGGGATGAGGGAGAGAATAATAGGATAAGGTGGGACGCAAGAGAAATACACTTGGAGGGTTAGTTTTAGGTAAAGCTGGATTAGGCAACAAGGAGGAAATGTGAGCCCTGTATGAACTGAAAAATCTGGTATTTCTTTGTACATATGGAGATACATGTGTCTACTGACACCTGATTGCTGAAATGTACCTGCACAAAAAACAATAAAATAGTTTTTAAAAAAGAGTACAGCAAATAAAGCACAAATGTTCAAGGGTTGTTTCACTAGGATGTTAGCATCTTGATTTTCAAAGCATCAGTAGATGGTGGTTGTGAGAGAATCCTATTGGGAAGAGGTGTTTTTTGATTGCAGGTTTGAAAATGGTGAGGGAGATGTTTGCTTTTACGCCAAGGGTAGAGCCGTCTAGTGAAGAGGGTCAAGGAATGCATATGTTTAAAACTGGGGCAAGGTACATGGTGACTGGGGTGGAGAGAAAGAAAGAGAGTTTGAGAGTGAGGCATCAGTAGGTGAAGGAGGAGGGTTAAGCAAGGTGGGAGGAGGACACACACCTATGGGTAACATGAGAGTATGAAGTGGGAGTAGATAATTGGAGGTTGATACGCATGCAGTTGGTGAAGTTGCAGACTACTTTCATGAAGTAGGGGAAAAGTACTGGGGAAGTCCTGAAACTACACTCCAGCAAAAAATGTGTTGATGATCAGTGCATTGATCACAGCTTTTGCTGAGATTAAATCGACATGAGGCAGGACAGGCAGTTTTAGGTGTACAGCATTGTTTGTTGCGATGATGAAAGTGAGTTTGATATTGTTTTTGGAGTGTATGTGAAGTTTTTCAGGGCAGGAATATTTATGTGAAGTTGCTCAGGTGGAGGAAGTGTTTTTGGACTCTCTGGAGGATGTGAAGTCGCAAATTTCAGGTATAGCTGGGCTGACCATGAGGGTGAACCAAACCATTTAATGCCAGATGGCAAAGAGGCAGTGATTTGTGAGAGGGAGAATAATGATCAAATGGTTTGAGAGTAATCACCAAAGAGATGGAATGAGATGCTGCTCAAGAATTTGATGTTGCCAAGATAGTGTCTAAACAGAGGAGGTTTGCAGTCAAAGCCACGCAGGATATCCACAGGAATATGGGTTTGAGCCAAGCAATGGAGCATCAAGCTACTGGATAGGATTGCATCTCACAAATCAAGTAGGATGTGACTAGAGGAGAGCCAATTATAGCTAAAAGAGATAATGAACTTGAAGTAGATGAGTGCTGTTTTCATGTGGTAAATATTGTACAACGATGACTACATGTGACAACATAAATTGTTGTTGGTTAGGTGTTGGTGGATAAATTGAAAACAGTCCCCTTGATGGTCATGGAAAACTTCGGAGTGGGCTGGGACAGTAGCTCGTTGGGATGGAGGCGCCACTGAATGGCTCTTAAGGATTGCTGTACACATTCTTGAAGCAGTGAGACTTGGTGCTGGCACTGAGGGATTAAACAAAGAATTGGTAAAGCTAGCAGACTGTCAGGGATTGATGGCAGGGGCAATTTGAGGTGCAAGCAATCAAATGAGGCACACGAGGAATTACCATGGGTGTAAATTGAGTGAAATTAGATAGAATCTCAGAAAGGTCAGCTTACTGAACAGAAATGAAACACACAAGGGTAGTGGCACATAAGACATGGCATATCATTAGCAGTACCATATAAAGGCTCTTCTTTATTATAGCAGCTCTATTTAAAACCTATTTCTCTTTTGCATTTTTTTTGCAATGAATGACTTTTAATTCATCTATCCAGCCTTATGGAATCTACCTCAAGGACTAAGGAGAAAAAGTCTGTAACTAACTGGACAATACTGGAGAATATTAAGTGTCAGTCAATAACAACTAAGCAGCTCTTGGAGGTGTAGGTGGATGGAGATGCAGTGCTGAAGCCATGGAAGCAGGTATTGCATAAAGTGCACGACCAAATATATAGAGAGAAACACATGAACCATTTCAGTTAGGGTTTTACTACAGTTCCCTTTCCTATGTAAGAAACAGTCAATTTGATCAGCTAAACAAACTTAAGGACTTATGGATTCAATTTATAACTGGGTGGGTGTGGTCAAAAGTACCTCAAAGTGTCCACCCTTGCGGACGAAAGTGCTGGAACAAACGAGGGTGAGGCAAATGAGGACCTGCAGCACGACACCAGTGATGGAGGCCAATCCGTAAATCCAACCAATGCCAGGCCTTGTGGTCAGCAGGTATTCCCACAGCAAGTAGCTACCAGGTTTCTGTGTTAGGTTTACTATGAGACAGACAAACGCAAACATATGTCATTACAAATATGAAATACAAATAAACAATGCTGTCCTCTGGTCTTTTAGGGCAGTTCTAGTCCTCCTTCCCAGGGCTCCATGTGCTATTTGAAGTATTCTGCTCTCAATTTTTAAAACCGACATTGGCAAAGCCAAAAGCTCTGGCTTTTAAATAACTGAATGTATATGTTTATTGATATTTGTGCCTGTGGATGGGTTTATACATATATGTGTTGGGAGATCGGAAGTGATTTTTTGGGGGTTTGGATGGGTGGCTTGGTGGTTAGTTTTGCAGATGTATGTTAGTCTGCAACACTGCCTTACATTATAAAAATTCCACCCCTAATAAATGATGCTGGTAAATGGCAAACTTTATGAAAAAAAGTGGCACTTGTATTAAATATACTGAGAGGAATTGATAGAAGGTGTTCCTTCACATATATGAGTTTTCTTTTCCAAATGGTCTGTCAATGGCAGTGCTACTCTGAACAGTAACATATTGGAATATTGCACAAAGAAGACTTCCCAAAAGTCTTTAAGATCCTTTGTCCGAATTTTAGTTGTATGCATAGCTAAATACTCCCTACTACAGCAACGATTAGCTATTATAAAAACAATAAATGTGTTAAGGAGGATAACAACAATTTATCTTGTCAGAGGACTTGTAAACCTGCCATGACATCAATACACCTACTTTCCTCATCAGGTGAGATAGAAAAGTAAGGCGATAATGAGTATTTGTTATGTCCCTCCATGACTGTTACTGAGTCTTGCAGGGTAGATCACTTCTGCGGAAGTGGAGAAGACATTATTCCAAAGGTCTGTACCTTATCTCCTTAATTTGCCTGCAGGGTTCATTTGAGACTGGTATTAAAATATGTCCATCGCATTCTTCCAAGTCTACTACCAAGTGAATAAGTGCCTTTAAAAACATTCTAGACTGCAGAGTTTCAAGTATGACTGTCACATTCGTTCCCAGAGTTAGCCAAAGAGCTAGAACTTATTCAAGTTCAGGCAGCTTTCAGAGAAGTAGTCTTGAACGTGCTTCTGTTCAGCACATTGTCGTTTGCTCCACCATTTTCAAAGTGGGGCCTTCTGTTTGTCAAAGTTGTTTCAGTGTCTCTGGTGGGCCTTTAAGAGGTCATCACAGTGGACAGTGAGGAGAAGGGGCAGTGTCAACAGATTTCCAGATTATCACACAGCACGTAGAAAGTCAAACTTGGGCTTATCCTTGAGAGCACCAACACCATAAGTTCGTGGTGTAAGGTGGAGCTTGAGCTTATAAAGTGTCCAATCCAAGATGATGGTGTCTTCTTTGGGAATCACATTAATTTCCTGATCCAAGATGGGTCTTCCTCTGAGGTCAATAACTGTATTTTTACATATAGAAAGAAGTGTTAGAAATGGGTGGATGCATTGCAAAGCATTTTGTGTCTTGGTTTGTATAACTATTGCTATTTTTGTTATTGCCCTTTCAGCAGTATTTTGATACTCTTCATTGTGAATCATCAGACACAGGACCTATTATCCTACTTCTCTCTTTTTTCCATACTGAAGTCTGGGGGAGTTTGGTACCTTGCTAATTATCACCAACGCAGTTTGCATCATCAATCAGGATCTACACAGATCACTGTGACCCTCTAAAGGGGACACCTGTCACCTTTTACGTATATTTATTCTGTGCAGGGTGGCACTATGCCTACTAAGAGAAGGTACCCTTTCCTCTAGCAGTCCTGAAAAGCACTCAGGAGACCTACATTGTGCCCAGTCCTTGGCAATAACTGAAGTTTGCACGGTGACAATGGACGTACGAATAGTAAGAATGAATGAATGATGGGATTTATAGAGCGTGCAGCTACTACTAGAGTGTCCCGGCGCTAGGCATAAACCTGAAAGGGAGGGGAGAGCCAAATTAGTCTTTAAACAGGTGGGTTTTCAATTGTTTGCGGAAGATCTTTTTGTCGGGGATACACTTTAGGGGCAGAGGGAGTTCGTTTCAGTGTTTGGCTGCCAGTACTGAGCAGGCTGAAATGCTCCATTTCCTTCATCTAGTAAATGGAATGCACAATAGATGAGCTGATTGTGACCTCAAGGATCTTTTAGGACAGTCGGGGGTCAGTTTGTCCCATAGGTATTTAGGACCTATCCTGTAGAACGCTGCGTGCACCACCATTAGTGCTTTAAAATATTTCTCTTCTTCACTGGAAGCCAGTACAGCTGGTTCAGTACTGAGATATCAAGGCACGTTTAGGAAGTTTAAACAAGAGGCGGACAGTTATGTTTTGCATAGTCGAGTTTGGATAGGATCAAAGCTTGTACCTCAGTTTTCTGGGCTACCTATGGCAGGAGTTTGAGGAATTTCTTTAACATCCTAAGGATCCAGCATGCGGTTTTGACCACAGCTGAGATCTGGGGTTTGAGGGAAGCAAGATCTCTTGTGAGATCGCGTCGAATGACACTGAGAGGTCTAATAGAATTGGTGCAGCATTATGACCAGCGTGCAGTGTGAATTTGATGGATATGTAATTTCCATAAGTGCTTACTCTGTACTTTGTGTGGAGGGCCCTAAAACCTGATTGTGAAGGGTGTAGGAGATTGTATCCAGGAATTGCGTTAACTGAGTGTTAACTACTTTTTCAATGATCTTAGGGGCCCTGTCGAGTAGCAGGATAGGTCTAAAATTTGAGAGAATATTAGGATCTGCATTTGGGTTTATTTGCAGGGGGATGACATTTGCCTTTTTCCATGAGTAGGGCACTATCCCTGAGTACAGTGAGGTAATATAAAGATCATGGAAAGTGGGGCTTAAACAGTCCCCTATAAGGCTCGTGACTTGAGGGAGAAAAGGGTTCAGGGGCGAACCTGATTTACTTTAAACAACGAAACATTCCAAGTCTTCAACTGTAGGGGGAGTAACAAACAGTCTTTATCCTGAGCAAAAAGTAGTAATGTGCAAGAGTACGAAGATCTTCTTCTTTAATTTCAAGTGCTCATTTCATGATAGTCCCCATGTAGGGGGGTAAACCGTATGAGTTTTTCCTGGGCCTGGGACATTGAGTGCCACACAGTGTTTAATGGCTCATTTGCTTGCGTTTTCATGAGATTATCCTGAATTTTCTGAATTTTGACTTCAAAGAAAGTGCTCAGTTGAGAACATAGGTTAATGCTATATTCAAGGGAGGTGCAGTGCTTTTAGGGTCTGTAAAGTCAGATACAATTCTAAAAATATATTTTGCTGTGTTGTTGGCTTTCTTAATTATTTTAGAGTAGAAGGTGTGGCGAGCCAGCTTCAAGTAGGTGTGGTAGATGCTAAGAGCCAGTTTATCTTGGCTTTTTTGGCAGCATTGTATTGTTTTCGCCTTGCGCATTCCAACAGTTTAATGTGTTTCCTCTCTTCCGTTAGTTCCCTTGTCAACTATGGGGCAGATGGCTTAGCTCTAGGGGTCCTATTATTAGCTGCAGGGACCGCTATAGAGGTGACTTCTACAAGCCAGTTGTTCACCTTGCTTTTGTCAGACACAGTATCATCTATTAGCGTGGGTTTGGTGGCTACAAGGGTCTCCTTCAATAAGGGAATGTCAACTTTATTCCATGCTCTGTTTCTAGTCGTGGATCCCATTCTTCCTGGATGTTTGGAGGGGGACCAAAATCAGGAGAAGGGTAAGACGAAGTGATCTGACCATGGGACTTCTTTAGGTCTATCTAGTGAGGTATTGCTGAAAATGGCATCAATAGTGTGGCCTGCTTTGTGTGTTGGTCCTTTTAGAGTTGTGGAGAGATCTACATCGGCCAATGCTTCAGTCAGTTTCAATGCAGCATTGTGCAAAGGGTTATCTAGTTGGATGTTAAAATCACCAAAGTTCGTGAAACTAGAGCAGTGAATAATTTTGTGGCCCAGTGCTTGTGAGATGGAATTAATAAAATCTCCTGCATAGCCCGGGGGACGATATAGAAGGACTCCAGCAAAAGAGCATTGGGTGGAGGGCGATATGATAAAACCTAGGGCTTCAGCGCCAACTATGTCCTCCGCCTGAAATGTAGAGCATTTTTGTGATTTCTTAAAAGCTATGGCAACTCCACCACCCCTCCTGCCCACTCGGTTGAAGTGTATGCAGGTGTAGTCTGGGGGAGAACCAATTGTAGGTCGGGACAGAAGTCCTCATTCAGCCAAATTTCCATCATGAGAAAGACATCTAATTGATCCTCCTCAATCAAGTTGTAAATGTCTATGGCATGCTTAGGTAAAGAGTGGACATTTATTAAAGCGGCTTTTAGTTTCCTTTGGGTGATTGGCTGCTCCCTCTTATCTCTGACTCTAAAATTTAGCGGGTGGATCAGTGTTTTACAGAAGCAGCAGCAGCCTGGACCTTTACCGTCTACAAACCCAGGACTGTTGCACTACTTATCTAAGGGTCTCAACTTGAGTAAATCTGTCGGGGTGTAGGTAATTAGGGAACTAACCTCTGTGTTACTACTAGCATAGTGGCTGGTGCTGGCCGCGGTTGGGACGCGAGAAGCTATTAAACATAAGGTTAATAATGATGTTAACTTTAATATTAATCCTAATAATATTCTATGTGAAGAATATTAAGCATCTTCTTTCAGTTCAACATTGAAATTGTCAAGATCATCTTTAAGCAGCATACTTGATGGGATTAAGCTAGAGTTTATGGAGTGAAACTACCTGTGACCTTGCTGTTCTTTTTATCTTTTCAATGTAAGTGCTTACATGACAACACCTGAATACCATGATGCCATCCATGGCATTTTGCTTTTTTATCAATGTGTGCATCAGCGTCAAAGCCTTAAATGTCAAGAAAAACCGCAACAACAAAGGCTTCTCAATGATGAGCTTGTGAGTCCTGAAACACTGACAGGGCACAGTTGCAGCAGCAAGTAAGCAAAAAAGTGTGTCAGACTGAGACCTAGCAAAGCTTCCTTGAGCCTTTATATGGTCTGGATTGACAGAGCAGCTGTCACCATGCAATTGTGTGAGAACCACCAGGAGAGGGGCCTTGGCTCCGCCCACATGTTGATAACCAGAAGTACATCTTTTGATTGGGTAGAAGTTGAAAGCTTCCACATAAAAGTGCTTGCCCTCCACACAGTTGTGATCATTTTGTTTATTTATTCAGCTGCCAGGGGCACACACGACTTTGTAGTGCTATTCAAGTATTTTACATAACAAGATAATTTATTGTGTTTTTCTCTGGCAGCAGTGCAGATGAGAGGCGGCCGTTATTAACCTACATAGAGTTTTAGGTCTGTGTTGACAGTGCAACTGCCACAGGGCCCTTTAATTTACACCAGTATTATTCTACAGTTCTTTGCTTCCACACAAATACATATCCATTCCCATGCTATCTATTTGTAATGCTTCATGTTACTATACAACATTCTTTTAAAGCCAGACCTATTGTTAGTGCCAATGCTTGTGGGAGCCGATACCAAGGACACTTTTCTCTGTGAGAGATATAGAGATATTATTCAAAAACACAGCTTATCCTGTGATATATTTGATTCTAGTCAGTCAGCCTCCCTTCTTGCATTCATTGACTATGCTGCCTCTTGTCTACATTGTGATTCTGAAGTTCTGCAGAAATCATGGTGATCTTTCCTGGTACAAGATGGGTATTGATAAACAAATGGCAACTGAGAAAAAGCAAACAGCTAAGAAGACATTTTCTGAAAAATAAACCATACCTCGACGAAGAACGTTTCAAATGTAAAGGTATAAAGTGAATGAAAAATCTAACAGTCCAGTATTCATGGATCTTTGTTCCAAAGAGTAGATACATTTGTTAACAGTAAATTTTGGCAGACTGGTTGTCTTAAAGTAGCATGAGCATATTAGTTTTACAATAAATTTACATTTTTACTTCCTTTAAAAAATTGAAAAATCAAAGAAGGTCTTAAACAGGCAAGGTGCATTTTTAGGCTAGCTGTATTCTGGCTTGTTTAATAAAATGTATACCTTGCTTCATATGACACAAATATAATGTGAAATACATATACCTCTTTATTCTTTTATTCCGGACATTGTTAGAGCTTTTCTACAATTTATGAATATTAATTACAATTATATGATGGTCAATTTAATTTCCACAATATATGATGTTTTAGCCAATCTCTCACAATACTGGTCAGTGAAAGTAATGTAAAACATTTAGTAAGCACAACTCCCTAAAATATAGCTAGGGTATGATGGATTTTGATCCCCAGGGAAAAAACATTCCAAGGTAGGGCACCAAGCAAAGAAAGGGCATGCCCATCCACTGTCCGTGCCTCTCCTGAGCAAAGGTGTGGCAAACAGGAACTGACAGTCAGGCGTCTCCTCGGATTGTGGAACCTACAGCGTAATACAAGAAGGAGGTTTCTCTTATCACTTTAAGATGGAAAAAGCAAGCTGAAGAAACTGCTTTTGCATGGTTAAATGAAAATTCAACTAGACATCCAATGACTTAAATGTGGTCATGGTGGAAGGAGCTGAAAGAAGTGGAGTAGGCAAGAGCAGGCAAGAGGGCATTATGCCACTATCTAGTGTTGTTGCCAGTCAGCAAGATTTCAGTATTGTTGGCATTAAGCTGAAGAAAATTATGAGACATCCAAAGTTTGACTGAAAAGGCAAGATTTAAGAGTGGCAGCTGATCTGAGAGAATGGTGGGCCAGACGTATGATTAACTGTGTATCGCATATGAAATGACCATACAACCGGAAGATTTAATGAGCGATATCAGGGGAAAAACATAATTATTAAACAGCATGGGGTAAAGAGTAGAACCCTGGGGAACCTTACAGGTCACCTTCTGAGAAGTGTAACAGAATGGATGGAGTTCTATCAACTGAATACAATCTTTTAAAATGGGCGTGATCCATTCCAGAACAGGTCCCTTAATCCCAACTGTGTGAGTCATTTCAAAGTGATTTCATGGGCCACACTATTGAACACCACAGATAAATTAAGCAAAAGCAAAGCAGCTGAGTCTCCCGGGTCCACAAAGGATCTTAGTTCATCCAAAGCAAGTGTGAGAGCAGTCTCAGTGCCTTTGTCTGAGTGTGGCAGAAAGATGATGTATGATGCTGTATGAAACTGCTAAATAAATCAATTATCATCAGTGGAAACATGGGGTCTCTGCAGTCATCATGGAATTTGTGTGGAAAGGGGTAAGGTACGTTTGAAAAGCTTGAAAGACCATTGAAGAGGTAACTTGAAGAGATGCTGAATTTGTGTAGCAGGAGCAGGTTGTTTCAGGAGCATAAACAAAGTGTGATGTACCGGGGAAGTAGTTTCAGTGAACTAGAGTTCTCAATCCTGAGCCAAAATGCCAGTGGTAGGTGGAGTGACATCACACATACTTTGACCTCAATGACATCACATATGACCTATGGTCCTGAATCCAAGGAAGTGATGCCACATGACCTTGATCCTGAATACATCACAATAATTGATCTCACTGAAGCCTAGTGTATAACTCAAGGATTAACAAATAAGAGATTTATAAAAACATTAGTGGTCATGCCCACCTGGATTTATCAGTATGGACTATATGTTGAATATGAACTTTGTTACTGGTTTTCATTGTTAACAAGTTATAATTTCTAATTGCTTGTAAAGCATAGAGGTGTTCAAACAGGTCAGTGAGTGTGACCTAGAGATATCTTTAGCTGTTTAGCCACCCTCATTTAATGAAAAAATCCTGAATAAAAATCACAAATATATACATACATAAAAAGACTTAGGTCATGTCTCTTCATACATTGGTCTGTTCCACAGTCATTCACATTTATCTTCCACCCACTGCAGCGTACAGCATGGAGCAGTGGGTCAGGTCACTTCATTTATTAGCTGCCGCGGGCAGTGAGGGGCAGAATTTTGCTCTTACATATGCACATCCCCTAAAAATAAATGCACTTCAGTACCAGGTATGGTTGGTCAATAATTCACTTTTCCAATGCTCTTTGTCTTTCAATTCTATGTCATTTTTATTTTTTAGTCTGTTTTTTATGTTTAAGCTATGTCTTCAGGTTAGAGAAATTCACAGTCCACAGTACATTTTCTCAGCCTTCGCACCAATAAGAATTGTATTTTCCTGTGACATGCATTAAAACTAAAAAGGGCTTCTATACCTGTTTTAAATACACTTGTCTGCTAGGACAAACCTTTACTGTTCTACTATAATTGTAAGTGATTTTTTTATTATTTGGACTTGCTATTGCAAGCAAAAGGCACCCCATTCAATTGGCATATGCTTGTGGCATTACGTTGCGTTAAAAAAAATAAGCATCTCACCAGATTGCCAGTGCCAGACCTATTGGTTTTGGCAACATTGTTTTTCATGTATTTACCATAAGAAAGTAAGGCAACAAAGTAAAACAAAATGTGCATTTTTTAGTTGGTTTCATTTCATGATTAATTCTAAAGAGTGTTGCACTGCTGAATACATCTATATTTAGAGCAATGTCCTGGTCGGAGCTGCATAAAGTAAACAGTGCCAGTCAGTACACAGTTCATCTTCTGCTCTTGACACTGCTATTGTCACCTCTGAGGTGTGCGGCAAACAAGAGCACAATATTTTTAGAAGTCCTTAATAGCATCATTCTGGTCTGTCTGCTCCGTTTCCCCTGAATTGTGGCCAGATTCAGATGCTTTGGGTGATACTAGCTCAAACCATTAACCCATCCTCCCTGACCACTGCCACAGAGTGCATGCCTTACCAAAGTTCACCACATGTGCGGCTGTGTGTACCACTGTGAAGATGAAGACAGCGTAGCCCACCAGCTCATGTAGGACAACATTCTGATCCAGCGGAAGAAATCGGACAACCCAGGTGGTCCGCAACCAAGTCAGACATCTCCGAAGCATCAACACCTTCACAAAAAGAAGATATTAAAACATCAATATTATAACTTGTGTTATATACCATTAGATACTCCTGGACGTCTATGCAGTCTCCTTACAAGAATTACTATGGCCCAATACAAAGTCTATGTTGGCCCTGACCTCAGAAGAACCACATATAAAAGGCAGCAAGAACATTTACTGGCTGAGCTGTCCTACTGGCATTGATCCTGGCTCAGTATAAGTGCAGCTGTATCCTAAAAAGACGTTCAGCTCTACCCTGCCAGTCTTTACTCTAACATGCATTAAGCAGATGCCAAGGAGGAAGTGACATCATGTAAACAACATACCAACTAGTGGCAATGCACCTGCTGCACTAAATGATAGCAACACCTCTCATTCTTTGTGTAAATCTTGCACTGCTGTAAGTGATGTGTAAAAAGTAGTAAAGCTCATAATCAGCCGAAAATGGGTAAAGTAAGTGATACTTTATTATAAGCACCTCATTCATCAAATACCAGTGGCAACTGAACCAACTAGCACTCCAATTACATTCCCACATTCCATATTACATGATGTCCTACCGTTCTAAGTTTAAGGAAAGTTTGCATTGTTGCTGTCTGCGCACATCTTCTGGGAAGCTTGCATTATCTTTAAAATAAATTGTCCAAAAAACATGGCCTAACTCATTGTTAGCTCTTGCCAGACAACGCATGCACTGTCTCTTCAAGACCTTTTGTTTTCTTTCAGTGGGTTTAGAGACAGCCATTGCTTACCATCGGTTGGCTTCATTGTCACTCTAATTTGGTTTTTCTTATTGGCCAGGTTCCATAGGCTTCCTTCCTCCTCATGTGGTTGTCCCTCCACAGGACCATGGACGCATTACTTGTGTCCTTCCACTGCTCATCTTTGTATGCAATACTTTTTTCTTTGAGTTTAAGCACAATATTCTCCGCTCATATAAACCACTATCAACTGCGTCAGCATCTTTGCTTCTCGGGGATTGGCACATGGTTCCCTTCCTATTAGGATTCTTCAGGAATGCACTGGCAAAGGGTTTGGCAGTCGGGAACCTCTCTATTAGGCCGCCATCTTGGCCATGTTCAAAGCTCTGCCTGAGACATGAGATCCTAAGAAAACTATCTCTGTATATGTTTTCTTTAGTTTTGTGGACCTGCAAATACTAAGGTCCTTATTACGAGTTCCGCGGTCCAATGGACCGCGTCGAACCCGTGGTGGCGGTCCGCGGACCACCAGACTGAGAGTCCGCCGCATTAGGACTGTGGCGGTTGGACCGCCACGGGACCGCTGCTGCTGCCAGGGATCCATGATCCCTGGAGGTGGTGCAGCGGTCTGAGGCCCCTAATATGCTGGCGGTGCCCAGCATATTAGGGGTTTCCTCACTGCCACACTTTTCATTGCGGTGAGACCGCCATGAAAATTGTAGTGTGAGGAAACAAAGGGGGCCCTACAGGGCCCCCTGTTGCCTCTGCACTATGGGGTGCATGCCGTGCCACCCTGTGTGCATGCACCCCCCAGTTCCTGCAGGGCATGGACCTGAGAGTCCATGCCCTGCAGGAACTGCCTTTGAAGCACAAAAAGGCAAAAAAATAACTCGTTCTCTGGCAGGCGTTCTTTAATGGCTTTGGCGGTCTCGGAGCGGGCGGCAGTGTGGCGGCCCCGCTACGAGACTGCCAAAGTCATAATAAGGCCCTAAAACCGAAACAGTGACTGCAAGCAATTTCAAAATAAATTATGTGGCAAAGAGCTCCTCATCTTGGTGACATTTCTGTGTGCCACAATAAGATTACCAAAGGAACACACTGTCCTCTAGTTTGGCTGAAGAGAATATCTCCTGGAAATTGCCATTTACAAGTGCTTTCATGAAATTTCTCTAATTTCTGTCATTTTTCTTCTTTTCTGTCACAGAGGCACATGTCAGAATAGTAGGTGGCGACATACACGTAATACACTTTGTCCTCTGAATACGGGGAATAACTCGTCTAAAGGGGACATTTTTTTCATTTGCCATCTTCAATTGGCATCACAGAGAATAATTAAGTAAATTAAAATATTTGGTACAGTCTTCCGGCATAACCGACCACAAAAATAACCCTACAAATCATTAGAAAAGTGCATAGTCACCCAACTGATCGCACATCTCCACAAAACTGAAATAGACTCTGGTCTATGAAAGAAATATTCTGAAAGCAGTATCCCAGACTACAGCTAGCTGCTGTCATGCCACACTGCTGCCAGATTAAATGCTATACGAGTGCTAATTAACAATAACAATAAACATAACAAAATATATGGTTTTTGTTTGCATTACATGTTTATAAATATGTATGTGTATGCGTGTCTGTGGATCTACAAGTTCATATTTTCATGTGATAAAAATGCTCAGAACACCTTAGATAATCTATCTTTATTCATATTTGCACAGTTCAATGGCAGAATCCTTGCATGCTGATAAAGCCTTATCATATGATATATACTGGATGATGATGTTCATCAACCCACACTCAAAATCTCCTAAAGATGCCCATTTCCATGTTGAAATCACACATCTACTCCTGATACATTTCAAATGTAAATATAGATATGGACCCTCCATCCTCGCCAAAGTATCCATTAATTGGTCACAACATGTAATTGTCCCTGAGCCATCATGAAAATATGGCTATATGTAAAGTCTATTTAATGTCAAATATAATAATGAAAAGTTACAATCTTTTTTTTATTTAATTTTAATGCATTGATTCCAGGAAAATCTAGTATAAAAAGGCATACCCCCAATACCTAAAATCTTAATCAAAACTCTTTCCCAACCCTTCTACAGTTCAGAGAGAAGCTGAAGATGCAGCTCTTGATAGAGCATTGCATCTCTACATAATTGGAACCATTGCTCCACAAATACTCTGACATGTTCAGAACTACTCTGATGCTCTTTAGACATTTCTGCGATCTACGAATATTGGCACATACGTATTCATACATATCCCAATTATGTCCCAGCAACAGTTCATTATCTAGCAAAAGGATTCATATAGTCAACTTAATTG
The DNA here is from genome assembly GCA_963921515.1 of Calotriton arnoldi. Lineage (NCBI taxonomy): Eukaryota > Metazoa > Chordata > Amphibia > Caudata > Salamandridae > Calotriton > Calotriton arnoldi. The sequence continues at coordinate 1,614,571 of CAWUFW010003640.1, forward strand.
GTAACAAATTCACCAAAATCTGTGGGCCTGATTCACAGAACTAACTTACGTCAAAAACGTAAAGTTAGTACTTTTCGGTATTCACAGAATACACTTACCACAACTAACTTTATGTCCGCTCCCGGGCCGGAGATTCCGGCCCTGTGGTGGAGATTCCGGCCCTGTGGCGGAATCTCCGCCTCCGGGCCGGAATACGCTCATTTAGGCCGTTTCAATGCTCAAACGGCCTAAATGAGGGTATTCCGGCCACAGTGCCGGAATCTCCGGCCCGGGAGAGGACATAAAGTTAGTTGTGGTAAGTGTATTCTGTGAATACCGAAAAGTACTAATTTTACGTTTTTGACGTAAGTTAGTTCTGTGAATCAGGCCCAGAGAGAGGAAAGGAACAGTGTGGAAAAATTGGATAGAAGATAGGAAATAGAGGATGAGAGAAGCAAATGGAAATGTACACAAACAATTTTAGATCAGGTTCAAAAACCTTATATACTTGATAGCATCCTAACATCATTGGTCAAATACACTTATTAGATATGGTTGCTTGGCACTTAATATATGCCTAGAGAATCTATCTGAGCCTCTACACCCTGGTTCAACATGAGATCCTATACACCTTGGTTCGACCTTGAGACCCACTCGGGTGAGTAGCTGCGCTTAACAAACCTATGATTAATTGACCTTGTTGAGCCATGCATGGGATCTATGATTGAACCACATTATAATGGTCATTTTCACATTTAAATGCCAGGGCATACAGGAGGAGGAATCTAAAGAGGAAAACAGTTCACAAACCAATTATTCACGACCAAAAGCAGTCACCTTTAAACTTCAGTCCCGTGTAACCTTTTGATACTTGGTGTGGTGCTCTATGGATTTTTCATCAAGTACATATGCACACATTTCTGAGTAGGTTAATGTGTGTGGGACGCTGGTGGGTGAACTATATCAATGTTGGAAAGTGGATTATTTGTAGGGGCAAATGTAGATCTGCCACTGGCAATAAGGCCACTAACACAGTATAGGGCTCAGAATAGGTCTTAGAATATTATTCCTATGCTCAATCCTTGGTAGCTTGGCTGCGAGCAGGCAGGCTTAACTTCAAAGACAGGTATGTAAAGCGTTTAAAAACACCAATTCAGTAAGTAATTAAGACACAATGCATAACAAAAATCCAACACCAATTTATAAAAATAGGAAATATGTTTATCTTTACAATGACACCAAAACGACAAAGATCCCATGTAGGGAACCGGAGATATGAATTTTCAAAGATTTAGTAATTTCTAGCACATAGAAACCTATAGCACCCTATCGGGACATCTGGTCGCAATAGACTGGGTCAAAGTCAAAGCTTCAGGTTGACCACGATGGAGCCCTGTTCGGCTACTGCTCGCGGTAGGTCCCAGTCACAGTTTTTACCTTCGGACTTAGAAACGTTTCTGGAGCTTTTGTTCGCGGGGTCCCTCAATGCTCTTCACCAGGCCGACTTCGGTGAGGGTTCGCCAGCCTCGGATTTCGCCTACTCCCGGTCAAACTCTGGAAGTAGGACCTACGGAGCTTTTCAGAGGGACATACCTGGACGGCAGGCCGGCTCTCGGTTGAAGGCAGGCGGCTTGGCTGGCCAGGTTGAGTCGGTCCCCTTATGGAGCTTTTTTCCAAAGATGCTCCAAAGTTCTCCAAACTCCTGGAACGTCTTCCTGAAGTTCCCCAAAGGGTCCCAAAGTGTCTCAAACTCACTCCAAGGGTCTGGAATATCCAAGATGGTCCTTGAAAGTTGAGGACTTCAGTTCCCACAATCCACTTGGACAAAACCCTTACAAATCCACTAGTAGTTCTCCAGATTGAGGATCCTTGGTGGTGACGTTCCAGGTGAGCTATGTTAACCTATAGCTTGCAGGGAGTCCACTCTTTAGTCCTTTTACAGCAAGGTAATCCACAGGCTGTCGTTTCAGATGGTGCAGAAGGTGCAGTCTTCAGAGTGAAGGCCTTAGGAAATGCACATCAAACTTCCAGCATGGCCCGTCTTGCTTTCTTAGGTTTCAAGCAGCAGATCTGAGGGGCTCTGCCCTTCTCAGATACTTATTCCAACTTCTCTGGGTTAAGCAGGAGGTCACTCCTGTCCAATGGGCTGCAGGGTGCCACCCAAAGGTCTGACCACTTCCTGCAGAGTGTGGCACTATTTTGGCCCAGAGTGCACCAATTCTTCCAAATTCATAATGGTTGATTTTCCAGCAGGGAGAGAAAAGCTGGCTAAACACACCCCCTGGATGACTAATCTTCATAGTCTTTCCTCCTTGCATCTGCTCATTCCTTCCTTAATCCTAGCATCTGGCTGGGGATCACAAGGGTAAAGTTATAAATAACACTGGGGTCCTCCCCTTCCCTTGAAGTCCATGGTTTACGACTCCTCCCCCTGCTTTGGCATTCCTGTGCAACAGGACACTGCCCTCCCAGCAGAGCTGTTCAACCCCAGAGGCTCTTTATCACCTCTTCAAAGAAGCCTGGCTAATCCCCTTAACTCTGACCAATCAGGACAGACCACTGGAAGGCTGAATTTGGAACTACAAACAAGAAAGTCTTACAACTTCTTGTATGTACATTTTAGGAGAAATTCAACAATATCATATTGTTGGATTTATTAATACCATTCTGGGAAGTCTTTGAATGGTACTTTGAGCATTCTCCTATCAAGAGGTATTAGTTGATAACTTTCTCCCATGTTAACCTATGTGGCTGGTGGTTTGCAATGGGAAAAATGACTTGGGCCATTTTTCCAACACCAGGGCTTATAAAAACATATTTTATAAGTACTCTGCCTATATCTACAGGACCCCATCCCTGGTATACCTAGGGGAGACTTTATGGGTTCTGAATATGCAGAAATATTACAGATCCTCCCTCCACAGTGCTCCTACCACCAAAGTCGATTTTGGGCAGCACTTTATCACAATGTGGGGAGTGAAATGTGCAAGTTCACTTTACCCAGGGCATATAAATCTCATTTTGTAAGGGTCCACCTTATAGATACCTGACCCCCCACCCCTGGGACACCTAGGGGAGACCCTGGGGGTACCTGATATGCCCAAACATTGTAGGTTAACCATTTTTAAGTGCCCCAAACACAAAAATCGAGTTTGGGCACAATTTACTTTTTAAAAGCAGTCCTGCAGCACAGGGCTACTTTTAAACTGACCTCAGGCGCAGCAGTGCAAACATGCAAGTGCAGAAAAGGGCTGCTGGCCTCCAAACTACCATGCCCTACTATATACTAGGGACTAAGAGGTAGTTTCAACCCCCCTGCCCTAATATGTACTGGGGCCCTATGTGTGTGCCAATCACAGGGGTACCCCAACCCTTAGTGTACCCTAGTGTTTGTAGTTGTTTTCACTATATTCTAATGTTTTTCAGCATAGCACCTGCCCTGGGCCTGGTTAGGCAGAGCCCAGGGTCAGTCAGAGTCAGTTACCACCAGTACCAGTCAGCAAAAAGTTGGGGGGTGCCCAGGGCACAGGATGACTTTGCAACAATCAAGAGGTCAATGAATGATAATGTCACAATAGGTTTTACTTACCAACCACATGTTATCAAAGGAACAATCCGTAACCCCTGTTGTTGTGCGGCTAGTGATGATGTAAGACTGGGCAAGAGCTAAAGCTTTTTACTTTTCACTGGATGGTCCTTTGAAATCTGGGCATGTTAAAATCAAACGTGTGTAAATACCGTGGGGTGTCTGACGTTGAGGTTGAAAGAGCATGGAATTAATTATACATTGTTGATGTGGTACTGCAAAAAACACGTCATAAAACAAAAAGCAACTATTGCAGAACTGTATCTAGTTGGAGAGTTTTATTAGATTTTTTGTTTCCATTAATTACTGAAAGATTAATCGCAGGATGTTAATGTCAGAGTAAGCCATTTTGGGAGTGTTTTCATTAGCACAAGACTATACATTTCGATGTAAATCTTTTTAAAACTTCTTACCATCACCTACCCCTTACCCCAGCCATTCATACTTATCTGCTCATTTCCCTATATTTTTTCTTTGGCATTATTCCCTTAGCTGTCTAGTCTCTTTTATATGCACTTTGTGCGTCAGTGCTTTGTCGCTGGTAACATTGAGGGGCAGATTTACAAGCCCCTTGCGCCACTTTTACGCCGCCGTTGCGTCACTTTTGTGACGCAGCGGCGGCATAAACAATGCGCCACTATGCGACATATTTACAGCGTGACGCATCTAGTGAGATGCGTCACGCTGTAAAGCCCTGCGCTACATTATACCTGCGTAATGTATAAAGTATGCAGGGTGGGCGTTCCGTCGCAAGGAAGCCCCGTAAAAGTGACGCAGTGAAATGTACAAGATTTCACTGAGTCACTTTTACGTCCCCGCTGCGTCAAAACCTTACGCCTGCTTGTAGCAGGCGTAAGGAGTGATGCAGCACAGCAACTATAGGGCACCCCTGACCAGTGCTGGAGTTGCGTCGTGCTTGCGACACGACTCCAGCACTGCGTCACCCTTACGCCGACAGATGCGTCACGCATCTGTCTATCCTTGTGCCATGGTGCGCCGCATTGTAAATGCGGCGCATCCATGGTGGCGCAAGGTGTTTCTTGAGTCACGCAAAATAACTGGCGCATCCCTGCTGATATGCAGGGATGCGCCAATTATTGTAAATCTGCCCCTGAGTGTCTTAGCGTGCCCCCGGCATCTGTAAATCTGTAAGCGCTTCTTTAGCAGCAGCCCACGAACGCTCGCCTGAGCCACGCGTTTTCAGCCAGTTATGCGCTTACTTTGATATGTGGTGCTGAATTAAGCTTGGTGTCAGAAACTACTGACGTGGGGTGGTTTTAATAGCATTTCGCTGTCTTAATACATGGTGGCAGCAGTTCACAAGAACTAAGTGTGTTACATACTGAATCCTATTGAAGAAGGCTTCAAACAACACAAAGTGAACATATTAGCTTGCATGGTGTGGGAAATTATTTTAAGTTTAACAAAGAGAAGCTATCATCCTGAGTGAATAAAAGAAAAAAAGAGAAAATGTAGCAGCGAGGGAACAAAAGAAAAGGAAAATTTACATATGTGCATATGCTACAGGCTGATGGCTAAATAATAGGTGTTTTATAGTTCGTCAACAAAAGAGTACAGAGCCATGACCTGCCCTAAATAGGTAATGCATTAATCATTAACAGCTGTTGGTTGCAGGCAGACCACTTATGTGTTCAGGTGAAGGCAAGGGTGTAAATGATATGCACTGCACCTTTCACATGGAAACCGGTATTGAATACATCAGAAAACCTTGAAGTGACGTGTTATTTAAGCCAGTACCAACAAGGTGATCGGTGGCAGGCACACCGGATTGTTTTTACTCTGAAAGAATCTGCTACTTACATCTACAGTAATTTATTTGGAGGAAGTCATATGGGTGGCACATGGCTTGACCTTTCACCTCTGACAGTGGATTACCCAGTTTGAGGGATTCTATTGTATTGGTTTAAACATGCAGGGGCTTATTTACAAGGCCCTTGCGCCACTTGTGCGTCACTTTTCTCATGTTAAAAATGACGCAAAAGTGGCGCAAGGGGCTTGTAAATCTGCCCCGCAGAATGCAGCGCCTCATGCCAGGATACAGCCAATATGGTGAAGTGGTATTTTTAAACTATTCCAGAATCTGTAGGACTAATTTGGTGCAGAAAGGAAGTGGTATTTATTGCTACATTTCTTGGGGGCCAAAGGACAGGAAATCTCTGACAATTTATAAAAGCTTACACAGGAAGAAGAGGCCTCTATGAATTTGAAGTGTGACAAAAAAAACGTGACTTGCGTTTTATGACATGTACTAAAATAGAAAGGTACTGCCTTGGCAAGCGAGTCAAAGGGGAAAATGAGGGAGTAGAGGAGTTTCTGGCAGCCCTAAGAAAATGAGCTGAAAGCTGTATATTTGGCCAGTTAACTGATTAGCTTATTAGTGATCAATCTGTGCTTAATTGCAATTATGAAAAGATAAGGGAAGAGTTATGGCTAAAGGACGAGCCCCCTTTAAGTCAGGTGATCATCACTGCCAAGGGGGTAGAACACATACCTAAGTGGGTGGAAACAATTAAGAATGATGGTGTGACAGTGGAGAGTGTGCCTGCAAACATCAATGTCATAGGAAGAGAGGCAAGGAAAAATATAGATAATGCTAATGTGTCTGGCAGCAAATTTGTGAAACGATGCTCCAGATTTCACATGGTTGGGCAGATGACAAATAATAAATCCTGTCTGACAAGCAGAGCTGTGTGCAATAGGCATGGAAGAAGGGGCACTTCTTGAAATGCTGGTAACATGGTTTGGAGGTTGTCCAGAAGAGGTCAGTGAACGAGCTTTGTGATGAGGTTGTATTCCAGTTGATGGGCAAGGTTAATGGTCATCCCTCTGATGCAGTTGATCTAGAAGAAAAGATATTATAGACATTTTTTTTTTTTTACGGAGTTTTATATAGCGCGAACTTGACCCGAAGTTATCGGGTATCAGAGCGCTTTACATAGCACCAGTTGCGTTACATGAGGACACATTCATTTAAAAAAAAAAAAAAATTTTAGGCGCGGGGAGATTAAGTGATTTGCCCAGAATCACAGGATGTGATATATATGATTATGCTCGCGGATAGCCATTATCCTGCAAGGGACTTACTCTATATACAAGGGGAAAGTTAAGCTGAACAGGATGGGCACTATGTCAGGTGGGTATGGTAGGCAATCTATCAAAATGCTAGGGATTTTCCAGACATCTGTTGAGTACTATGGGAAGGTCATAGTGTGCATGGTGTATGTGCCCGTCGAATTATACTTAATCATTGGCTGGCACTCAAGAAGAAGCTGAGGACATATTTGGACCCCAATGAAACTCCACAGTGGTGTGGGTGAAAAAAGGAAGGTGTTCAGAAGTGGAAGAAAATTGTTCTGACTTTAAAAGTTTTTTCCTCTGAGAATTTAGTGGAACTTTAGGATGTCTTAAAAATTAGATTCACAAAATAAATATGAAGGTAGATGCCAAGCAGCTGGTGTCTAGGGAGGTCAGATGGCTACTGAAAGTGGTTCATGAGGCGGTGAAGAAAGAACTTGTGAGACTGTGTGAGGAAGTGGTCATTGTGCCTGTTAAAGCCTCTGAATGAGTGGTGCTGATTGTCATTGCCATGATGGTGTCAAGTGAAATAAGGCTGAGTTTTGACCGGTGTGCGCTCAATAAACAGGTGGTGGGGGATAGAGATACTGAGTGGCGTTGTGTGTTAGCAGGGCACCAGGTACTTTATGACTCTGGATTTGGCCTCCGCATATCATCAGATTAGTCTTCCTGATGCAAGCCAGAACTCGACATGTTTTATCACACCTTTGGGGACTACAAGCTTGCTTGCATGCCGTTTGTACTAGTGTCAGTGGCATCGGTTTCCAAGAAGGCTATGATGTCAGAGTTAGGGGTAAAGTAATCCCAAGCTGACTTTTTGATTTTTGGTATTTCGTCTATAAAGCACAAATCCAGGGTTAAGGAGGTACTCAAGCAGTTTCAGGGACATTGCTTAATGTTGAGGGTTGACAAATGTTTCTTTGGAAAGGAAGACATTTGCTATTTGGAGCATTGTGAATCTTTCTCTGGTGTAAAATCCAAGACAGAACTGGTAGAAGCGATTCAAAAAATGGAGACACCAAAGAACAAGGGGCATTTGCCTTTCCTGGAAATGATTGAGCTCTACAGCCATTTTGTAGAAAGGCTGGCAGAGAAGGCACTTTCACCAAGGGTCATACTTAAAAATAATGTGAAATATATTTGGATCGGTGATTTCCACATTGTTAAGGAGGCCTAAGGGAAGGCTTCATGTTTGAAAAGCATTTCCTCCTCACCATCGCAAGGCCTAAAGGATAGGGGGCAGTTCTGGAAGAAATGGTAGGATAAGTTGAGCAAACTAATGCCTTTGCGTTGAGGGCATTGAGAGGAGTAGAACTGAACTATTCAATTATAGAATAAGAGGCAATGGCGGTGCTGCTATGGGCCAACAAGTTTCGCAGTTTTGTTTGGGGTGAGGTATTTTCCGTGAGGACCGACCACAAGCCCCTAAAGGAGATTTTTTAAAGGAACAGGCTTGGATCAGTTTCAGCTCATATCAGATGTTAGCTCATTAGATTGCAGAAGTATACCTTCACCGTGCGTTACATCCCTAGAGTGCACTATTTGCAGCAGATTGTTTATCACATTTAGTCTTAGAGGAGTAGGTTGGAGATGCAGAACAGGATGGGTCTTTTGGGATGGGAAAATGTGTGTGGTTACTGGTGGTGTACTCTTGGAGGATGATTGGCGGAGGGAAGTGTTAGAGTACAAGGATTTGTAGGAGGTGGTCAGAGCACTGAAGGAGGGTTGGAAAACTAAGCTTAGAATGGGTGCAGGAGTAAGAGGTTTCTGGATGGTGAAGGTTGAATTCGCTGAGAGGGATGGTTTGGTGTTCAGATGTTTGCGGCTTGTAGTGTCTACGTCTCTAAGGAAGTGTATTATGGAATCGGTTCATGAGTTACACCAGACGTTGTTAAGACCAAGGAGAGGTTGCAGATTGATATCTGGTGGCCAGGACAAGACACAGAGGTTGAGCCCATGGCGAGAGAATATTGGGAGTGACAAGTTTCTCAAAACTTTCACACAATCTATGAATTGCAGGAAGTTGTGTGTTCCATGGGAAGAAGTATCCTTGGATCTAATGGACTCTGCCTGGAGAGCTTGCCTTCCCCTATGCCCTGATACTCGTCGATCTGTTGTTAATGTGGCCTGAGGTAGGTTGGGTGAATGATATCAGTTAAAGGGTCTGACAAAGTATCTAGAGGAGTTTATCAGGAGAGAGACATATCCCAAGGAAATCTTAAGAAACAATGGGGTACACTTTTGTTTCTGTAAGACTGAAGATTACCTCAGAGCATATTGTTTAGTTCATAAAAAGGGGAACTCTATTATCTGCAAACATCAGCATGGCAGAGAGAGATTCAATCGTACACTCAAGGAAGGGATCCAACTGCAGGGTATGTGGGTTGGACGAGAAGAAGGAACTACATACAAAAATTATTTCTTACGGATTACCTCATACAAGACTACAGGAAAACACTCTTTGAACTGTTAAGAGAGAGAAATCCCAACATCAGATTGGTTCCAGTTTGGATGGACTGGAGGAAGGGGTGTGTTAGGCTCTCCTTTGAGGATGAGTGGAGGGAGAAATAAATGGCTTTACAGTGGAAGAAAAAGGTTTTCTTGTGAGAAAAGCCATCAAGGAAGGTAATGCCAAGAGGGGCAATTGGGTGTGAATAAAGATGCCCATAGACAGAGAAAAGGATCGAAGTTCATCAAACACATGAGTATCACCAACTTGTTCAGAAATGAAGACCTTAGATGGAAGGTTATGGAATTTGAACAGAGTGTCTTTGTGTGGAGTGATGATGAGGTTATTGGTCGCAGTAAACTTTACCACGGTGTTCTAGCGGCGTGAGAGAAAATGAAATTGGTGGCAGAAGTGAGCAATGTGGTGTGAGTGTTCAGCAGAAAATGACCTTGAAGAGAACATCCTATGTAAAGGATTACTTGGCATAATGATGTTTCCCTCACAGCGTATGTAGGCTTCTCTTACGTTTCCGCTGTACTTCTCTGCATTATCATACATGTGTTTATTTAGAGACTTCCTTGTGGGTTAATTTCCAAATATGGAAGTTTACAGTTTATTTAAATCCTCCATGTATTACCCTGATCCTAGCTCACCTTTTATGCTTTCACTATTTGGTTTATTTCTTTCTGCTTTGTTGTTTGTAGGAGAAAGGTGCTTGGTATCCTGCTCTCTCTCCTTCCCTTCACTACATGCCTGTGTTCTACCGTAATGCTCCATCAGGGAACACCTTTTATGAACATTCTGGAAGCAGCAGTTGCTGTTAGGCTGCGGATCACATGTGTTGGAATAAACACATGCTCCCAAGTTACATGCATTTAGTCTCTTTCACTCACACTTTCACATTTATGTATTTATTTTTTGTTCTTTTACGAGGGCCTGGCAGCTGTAAAGTGGTGCTGTGTTGCTTGCATCCTTTTTTTCACATTGCACTCACTGTCTATTCATATTTTTGTACATTTTAGTATACCATATTGACATTGTTGTCCACAATATTAGAATGCTAAATTAACAAGCATTTGCAATGCAATAGGTCTCGCATTTGTGAGAGTTTGAGCTATTGGCATTGTAAATGACAACGCCTTTTATTTGAGTTTTGAAAACTTGCAAACGGTGTGTAAATACGCACTTTCTACTTATAGAAGCAAGGCTGGCAGTAAAAGAGGCGCAGTTACTGGCAGCGTTGCTTCTCGTAAGCAAGGACTATAAACACCGCTTGCACGTTTTCAAAACACATAAATAAAAAGCATTGTCATTTACAATGCCAATAGCTCAAACTCTCGCAAATCCGAGACCTATTGCAAAAGATAAAACAAAAAAAAGGTAGTTTTTTTTTTTTTTTAACACTATCACAATGCTCCTACACTGAAGCCCTTACAGGCTTACACCCTTTCATGCAGATAGTTCAACGCAAATGGAGTCGGAGAGGAGTCCATTTAAAAGAGAGAGACGGACGGAGTTTGGGGTGGGAGGAGGGGAGAGCGGGCATTTGAGGGTGAGAGAGTTTGACGAACAGAGACAGGCAGAGTTTGGGCTTGAGGGAGAGGGGACATTTTAGAAGAGAGAGACAGACAGACTTTTGGGGTGGAAGGATGGATGCTGGGATTAAAGCATCTCAAAGTAATACTTTATAAACACTAGAACACCAACAAAAACGGAGACAGGCTTCAGTCAAGTACACACAAAAAAAGAAGTTGTTTACGAGGTGCGGCAACTGCTCCCCGGCCCTTCCCCAGGGAGGATCTTCAGCCTTCTGTAAACAAAGCTTGGGGTTTAAAAAGTAACACCAGGAGGCGAGCTTTGTGAAAATCAGTCTATGGTTATGCTGCAGCAACATGCTCTTTACAGTGTAGTCAGGGGAATCGTGCAGCAATATAAAAATAAATAATATGTACATATGTAATAAAAGCTTCTAGAGCGTGCTGCTGAGAGGCGCAGCCTGATTTTGGTTCTAATTGCAGCCGATATGGAATACGCCTTATGGGCAGCAGGGGTGCGAGGGGCACAGTGTGTGTGATACTCCGGTCTCCCTCCCGAAGCCCCCTCCCCGCCGCACCGTCCGGTAGTCCAGGACACTCTCGCAGCATTGAAGGGAGGGGGCGAGATTAAGCAGCGGCGGGGCGTGTGGGGGAATGGGAGATAAAGCTGCGGTGGGCCAGGGAAATGCTACTTTCAAGATTTAATGCAGATTACTCGCTGCACGCGGCACCCAGACAGGAGGTCTGTGCATGTTTGCAGAGGCCCCAGGAGGCGAAAAGAGCAAGACAAGCATCATTATGTCACGTTCACTGTGCACTCACATACACTAGTTCAGATTCTGCCTTTCTTGTCCATTCATCATTAAATAGTAGGTGTATGCTATGGTAAGTATTCTCACGATCCTTATGCAAGGGGTAGCCAGAAGTGCATCATGAAAGGAATTAGTAATTCAAGGATGGCCCACGTCTAAGCCCAGGTCACCTTTATAAGGTGGGGCCAAAGGTCAAGTGGCCTTTTGACTTCTGGCCCACAGCCACCTGCTCCCTGCTGTTTCTGCTGAACAACACTCAAAGGTGATTCTTATGTTAGGTTTAGCCAGCAAGTCCAAAAGCGATCCAGAATGTGTCATAAATGGTGTTACTCTTAGGACTAGCTAGCATGCACTCAGCAACAGCTGTAACATGACATGTACTCCAGGGGTATCCAAGTCACTGATGAGCAAACACATATATAATGATGCACATAGTCACAGCAAGACATCGAACCTGCACATTTTCAAACTCAGTTAGGATAATGTAAACAGTTAGGTTAAGTCACATATGGAATAGCTTGGGACCTAACACAGATCACGCTGTTGCTACATTCAGTGGTAGGCTGTGGTCTTAGTAAGTTTACAATAGTGGCATTTGAACCTGTGCGTCGCACATCGCTTTCTTCTACAAAAACACTAATGTATTGAGCGATCTTATTGGAACCCAGCACAAAGATTGACGATTGCTTTCTGCTCTCGTTTCCTTCGGCTGCAAACTCTCCAATTGCCATATGTTAATCATCACTCTCCTATAATATGTATTAAACGGCTTTGCAAGAGTTAACCTTTGATGCCGAAAGAGCCATGATGCCTACCTACAGCAAAGACGCAAAGCAGAGTCCTGTAATGAATGTGTTGACACACGTGAATTTCAATGTAATAAAACTCGGACCAAAAGATATGCTCGCTTTTTGAACCTCTTGAGCCGTGAAGCGCGCACACCATTAAGTGATGTGAAGGCACAGAGTTTGAAATGTTAGTGTGGTGAGATCAAACGCTATGCAAACAGTCTACAGAATTAACATGGGGGTGGGGGTTACAGGAATGTAACATTTTAAAAAGAAAAATGCAGCTTTCTTTCATACTTGAACATTGTGTAAATCGATTTTTATCTCCCTTGTTCCCTGAACTGTCAGGTTAAAGGATGCACAGAGTGTTCCTTTCAGTCTCTTTAACAGCTTTTATGGCGCGGTCAGACATTACAAGGTGAAAGCTGCACGGAAAGCTTGGGAGACATTTGTGTAGGCACGGAGGAGCTGGACACTCGCACACTCGAGGTTTCACCCGAGTCTCGACCCCTTAATGCTAGGGCTCTTATGCTGAAAACAGTGCTTTAAATGGGCAGATACTGTCCGGTGCGGAGTACCTGCACTTCAAGGTGAAAGAGAGAGTACCTGCACTTGTCAACAAAGCTGCAATATATTTAATGGGAGAGTACCGGCACTTTATATTTTCATTTAAAGCACCCCCAGGCAGCGCACGCGGGGCAAGCGCTTCGTTAGCAGACAGACTATGTCCCATATATCCTGACTCACCGTACACCTGGGGGTGTTGTGAATTGGATATATTTGGTGTGTAGCGGAATTGTGTTGTGGAGTGGAATTGCAGGCCCTCCAGCGCTGCAGTTACACGACTACATGAGACAATAGGAAGAGCACACACAGGGTGAGCATAACAGGGAAGGGGAAGGGCGACAAAGAACAACTGCAAGGGGGAGATGTACAGGAGGGAAAACGCTGGCAAACACACATGGGCAAGCACACCAGGGAAGGAGGAGGGGTACAAAGAACAACGTTGGTGTAGAGAATTAACATGCCCGTCTGTGTTTAAAAGGCTAGTTCGGTGATTTCTTTGACGTGTACCTGAACCAAAGTATTGGGGGCCATGATCACTTGCCAGGTACTGTGGGGACAGGGGCACAAGGACAGACCCCTTTAGATGTGCGTGAGATGTATGAGTCTGCTGGTTTGGAGGGGGCGAAGAGTGAAGTGGTATTGTAATGACTGTGCGTCATCCCCCACAACACCTCTGCTGATTACCGTGTGAAAGTAAAGTGCCAAGGCCGACACTTGAGGTAAAGGAAGCGGTCCGGGACCCCAACAGGCGACAACTGCCCCGCTCCGCGCTCATCAGCACATCCCATGTTTGTGAAAGTGGGGACGACAAAGAAGAGACGGCTTCTTTGAGGGAATGCGCTTTGTGTGATCCGAGACACAGCGCAAAGGCTTGCCCACCAACCCCCGGACGGAACAGCAACATAACATCGCACACGTTTCGTGGAATTTCATTTTCCTCGCCACATGGGACAAACAGCCGTGGCGTGTCAACAAAAAACTACCGAGTGAGCAGGGACAATAAAACTACCGAGTGAGCAGGGACAATGCACATTTCACACACCGGGAGCTGCACAAACACACTCGCTCCAATCGAAGCAAAACACTGCGGGGGAAGGGGTGCCGCACGCTCGTGGGAAGCACCCCGGTAAAAATTTAAAAATGCTCATATTCTGGATTTATCCCGGGCTCCAAGCAAAACACTACGGGGGAAGGAGGTGCCGCACGCTCGGGGAAAGCCGCACCGGAGCCCTAAGAGCCAAACAAGCAGAATAAGCATGGAATCGAAACCTGTGGTGCGCGTGAACCGAACGCGGGAATCGAAACCAGTGGTGCGCGCGCACCACAGAGGGGGGAGGCGAGGGAGCCTGTCGTCTGTGCCGCGCGCTGATGCGCGTCCTAGACACGGACGGGAATGGGCGGAGCAAAGGCGGGACAAGCGCCCGCCTTTGCCCAATCGCGTGCCGTTTAAAAAAAAACGCACGCTACAGCCAATGTGGGCTTCTGAAAACAAAACCACACGCACGAGCGTGTGGGTCGTTTTCAGAAGCCCTTTCTAAAGGTCTCGCGCTGCGCGAGCAGTGCTGCGCACTGCAACGACAGGCGCGAGACCTAAAAATGGATATCATGTGTTATGCGGCATGTGCAAGCTTGCATCACGACACGTGTGCGTACATGCGTCATGACACAGGTATGCGCATGGGCGGCCATCTATGCGTGGGTTTATTTTAATAGAAAACCAATTGTAAGTTTGCCAGCCATTCATGCGCGGTAAAAATCATTAACAAAGTAAACAGTTCAGCCCTTTAGAGCCAAGACCTGCTGGCTTTTCCATTGCTTGTTTATAACTCCATTCCCACAATGGGGTTCAACTTCCGAACTCGACAAATGTTGCAAGAGCAACAGCACGGCAAGGATGGAGAGAGTGGTGAAAAGATACATGACAGCCAAAAGGGAGATAGTGTAGAGGTGAGACAGATGGTGAGAGAGAAAGAGAGAGAAAGAGAGAGAGAGAGAGAGACAGAGAGAGAGAGAGAGAGACAGGGAAGTAGCCAGAAAATGTAAATACCCCCACTTAGAACCAAAGCTCTTTTGACACCAAGCAAGAGAAGAAAGTCATTGCGACCCACCCCAGAAGAGCTCTCTTGTCTCTTCCATCCAAGCATTTAGCCATTCATCCTTTCAATCTTTCCATCCACCTGCTGATATCCACCATTTCACCTTTAGATTCTGTCATCCGTTCATTCTTTTATCTATCATTCAGTCTTTCACCATTCCGTCCGTCCCCATTCATAACCAAACCTGTCCCTCCTCCTTCAAACCTATCCATCCATCCATCCATCCATCCATCCATCTATCTATCCATCCATCCACCCTTTCACTCATCCATCCATCCACCCATCCATCCTTTCAGTCATTCATCTATCCATCCTTTCGCTCATCCATTCATCCAGCTTTTCACACTGGCCATCCATCTATCCACCTTTTCACTCCATCCATTCACCGTTTCACTCATCCATCCACCTTTTCACCCATCCATCCACTCATCCAT
This sequence comes from Calotriton arnoldi, assembly GCA_963921515.1. NCBI lineage: Eukaryota > Metazoa > Chordata > Amphibia > Caudata > Salamandridae > Calotriton > Calotriton arnoldi. Next base: position 1,629,913 of record CAWUFW010003640.1, read on the forward strand.
CCATTCACCCTTTCACTCATCCATCCATCCTTTCACTCACTCATCCATCCACACTTTCACTCATTTGTCCATCTAGTCACCTTCCCTTTCATTCATCCATTAATTCTTTCAGTAATCCATTAACCCTTTCATCCATCCACCCACTCTCCCTTTCACTCATCCATCCATCCATCCCCCTCCCTTTCACTCATGCATCCATTCACTCATCCATCCTTGCATTCAATCCTTTTACTCATCCATTCATGCATCCTTTCACTCATCCATTCATCTTTTCACTCATCCATCCAGCCATCCATCCTTTTGCTCATCCATCCATCCACCCACCCTTTCACTCTTTCTACCTATTCACCCTTTAACTCCAACCATCCATCCATTCATCCATCATCCATCCATCTTCCCTTTCACGCATCCATCCATTCTTTCACTCGTCCATCCATCCTTAAATCCATCTACCCAACCATCCATCCACTCATTCCTCCTTACATGCAATCTTTCCAAGTATTCATACATCCATCCTTTCTCTCATCATCCATCCACCCTTTCACTTGTTCGTCCATCCATCCATCCACCCTCCCTTTCTCTCATGCATCGATTCTTTCATCCATCCACCCATCTTTCATTCAGCCATCCAACCTTTTCCTCATCCATCCACCCACCCTTTCACTCTGGAAATCCAGACATCCTTTCACTCCATCCATTTATCCATCCTCCATTTTACTCATTCATCCATCATTCTTCCGTCCATCATCCATCTGCCCATCCATCCATTTACCCTCCCTTACACTCATCCATCCATTTTTACTTTCATCCATCCTTACATTCAAACCCTTTACTCATTCATCTATTCATCCTTTCTCTCATCATCCATCCACCTTTTCACTCATCCATCCACCCTTCCTTTCACTAATCCATCCATTCTTTCTCTCATTCATCCATCCTAAAACTCATTCATCCATCATCCACCCATCCACCTTTTCACTCACCCATCATCTACCCATCCACCTTTTCACTCACCAATCCATCCACCCTTTCGCTTATCCATCCATCCAACCATTTACTCACTCACTCATCCACCGAGCCTTTCATGTTAATCATGAGCCTTTCTCTGTTGCAGTTGCAAACAGATGAGGTCCATAATGAACTCCACCCCCGCTGTAGCTGCTAAAGTGGGGGTTCAAGACGCCCCTGGAAAGAACAGTATTGACACAGAAGAGTAAGGGGAAAAAGAGGAGATGGGAGACACGAGTGGGCAGCATCTGTTCGCCAAAGAATAGGAAATTGAGGTAGCAGGCAGTGAGAATATATCATAGAGATAGAGGGACAAGGAACAAAGGAACAATATAAGTGGGTTGGCAAATGAGCAGAAAGACAGATAAGCATGGAAGAAAGAAGTGGGCAGCATCAACAGACGAAAAAACCCAATTAAGCAGTGGACAGAGGGAATATGAAACATGTGAAGGCAGAAAGGAAGGCAGGAGTGGATTGAACAGTAGGATGATCAGCCAAGATGAGAAGTGACAAAAAAATACGTCAACAAGGAAGGAAGTTGACGGGGTTGAAGGCAGTGAAAGTGGTGTTGTAAAAAAAGAGGAGTTGTGAAAACGAGGAGACGGCAGCCTGGAGCAACAAACAGAAGACCAAATAGATAGAAGAGTGGTGAGATAGAAGATGCATGTTAGAAGAACAACAATACTAGAGCATGTAGAATTGATGAATGAGAGACAGATCAGAAGAAAGATCGAAAAGGGCACTGTTAGGGAAGGTGACACCAAAAAAAGCTGGCAGAAGCTGGAAAACAAAGCATCAGGAAGACAGTCTGCCACAGAGTTGTGGAGAGAAAGGCAGGCATACAAGAGCAGGGAGACAAGACAAAAGACACCATTGTCTAAGGTTTTTTTTAATGTAAAGTAAGATATTATTACAATTTCTAACTATAAAGTCATTTTAACATTTGTTTTTTCAGTGAATTTCTATGTCTTTTAAAATGTAAAGTAAGATGTCCATCACTGTGTATGGCATGTGGTTGTGGGGATGGGCGCAGGGCCTGGCCGCAGGCTGGTGCCCAACCCCCTTTTTTAAATTTTTAAGTGCCCAGTATCTGCCACGATTCCCAAGGGAGCTACACTAGGCCTCAGGGTGGATCCATGAAATCCCCCACAAAAACATACTTTTTAAAATTCAGCCCGAGATGTCCCTCTCCCCCAAGTCCCATGGGGTGAAGGTACTCCTACCCTGCCCCCTTATATCTTATTTCATTGTATTTTGTTGATATGGGTTGCAGATGTATGTTTCAAATTAGATTGAGGCTTAAAGCCAAAGTCTGTCAAAAAATCTGTGCGAAAGGCCAATGCTTCTCTTGACAATAGATTATCCACTAGTGAATGTCTGGCCCGTGTTAAATAGCTGAAATATAGTGCAATAGACAAATTGTATGTAACAAGGATGGTTATAAGGTGTGACTGTTTATTTCCAGAATTTCGCTGAAGATTTTGAGACACTACAGACAGTTGAATAATGTAGAATGTAGGGGAGAGCCATATAGAGGTGGTTTAACTCACACTGGAGTTGTAAGCATAGCTCTGAGGTTCTATGCCATGTGCTTATCACAGGAATGTTTCTAGAATATTTTAACAAACCATAGAGGGTTCTTCACAGGGCCTGGCAGAAGATGTTTTAGCAATAAATACCTGCCAATCTTTTGACTTAAAATTGAGGGTCATAAGATAAAGGTGATCACTTTAAGGTGAATAGAGCACAGACTCGTTTTTGGAGGTTTAAAAAATGGAGTGACCTCATTAAGCTCTATGGAGGCATTTTGTTTGTTATATGGATGAACATCAGTACAAAGAGGTTTATAATCACCAAATGTAAGTCACTTGACAGATATGCTATGTGTCCAGCATGTTGTCAAACCATTATCACATGAGGTTCATTATCACATGATTGGTGACAGATGTAGCGTGTTCAATTACATCAAGTCCCTAAACCCTATATGTCACTGCCACAAGGATAGAATTACGGCCTCAGTGATGTCATCAATGATGTCATTTGAGATGTCATCAGTGATATAGTTAATGATGTCATGTAACGTCATGAGTGATGTATTATGTGAGCTCATAAGCAGTGACTGGTGGGGCATAAGCTACAGTCAGCTCAGTAAACTATAACTTGTGAATTTCAGAGTTTCTTTGGTTTTTAAACTTTGGGCTTTATCTCAATTCAATACCTAACTATAATGTCACTTTAACCTTTGCTTTGTTTCAGTGAATTTCTGTTTTTTGGATCCTATTCAGCTAATGCCCCCTGGATCTCCAGAAGTTTAAGTGCCTGGAAATCAGGGTTTTTAAAAAACTTTTTCAGGACACAGGATGGAGTCCGTGAGTCCTGTAATGACAGCTGCAACATTTTTTTCTGAGTTGCAGCAAGACAATAAGACCGGCATTGGTACGGCGGAACCAAATGGCCACCGGGAGCAAAGCTCTCCAATCAGAAGGCCCAATGTTTTACATTTTTGGCACTGCAGGACTCCTGCAGGACCAACCGTCCAGATATACCTAACTTTTTAACCCCTTCAAACTGAACCTCAACCCCTCTTTAAATGCTAATTTCTCAAAAATGTCAGTATAGATTCACATCAAATAACAAAAAGCAAGCTTTCTGAGTAAAGTTGAAACTTTCTGCCAAATCTGGTGTAATACAGGATTGAATGATTCTATACCTTGGAACCAATTAAATCAAGAGTAGTCATATATCCCCTTCTGGGATTATGTCCTTCGAAAGTTCCATGTGGCATTGTTAAACATTAGGAGTACTCAGGACATTGTCAGCACCCACAGTACCTTTATATCTGACGAAATAAAATAGTTTGGAGTAATCATCTTAATCACAATATCTCTTTTTTTGTGTGTGTATATATCGTTTCGATTTGGCTACTACTCCCTTCTGTGCCAACTTAGTTAAAAAGTTTCAAGTGGTTCTTTTATCTTCCTTTTATCATCTTTTTTGGCGGTCCTCCGACATAGACAATTTTTCCATCAGCCTATATAATACAGGCAATGGGCAGTATCCACTCCCATTGCCCTCCCGTGTTTCTATGGGCTTTAATAACTATCATAACATCCAGTCTTCATTATTCTCACATTTCTAAGAGATAAAATATCTTGTTTGACCTAGTCAAAGTCCTCGTTTTCCTGGCTGTCTATTCTTCCGTGATATCTCGGGTTTGTCTCCTATTTGGCACTACAATCCCCAGCGTCCCTAGCGGCCCCGACGAGCCTCCGGTAATCATCATAGCGCAACCCGGAAGTGGACTGGGTCTCCATTTCCTGGGTTCGCGTGTCATCTTTACCACTTTAAATTTGGCTGTCAGGACATATGAAGTACAGAGCCGGCGGGACCGAGACCTAGTAGGTTTATCGTGGGGAAGGATCTTTGGAATCGTGAGTAAGGGTGAATGGAATGAATTGACTGAGACATAAGCGCAACACTCCATGATTTGGAGGTTTTGTTGGTATCTGAGTTTATTTACATTAAGATTGGTTAATCTATGTGTCTTTTTTCCAATTTTCTCTTCCTTTTCTTTCACGTTTTTTCCATTCATCTGCAAAACCAACTAATGATAACAACATGACTCGGGGCTTCTATCACACTAGTGTGTGACTACAAGACTACCCCTTTGTTGCGAAGCCCGACGCAAAGCATTACTCCACCGTAATAGGGGTAAGATGGGTGGTTGTGAATGCGAGCCTAATGACGAGGGAGTATGGCGGATGTTGAGTTACAGAATGAGTGTATTGCGGAACACACTATGAATCACAGACACACGATTGCAGTTAATGTCAGTTTGCGGAAACAGTCCGCCACTGCACTTCTACTTTCTCTAGATCACGCAATGGAATGAATCTATGAGTTAAAGTGGTATCACACACGCCAAATAAAGGCTAGTGAGTGAGTCGTTTCCTCATCATCCAACGTGGCACGAAGGTGAGGAGTATTTTCACTGAATTAAGAAGGCATATTCATTTAGAAAGATTCTTACACTATGTCTCTTTGTTTTGTTGTTTCTTTCTTTACAGATGGAGCGATCAACTCTGTGTCCTAAACAGGAGTAGCTTAAGGAGCAGCTATCTGCCCTTATTATAATTAGGGTAGGAAATTCCCTCTCCCTTTCATTTACTTTCCAGGGGTGTTATTCCTCTGCCCTGAAGAAAGTCCAGTACCCTTAGTGGGACTTTTCATGGACTGAAACATGTTGGCATTAGGGTCCTAGGACCATAATATCCCAAAGACCCTAGTTTTACTTTCTTTTAATATTTCAGTGAGATCCAAAATAAAGGGACACCGGGATCTCTCTGAGATTTTTAATCTTTATTCCCCTGGCCAAAAACATATTATTAAGAGCTCCCTGAAAGATTGGTCGAGCCCATCCTGACTTTTAGGCGTCAGGATGACCCGATGATGAAGCATGACACCACTAGGGTGTGTGAGGGTATATAAAACAAAAAGGATTGCTTCCTTGCCCACCATCAGGTGGTGTACTCTATTTGTTGAGGTCTTTTCCATCTACAAATCTATATGCATGTGGCATTAGGGGAGTACTTTTTGTGATTTCAGTGTTGTTACACGGGAGATGTACTCTCCATAATATATTTCCTCTTAACCCCTTTTTGATAACATGTGTTATCTTGGTGTATAAAGTAATTCTTTTCAGCCATGTTTTCTGTATCGAAGCACCAAGTTTCCTTTGGAATTAACATGGGAAATCAGCATTTTGGGATCCCCTTTTTCTTGCCCCCACTTGACAGTTGAGTAGGAAACTTTCCATGAACGAGCCAAGGTAGATTAACTATTTTTTGGAAAGCTTTGTGCAAATTCGTCAAATGGAGCCAAAATATTAGCACAAAAAAAATGGAAACTCTGACTAAAATATAACTACACAGTGGCGACTGCCACTGTGTAATGTATGTGTAGTCTAAAACTGAACATAAAGGATGTGATATTTTATTAGGATTGGTATGTAACATATCATCTAGAAAATGATAGAAGCACTGAGTCATATTCATTTGCACCTTGCACAGGAGAGGAGAGAAACTGACTTACATTTTTGATTCTTGGCTATTCCTTGCTTCCTCCTGGTGGAATGAAGTGCAAGGCTTTATTGCATACATTGCAAAAAGTATATAAAGGTCGGTAACCCAATGCCATCAATGTCGAGTTGTTTCTAAACACAAATGTATTTTTGCTTATTTCTCATCTGCCAGAGTGGATGTTTAGTACAATCAACAGTCACAAAAATTATGGGCCCTAATTCGCAAAAGACAGAACATTTGCATCCGCGTGTCTAACACCCTGCATGGGTGCAAATTTACAACATTAATGTAATCCATAAACTTTTCAAAACTCTGCACTTAACCGACTAACTCACCACTTAGAGATATCTTGCAGTACCATGACACTATTCATATGGACATTTAGCACAAAATGAGCTAAAACCAAGATGCTTTCTAACACTCGGCTACTGCAAAACTCCCATCCTGTACTCACCACAATGAATGTACAGTTGAAGTTGAGACATTGTCCACACCCTTTGGCCACCATAATCCAGTGTCCAAAGCTGGTGTGTTTAAGGGCATGTAGTGTGAAGAGAAGGATATTCACACAGGTGTAACAGCACATGAATAGGAGCTTGCTGCGATTATTGTGCCAATAGGCTGGTGTCAGGTAGCGGGGCGTGTGACTCTTCTTCTCATTGGTGGGTGGTTTCAGCCAGTTTGCGGCACTATGGAAAATAAAGAGTTGATAAGAATTAGAACAGGAAATGATAGGATGTTATGATGGAGCCTTCATTCTAGGAAGAATGTAAAGTCGGCATATTCTGTCATCGTGGATCCCAATATTACCTTAATAAAGGTTCTAAATATTCCCAATGTTCAGCAGCATAACTAAGCTATAATGTGGATTGTCCTTCACCACATTGTGGAATGGGATCATGGCTGCTGTGGCCCAAGCAAGAAATTACACCGCTACTAATGCTCAAACATGACATCAGTTGATACTGGTCAGGAAACAGCTTCAACCTCTTTTAGCTACCAGAGAGGCTGTATGCAGATAAAAAGATCCCAAACAGCATTGGAGGTAATAGCGTTGAAGTGGATGCGAAAGACTTATTGAGGGCATGTCGATAAGTGACCTGGAGTGCAACTCAGCCAATTGCTTTGTATTGGCTTTTTGGTATGTCGCTCTTATTTTCTTGCATTCTACTTGATGTTTTTGTTTTAGCCTGTCTTTCTAGCCTTTTTCCCTCCCGCAGAGCATAACCTGTTTACCATCTCCCTGATTGGCTCCTTTTATCTTTCCGCAAGTGTCTGCTTTTCAGGAACTTTTTTTTCTTTTTCTAAAACCACTCCATGAGGGTGCATACATTTACCCCATACTCTCTGTTTTCTCATTTCTCCCACCACATTTTTATAAACATTTCATGAGTGCATGTGTTTTGGAAATTCAGTGCGTTTAACTGCTTCTCATCCTGTATTGCTTCCACTGCCCTCCATATTTCTCTACCCCTCTGTGATTTCGCCCTTTGTCTTGCTTCCCCCACCTGTGTTCTTTCCCCTCACCCACAACCTTTCCGCTTGCGTCACTTTTCTTTTTGTTTACCGATCGAGCTCGGACTGGTGAACAATAATAAAAAAAAATTGTGTGTGTAATTTTTTAGGCATGCACATGCTTGGTGTGAACCTAAAATATGACTGTTTTCTTGTTTTTTAGCCATGCTGCTTGGTATCAGGGATGCTGTGTAGCATGGATAAAACCATGCTGCTAGCAAAGTCAATAGGCCCCAAAAGTGAGACCCCTTGGCTTTCCAAATGCTTGTTTAAAGTTTGACAGTGTCAGAGCCCGACCATAATTCAGTGGGACTTCCACTCCACCAAACATGTTATTCCCTGTAAGTAAGGGAACACTGTCAAAGTCTCTGACTTGAATGAATGGATTTTCAGTACTAAAAATGCACCTTATATATTTTGAATGAGATAGATTTTCTATTATGCTCACACTATGGTGGTGAGTTAGACTTTCATGTATCCCTTTTCTTTGTTTACAGACCTTAGATTAGAATGTGTTAAATATTCACATTAGATCAGGTTCCTCAATTAATATGTGATAAGTTGAATATGTCACTTATCTCTTAGATGGTTTTGAGAGCCACATCTGCTTGTTTTGGTCTGGCATGGGAGAAAAGCTTTAGCAATCTCACCAAGCAAATGTTTGCCAAACAATTCATATACAGTATACATACATAGAGAACTTTTGGTCAGCCAACTTCATCCACTGGTCTATTGAATCGTCCTTCACATTTTGCTTCTGCTCACCACAGCATACAGCCTGGGGCAGTGGGTCAGCCCTTTCCTGTAACTACAGCAGTACTTTGTATTTAATAGGGTGGTATGTTGTAAAATGTTTTAAAAAGATATAGAAAAATATTAATACATTTCCCTACCAATTATCAGTTCAATGAAGTGGAAATAGGTAGGAAACAACAATAAAACCTACTACTTACCTATATCTAAGCCCTAACCCACAACACAGACAAACTGTGTTCAAAACTACATGGCTGCCTTTTACTTTTGTAAACGCAGCCATTAGCCAATGATATACTGCCTTGGGATCGGGGCATGTACCGCAGTATACTACAAAGTTATTGTGGTATACTGCGGGCCAATATATAACTAAGTGTTTTGTCACTTATAACTTTAATTCTACTTCACATATTTAGAAATAATACCAAAAACTACCCTTTCCACCCCTCATATATATTCCTGCAAAATATTATCTACATCCGTTCAGCCACTTTCACACTGTCTCTTTAAAATACACTCTACAAAACTGCACGCCACTCCAGTTTAAGCCACTACACTGTATGCCACTACCCCCTCCACCACTCCACTCTATGCTATTTGACTGTACGCCACTCCACTGTATGCTGCTCTACTATGCGCCACTCTGCTCTATGGCACTCCACTCTATGCTATTTCACTCTACATCACTGAACTCTACAAAACTCTACTTTATGCCACTCCACTCTATGATACTCCACTTTATGCTACTCCACTATACGCCACTCAATTCTACGCCACTCCACGTTGCGATATGCCACTCTATTGCCTCCACTGTACACTACTCCACTGTACGCTGCAGTGTAGCTCCTATTTCCCTAAAAGGCTCTGCGCATTGGAATAATATATCCTATAGGTTTGACATAGGACTAAGGTCAGTATGTCCCTATCGAGTATATTAAACTTAATTACTTGTGCTAGCTAGCTCAGAGGCCACTAGAAACTCCTTGACGACAAGAAGGGAGTAGTTTCTGGCAGCCGCAAAACATGACCACTTTGTTTCCCTTTAGAATCAGAACGTGTCCCAGAGTCGTGGAAACAATAGATAACTATTTCACTCAGCTCAATCGTGCATGCTTAGTTTTCTCCAAGTTACACAGAAAGAACAGATGGGCGTTTCAATAAAAGATTTATTGAACAATCTTGTTTCTGGTGTAAGTAAAATGTGCTGTTACGATCACAAGACAGTATGCAAGATAAATAATGTACAGTGTGAGCAGTAGAAATAAATAATTCTGCGATAGCATTATCTTTAATATATATGCATTTACATAAATGACACAGACTAAAAATGCGAGTACTCATATAATGCGTTTCTAATCTAGTTCTACCCCAATGTATCTAACCTAACCTAGGTGTAGGGAGAGATATGAAGTAGGTGAAGTATTCCTTACTATGGTATACTAAGAGTATGTTAAGCCTAGTATGCCTAGTATGCCAAGAGTCCCTCTAGGTTCTAGCCAGCTCCATACCTGAAGAAGGAGAGAGGTAGGAATGTCTTTGCCAGACTCGAACTCCAACACCCCGCAAGGGAAGTCAGATCACTGGAAGCTGGACTCTCTGCGTGCAGGGATGACAGCGTCTTCTCAGTGCGTCAGGCCGGGAAACGGGCTCCTCTGAAGTCGAGGTCTCCTCTAGTTTACAAGGGCTAGGGAAGGTATATTTATACCTGAGAGGTACCTCACAATGTTAGCATTGACGTGAATCGGACAGCGGAAGACGTCATGAATGAACCCCTAAGGAATAATGGTTCATGCATAATATATGAGTCCTTGAAGAAATCAATAGTCCTGGGCTAGGGAAACTCCCGCAGCCTAAGGGTCTGTTCTTCATGAACTCGTTGTGACGTTAGGGTGGACGGATGTCAGAGACCATGCCTGTATTTGGAGTGCACGGTTTAATGCCTAAATAAGGGCTGGGATTTTATGCCTATATAAGGGCAGGGCGAATTGTGCCTATATAAGGACATGATACTGGAAAGCCCGTTTATGGACACCCTAAGAGGAATACAACACCCACTCCACTTTCGTGTGTACAATAATACTAAAATGCTAAACATTTAAAATGCTAAACATTAAATGGAGTACCGCATATTTAAAAAATATTTCTTAAAAGCATTAAAAAACATAATAAAAATGCAAAAAGGTACTGTACATATTAAGCAATGCTTTTCATTTCAGGCATAAAGTTCGAAATTAAATGCAATTTGAATGAAATAAGCAGTAATATTTACATGTGACAAAAATGATCGATAAGTTGTTCAAAAATCAAAATCATTTCATGTCTTGAAAAGTAATGAACTGTTTTAGACACACAAGATGACTAAGTGTCCGTGGAAGTACCGCAAAATCTGTACTATAAGGCTAGTTCTACTTTAAGCAGATTGAAGTGCCATTTTCGTTCTAACAATGGGAAAAAAAGTTCAATTTTGGTAGAGTTCCAAGTTTTTTGAAAATGAAGGCCAAATTGTTACTGCATCTCTGGAACACTGTATGCTGAATCAGAGTCAGTTTACGGGTCTGGTGTAAACATGAGATCATCTATTTCTATAGACAAAACATCATCCACTGAAGTTGGTGTCAGTTGGAACACCTCGCGTAGTAGATTAATTGCACAGAGATGTGAAGCATCGCTTCCAGCATAGGTTGCCGCAGCAATGTTCGCGTCCGTTGTTACCTGTGTGCCTGTAGATCTTTCTCGTACCTCAGCAGCAGCCGGAAGCGTCTGTGAGATCTCAATGAATGCTGAGATCAGGATTGGTAGCCTCTGGGGACAACAGAGAGCATGGGCCGTTATCGGGACCAGCAAAGTATCGACGTCCGTTGGCGTTGCTGATGGAAATGTGAGACAAGTGTCTAACACGCATTCTTCACCACATAGCAGGCATCGTAGAACAGGTAAGATGCAATCTTGCCAGATTGGTCTGAATGACAGGAACCACGTGGTATTCAGGTCCCGTAGACGAGTCATGCCCAATAGCTGTACTATTCGCTCACGACACTTTCGTTCAAGGAGAGCTTTCTCCATTTGGAATGTTCAATTGTTCCGTCGGGCCGAAGATATAAAAATCTGTTTTGTCCCACACTATACCATCCTGTATAGGAACAGCTGTGATGTTCACTGATGACAAGTCTCTTGCTTCACGATGGGAAGATTTATGAGGTTTCAAAAGTACGTTCACATCTTTTCCTTCAGTGTTCACATGGATGTATCTGCCACTCATAAGCACGCTCACAGTTGTAACCAAAGCTAGCCAGAGCAGGAAAACAAATAGTCCAGATATAATCCAGAGTTCAATCCATGGAGAAACCAAATAAGTCTTTTTCATAAAGTGAAGAAAGTCTTGTACTTGCTGCTTGAGTTTGAATGATGCTGTCGTCGTTTCAGGTTCACTCGGATCCTCTGAGAACGTATCAAAGTTAATGAAATAGCCAGAAGCAGTTCTATCAATTGTTGGAATTGCATCAGGATTTGTAGAAATCACTGGAACCAGTTCATCACTTGCTACATTGGTGTAGACAGGCGTATTTGGACGAACTGTTACTTGGTTTTCAAGAGGGATGAGTTCCATAGCGTTGTTGCTTAGTCCTCCATCTGTTACAGCTGAATTCTCGATTGTTATCAGTCTTTCAGTCTGAACCTCTTGGATAGTAGCGAGAGGAGTGCGTCTGCTACTAGGTCGGAGTCCACGAGGCCTACTATTTAGTATTGGCCACATACTGTGGTTTGATCAGGTCGATGGACACAAATCTTTTCTCCTTTCTTCCAGCAAGGGGCGGCAGAAGTACTGTTCTTGTTCATTGAACTGCTAGGACAGGTACTGGTTGTCTGTAAGAAGGTCCAAATTCCTTCTTGTCCGCAATCTTTTCTCTGACTAGATCCCCAACTTTTGGAATCCAGACAGGCCTTGCTGGGACCGCCGATTTTTCCCCAGTGGTGGTTGGCTGTAGGAATACGTTGCTTTGTTTCGTTCTTAACTCATTCAGTTCCTGTAAAACAGCCAAACGATCTTTGATATCAAACGGTTTATTTTCCACCACTGTACCTACGTGTTCAAGGTCTGGTACCCACATTCTTGTCCCAAATACGACCTCATATGGAGTGACCCCCCCTAGAGAACTTCTTGGCAGATTGTTCAATGAGCGTTGGACCCCATTAAGGTGTTTGACCCACCCATCACCCGAACCTAATACCCTAGCTGTTATAGACAGCTTTATGTCCCGGTTTTTCCTTTCCACAACCGAATTTCCCTCAGGATGGAATGGAGAGGAGTACCGCAATGCAACGCCCAGACTGGCCATGGCTTCTTTGTAAGCCCGAGAGCTAAACGCAGGACCCTGGTCAGAATGTAGCGTGCCTATTGCGTATGTGCCAATAAAGACTCGCAAACCTTTTATAACAGTTCGAGCGTCAGCCGAGCGCTGAGGCCATATCCATAGGAACCTAGAGCATGAATCCACTGCAACCATGATATATTTATAGTTACCGTCCCTTTGCAAGGGACCGCAGTGGTCCAGGTAAACACAAGCTAATGGTTTGTCTGAAATTAACAGGGGTGTCTGCGCAGGACGTTTCACTGTTGAGACTTTCATCTGTTGGCATATATCACATTCTAAAACATAGTTCTTTGTTTGTTTTCTAAAGCCAGGCCACCAATATCTTTGCTTGAGTAAAGATACTGTTGCAGAAACACCTGCATGGGCAGAAGCTATCCCTTCGTGTGCTGCTAGGATTAGTCCTAACCTGCGTTCCTTGTTTGGAATTACCCTATCCCCCACTCCAGGGATTCGAGCAAAAGGAACGTTGTTCGCATCAATTACATAAGAGTGGAAACTTTTTTGGTAACGCTGCACTGCTGCCTTTGCTTGAAGCATTGACAGCCAACATTATCTCACCGTCTATTTTTGTTTTTGAACGAGTGATCGCAGCTACGGAAGCCGTCTGAACAGCCCCCTTTGCGGCTTCGCCAGCCAATGAATTCCCTGCAACGTGAACGCCATCACGTTGATGACTCAGTGTGTGGATCACGTGAGCCTTTGGTAGTTCGTTTTTCAACCGAACTACTTGTTCCCAAAGCATTTTATGCTTTATTGTGCCACCTTTCGCATCTTTGAAACCATTTTCAAGCCAGTTTTGTATATAGTCATTATACGACTGAACACAGTAAAAGGAATCGCACACTATTAGTGTGGGGAATTCTCGATCTGTATTCTCAAGTGCCAGTTTGAATGCTTGTAGTTCAGCTCGCTGAGCTGTACAATCTCCTAGAGATTGAGTTTTTGTGACCATAGGTCTGAAGATGCCATTTCGCATGCGACCTTTAACGATTGCACACGCTGCACTGTAAGCTTGCTTACTCCCTGTTGCGGGTTGTGCGGATCCGTCAGTGTAAATTATGAATTCGTACTGATCGAGAGGCAGAATCTCAGTGGGCAGAGGACATTCTTGTTCATATTTCAGGAATGCTTGTGTTTTTAAATCTGGATCAAAAACATATTCAACATCTGTTGCAGCAAGAGAATTAACCCATTGTATCCATCTTGGATGTAATGCTTTAGCATTTGGAATGCTTGCTTTTGTGACCGCTTCTAAAGCTGGTACCGGGGTTACGACAATAATGCGTTTCCCTTGGGCTAAGGCTCTTTCTTTTGCTACAGCGGTTTGAACTGCTGTCAGAATTTTTTCAGTTGAACTGAAGCGCATTTCCGCTTGTGTGTACAAATGAGATTTGTATGCGATTGGTATTTTCTCACCCTCATTGAAGGTTAAGTAGGTGAATCCGCATTGACCCGAAATGATTCGGATCACCAAATTTCGTTGACTTACACGTGTTTGTAAGTGATTTGTTGCTAACATGTTAGCCTGGAGTGAACGCAAGATTTCTGTGTGTTCATTTGTCCAATTTTTGATTGAAAAATCAGGATTGATTAATGCGTAGAGAGGTTTAACCCTTTCTGCGTAATTTAGAATGTATGTTCTTCCAAAATTTAGGAAACCCAGGATGGATTGTAAGTTTTTTAGCGTTTTTGGAGGTTGGAGCAGCGCACATTTCTCTAGAAAGTTAGCTGCCAAGCTCTTGCCTTCACTTGAAAGCTCATATCCTAAAAACAGGACACTGAGATGGGCAATTCGGGACTTTTTGAAGTTGAATTTGTAGCCCTCAGAGGCGAAACCCAGTATAATGGTGCTCACCCTGTTCAAGTGTTTTTCCAGGTCATCGTCTGTCAGATAGATGTCATCGACATAGGACAATGCCTCATTGTCATAAATTTGTAGTAACTCCGTTACCCTCGCTGAGAATAACCCTGGGCTGTTCTTGAACCCTTGTGGGAGTCGACTAAAGTGACGCTGGGTCCCCATTATGGAGAATGCTGTTAAGTACCTGCTTTCAGGTGCTATGTTTTGACAAAAGAAACCATTTGAGATGTCTAATGTTGTTTTATATTTTTTACGCACAATGTTATTCATTAATGCTGTGCTATGTGCATTTTGCACTGCAAAAGTTTTAGAACAAGTGTTTAGGTGTCTGTAATCCACAACTAGACGATATGTATTGTCTGGTTTGGAGACAGGAAACAAAGGATTGTTCATTGAGGAGGTGCATGTTTCAATCACCCCTTGATATTCAAGTTGATCTAAGATCTCCCTGACCTGTTTTTTAGCTTCTTGCTTTATTGGGTACTGCCGTTGTGCAGTTGGTTCATGTTTCAGATGTATTTTATGGTGAGGTGAGTCCTCATCCCATCCTACATGATTTTTATATAATGCTGGGGCCTGGGCCACTGCCCATTTCCTGGCATATGTATATCTTAGGTGCATTGGTATATTGTTGGAGAAGGCAGGCATAATAATGTCCTCGCCATGTGGGCCCTCCCTGACAAATTGTGGAGGCCAGTCCTTTTCTGCTAGAAGTATGTCATAGCCCTTTGATAGTCTTTCCCAAAAAGTGCTTTCACCTGTCTAGGTTTATCTCCCTCCATACGGAGTGTTATTTCATATAACTTTTGTGGAGTACTAACCCTGGTGTCTACAGTCTCTACTTTAATGTACTCATTCAAGTCCACTATCTCCAGAAGTTCCTTCAGGTTCTGGCGAGCTATTGTGACTTCTGCTGCACTGTCCAGCATTGTCTGAGCCCATTCTCCGTTCTTGAGTTGTGTTCTCAGTATTCTCGGCATGTCTGATCTTCAGACCTGCTACTTTCTTTGGAGAATTGAGGTTTTGCTTTAGTTTTTGGAGCGTGTTTTTCGTCTTTCGATTTGACGCGTTCTTCTCTATGTTCCGATCGTCCTCTTCTTTCCGAAGTCTTCGATGAGATCTGAAAGGGACGAGAGGAACGTGTATCAGTATCTTGATACCTGTCAGGTTTTCTCAAATTATCCCTATTCCTGAGGTTATACCTCCTTTCAGAGGGCTCCTTTTGAGGAGACCTACCTCGGGATTGAGAACGTTTTTCTGAATTATTTTTATTAGTTTCCCACTTCTTTTTAGAAGATGTAGGAGTTTGTTTAATAGAGTCCTTCTCAGGACCTTCAGTTAGTTTTGGCTTCACTGGTCTTCCACCCAAACTATCTCTGCCTAATTCTGCATAAGATTGTTCTATTATTCTGGGTAGCTCAGTTTGATGTTCTGTAACATCAAATTCCCTTAATCTTTGGCGGATCGCCACTGCTGCTGCCTCCCTTTAATATTAGATAATATTATTGTTGCGACCTGGTCGAAATTTTTCAGTAATTTCATACCTAAATTTAGAGCAGGCTCTGCCCCGTATTCATTTTGAATTTGTTTCAGGACATCTGGTATTACCGCAATTGACGGAATGCCATGTGTTTTAGTATAGATGGCAGCAAAGACTGAGCCCCAAGTGGTGCAGTCTTCCAGTTGTGGCCTTCCAAATACAGGCTAGTATTTGGAAATACTGCTTCGATTTGAGTAATTTTTTGAGCTATCCAAAATGGAATTTGCTCACGTTTTGTGGGCATTTTACCCATGACTGCGTATAGAGTCTGTGGTGTAATTTTTAGTGTATTCCCCTGGTGAGGAGTTTGATTTGGAATTGTCAATGGTGGTTGGACTGTGAAAGTCCGCATGACATATTGGACCAATTGTCTGTACATTTTTATTAACTCTGTGAGTTGAGTAAGTAATTCCTCGTTTGACATTTCTTCAATGTCAGGATGAGGTGTGTGGCCGGCTAGAATCGGCCATGTTGCTCCTGGTCTACCTAGTGGACCGAGCCTGGTAATGTTTTTGTGATGTTTTAGGGCGCCTTTAAACCAGAGCTGATGCTCCTGGTATGTTAATGGAATTTCAATATCCTCGAAAGGAATGTATTCCTCTGGTGGATCATCTTCTTTGTAGAAGTGAAACATGTGTGTTACTGGATTGGATTCAGGAAATATTACCCATGAATAGAATACCTCTGTCTGAAAGGATTCGTGTGCCTCTATCACGAAAACTGCTCTACCTCCTCTTGGTGGTAGGCCATGTTTTATGAGTTTTAGAGTGATGGCTCTTCTTAAATTTGGAGTGATGTCTATAACACCCTCCTCGGTTTCAATAAAACCTGTAAAGTTAAAAACTGCTGCTTGGGCTGGATCAGCCGCAGCTCCACCGTTTCCGGAGTCATTGTCGGAGTCAGGCATTTTTGTTTTTTGAAAAATGTAGAACAAGTTTCAAGGAGACAAAGATAAGGTGCACAATATTTTGGAACACTGTATCCTTCAACGTTGAGCAAACCAAACAGCTAATATATAGGGTGCTGCCCTATGTAGCCTTGGTGGATACTTAACCCTGCCCACTCCAGACGTCTTTTGGAGTATATGGGTAGGGGTCTCTGAGAGAAAAAGCACGGCTGAGTTACTCAGTATCTAACGTTGAATTACCGCCTTACCAAACCGTTGGGCGCCATGTAGTGTAGCTCCTATTTCCCTAATAGGCTCTGCGCATTGGAATAATATATCCTATAGGTTTGACATAGGACTAAGGTCAGTATGTCCCTATCGAGTATATTAAACTTAATTACTTGTGCCAGCTAGCTCAGAGGCCACTAGAAACTCCTTGACGACAAGAAGGGAGTAGTTTCTGGCAGCCGCAAAACATGACCACTTTGTTTCCCTTTAGAATCAGAACGTGTCCCAGAGTCATGGAAACAATAGATAACTATTTCACTCAGCTCAATCGTGCATGCTTAGTTTTCTCCAAGTTACACAGAAAGGACAGACGGGCGTTTCAATAAAAGATTTATTGAACAGTCTTGTTTCTGGTGTAAGTAAAATGTGCTGTTACGATCACAAGACAGTATGCGAGATAAATAATGTACAGTGTGAGCAGTAGAAATAAATAATTCTGCGATAGCATTATCTTTAATATATATGCATTTACATAAATGACACAGACTAAAAATGCGAGTACTCATACGATGCGTTTCTAATCTAGTTCTACCCCAATGTACCTAACCTAACCGAGGTGTAGGGAGAGGTATGAAGTAGGTGAAGTATTCCTTACTATGGTATACTAAGAGTATGTTAAGCCTAGTATGCCTAGTATGCCAAGAGTCCCTCTAGGTTCTAGCCAGCTCCATACCTGAAGAATGAGAGAGGTAGGAATCTCTTTGCCAGACTCGAACTCCAACACCCCGCAAGGGAAGTCAGATCACTGGAAGCTGGACTCTCTGCGTGCAGGGATGACAGCGTATTCTCAGTGCGTCAGGCCGGGAAACGGGCTCCTCTGAAGTCGAGGTCTCCTCTAGTTTACAAGGGCTAGGGAAGGTATATTTATACCTGAGAGGTACCTCACAATGTTAGCATTGACGTGAATCGGACAGCGGAAGACGTCATGAATGAACCCCTAAGGAATAATGGTTCATGCATAATATAGGAGTCCTTGAAGAAATCAATAGTCCTGGGCTAGGGAAACTCCCGCAGCCTAAGGGTCTGTTCTTCATGAACTCGTTGTGACGTTAGGGTCATGCCTGTATTTGGAGTGCACGGTTTAATGCCTAAATAAGGGCTGGGATTTTATGCCTATATAAGGGCAGGGCGAATTTTGCCTATATAAGGACATGATACTGGAAAGCCCGTTTTTGGACACCCTAAGAGGAATACAACAACGCCACAGCACTGTACGCTATTCCACTATATAACACTACACTATTCCAGTGTACGTGACTCCACTCTACGGCATTCCACTCTACACAACTCCACATTATGCCACTCCACTGTACCCCACTCGACCCCACTCCGCTACACACCACTCCACTCTATGCCACTCCACTGTACGCTAATGCAATGTATGCCAATCCACTGTACATCACTCCACTCTATGCCAATCTACTGTGTGCCAATCCACTGTACATCACTCCACTAGACGCAACTCCACTCTAAGCTTCTCCACACTACCACATTCCACTCTACGCCACTCCAGTCTATGCTATTCCACTCTACGCTGTGTCACTCTACACCACTTCACTCTTCGCCACACCAGTCTATGGTATTCCACTTTATGGTGCTTCACTTTATGCCACTCAACTCTACACCACTCACCTCAATGCCCCTCCACTCTACGGTTTTTTACTCTAAGCCATTCCACTTTACACCACTCTACTGTACGGCACTCAACTCTATGCCATTCCACTCTACCCAACTCTACTCGTTGCGACTCCAATCTACGCTATACCACTCAATGACACTTGACTTTACGCCACTCTATGCCATTCCACTGTTCAGTATTCCAGTTCACGTCACTCCACTGTACGCCACTCCACTCTGCACCACTCAACTCTATGCCACTCCGCTGTACAACACTCCCCTCTACGCCACTCAAATCTATGCTATTCCATTCTACTCCACTTCACTCTGTGGTACTCCACTCTACGACACTCCACTGTATTCCAATGCACTCTATGCCACTCCTGTCTATGCACGTCCGATGTACACCAATCCATTGTACACCACTCCACTTTACTGTACTCCACTCAACTCTATATTGCTCCACCTACCCAACTTCACTCTACGCCACTCCACTCTATGCTATTCCACTGTACGCCACTGTACACCACTACACTCTATGGTATTCCACTGTATGTCACTCCACTGTATGCCACTACACTCTACGTCATTCCACTCCACTCTAGGCACTCCATTCTACTTCACTCAACTTTATGCCACTCCACTGTACACCAGTCCACTCTACGCTCTTCCAATCTACGTCACTCTGCTGTACGCCCACTACACTTTATCCTACTCCACTGTTCGCCCCTCCCCTCTACTCTACTCCACTCCCCTCTATGCTATTTCAATGTATGCCATTTGTCTCTACACCACTCTACACTACTCTACGCCACTCCACTCTAAGCAACTCCGTGCTACGCCACTCCACCCTACGCCACTCCACTGTGCACCACTCCACTTTGTGCCACTCCACTCTGTGCCACTCCACTCTATGCTATTCCACTATTTGCCACTTCACTCTACGTCACTCTACACCACTCCACGCTATGCTATTCCACTGTACGCCACTCTCCTGTACTCTATTCTACAACACTCCACTGTACTACACTACACAACACTGTCCTCCACTGTACTCTATAACACTCCACTTAACAACACTCCACATGAAAACTCTCTACGATTTGATACACTTTTTTATAACAAAGGTTAAACTTGTGTTATAGTTAGTAAAACTTTATGTATTCTTTCTATACAAACCAACCTTAACTACATAAACATTAGAAATTCTAAGCTATTGTTGTACCTTACAATTATAATTCATGCAGCACCTCCAAATTATTATAACTAGTTCACCTTCATACCCAGTGTAGAGAACTCGGAAGCCACACTGCATTAACTATAATTTGCCACTCTACCATGCCCTGTGTTGTGACAAATTATGTGATTTGAGATGTCATAAGTGCTGGTATGAATGGTATATTTCAGATGGTATAACTGATGTAATATGAAAGGGTATAAGCAGTGCATGGAGAAGGCACAAGCTATAGTTAATATAGTAAGGTTACTGAGTTTACTACACTGTGTATGGAGCTTCGCAAGTTATAATAATTTGAAGGTGGTGCGTAAATTATAAATGTGAGGTATAACTATAACTTTAGAATTTCTAATGTTTGGGTAGTTTAAGTTTGGTTTGTATAGAAAGAATAAATAAAGTTTTCATAACTATAACAAAGGTTTAACTTTTTGGGTTTTTTCTGGCGATAGCCAGTAGGTAGTTATAGTTAAGACCAAAGTTTCCATAGGAAAAGCGCTTTTTGTTTTGCCAATAACTTTGGCGCCGCTGACGAATCTTAAGAAATTTTCAAAAAACGTCCCCTTTATGGCTCAGCTGCTGTGTTGAAAGTTTCAGGGTGAGCCGTCAAGCGGGGGGCGAGAAAAAAGGGGGTCCCAAAATGCGTTCTCCCCATGTTAAGCCAAAAGGGATATTGCATTTTTTTAACAAAACTACAGCCCGAACCGCTGAACGGAATTACACCAAATTTGACAGAAAGCTAGGTGTTGGTCAAGAATGCGTGAGTTTTCTGATTTGGTGTAAATCCATTCAGTTTTTTTGAGAGATATTTAAGTTTAAAAAATATAAATAGTCCTTGCAGTCGACTCGCGGATGCTACTGAAATTTGAGTGGCTGCCAACACTTCAACCAGGAAGTGTTAGCAGCCATCTTGGGCCTCGGCTTAAAGCCGAATCCCAAAAAATATGTAAAAAGTAAAGAAAAGGGGTCAGGGTAGGAATACCCTGACCCCCCCCCCCCAGATATTTTTTTTGGGGGGGGGAGGGTCCCACAGGGACCCCGTCGGGTGTTAAAAGTATTTTTCTTAATTCAATTTTGCCGCGAATTTGCGGGTCGACCCGCGGATTCACGGCAACATTAAAAAAAAAATGACGCGCTGGCTCCCGCGTGTCTTTTATAGGAAGTCCCTGGGTGGGCTAAATCCTGGGGGCACTGTTTTATAATTATGCGCGGGCTGCCCATGCGGCACCACCCTCATCCTGGGGACCACCACCTCTCCAGGGCAAACAATAATAAACTGATGCGGGGAGGCAGCACACCCCCCCACAGCCCCTGGGACCTCCACCTCCCTGGGGCTATTTATTAAATTAGTGCGGGGGAGGCCCATATGGCCTTGCCCACAGCCATGGGGACTGCCACCTCCCCAGGGCTTTATGTATGAACAAAGCGGGGGCTGCACAGATCCCCCCGCAGCCCCTTGGGCCGCCACCTACCCGGGGCTTTAAATTTAAATAATGTGGAGGCCATGCAGACCCCCACAGCAGCCCCAGGGACCACTACCTCCCTGGGACTTTAACTTTAATAAATGGGGAGGCCGCGTGGCCCCCCAAGCCTGAAGAATGCCACCTCTCTGGGGCTCAAATGATATAATGGAGGGAGTCACTTGCGGACCCCTGGGGACCACCACCTCCCCGGCTCTATAGTAAACATCGAAGGGGGGCCACGTGGCCCCCCTCCTGGAGCCAAAGATGGCCCCGGGGACTGCCACCCTACATGGCCAACTCCTGCTATGTCCCGTGGTGCCCACCCTCGGGACACAGCTGTTTGCTATGGCTTGGCGGTAGCTTTACCGCTCCCGCCAAGCCATAGCAAACTGTGGTCACTTTCAGGAAGTGAGAGCACAAGAAATGCTCTTGCTTGCTGAAAGCGAGCACAATTGCTTTGTCAAAGCAATGCTGGCTCCCGCAGGAGGTGGGGAACTGTCAGGGCCTGCGAGGGCCTTGAGGCTCCCACCACAGTACCCAACATTGCTAAGTAGGTGCCCTGGGTTGGACCAGGGCACCCACACTAGAGGCCGGGCCCCAGGGGATGGGGTCTCTGGGGCCGAAATCAGCCCAGGAGGGGGTCCACTTGGCCCCCTCCCTTTAAATTTATTTTCGAAAATGTAAAAGAAAAAGGCCAGGCCCTGGGGGATGTGGTCAACAGGGCCAAAATCGGCCTGGTGAGGGGGCCGCGTGGCCCCCCAACTCATCTAAAAGCACCTGGCCCTGGGGGATGGGGTCCCCAGGTCCAAAATTGGCCCAGGGAAGGGGGCCACACAGCTGCCCTCCCCTATAAAAAACAACAAAAAACGATCAGCAAGTCGCCGGAGGCCCGTCCCCTTTCTACACCACTCTGCAAATGCGCCTCCTGGCACACTGCTGGTTGGGGGAGGAAGTCCCCTTGCCTGCTGAGAGTCCTTGGGGGCCAACAAGCCCTCCTGTTACCTCCAGTAACCAAACAGCGGGATTGTTGAGAAGTCTCAGAGGCCACGCCCCCTTTCTCAACCACTCTGCAAACGCGCCTCCTGGCGCACTGCAGGTTACAAGAAGAAGTCCCCTTGAATGCTGAGGGTCCTTGGGGGCCAACAAACCCTCCTGTTACCTCCAGTAAATCCCACAGAGCGCGATTGCTGAGAGGACTTCAGAGGCCACACCCCCTTTCTCCACTACTCTGCAAACGCGCCTCCTGGTGCACTGCTAGTGGGAGGACAAAGTCCCCTTGGCTGCTGAGGGCCTTTGGGGGCCAACTACCCCTTCTTTTACCTCCAGTAAGTCCCACACAGTGCGGTTGCTGAGAGGTTGTAAGAGGCCATGCTCCTTTTCTGCACCACTCTGCAAAGGGCCTCCTGGCACATTGCTGGTGGGGCAGGATGAAGTCCCATTGGCTGCTGAGGGTCCTTGGGGGCCAACTACCCCTCCTGTTACCTCCAGTAAGTTCCACAGAGCGTTATTGCTGTGAGGACTTCAGAGGCCACGCCCCCTTTCTCCAACACTCTGCAAAGGCGCCTCCTGGCGCAATACTGGTTGGGGGATGAAATCCACTTGGATGCTAAGGAATGTTGTGGGCCAAGAATCCCTCCTGTTACATCCACTAAGTCCCTTACACCAGCATTCCTGAGAGTTGGTTGGATGCCCCGCCCGTTTCTCCACTACTCTGCAAACGTGACAACCAGTTAAAAAAACATAGAAATTCACTGAAAAAAACAAAGGTTACAGGGACATTATAGTTAGGAAATAGAATTTAAAAAAAATTTGAAATTCACTGGAAAAAACCCAAAAGTTACAGGGATGTTATAGTTAGGCTCAGATCTCCCTCGTGCAAAACCAGTGAAATTCAGCAGTTATAGTTACCTGAGCTGACTATAGCTTATGCCTCCGCAATGCACTGCTTATGACCTCACATATTACATCACTTATGACATGGTCAGTGACATCACTGAAGACATCACTCATGTCATCTCAAATGACATCGTTGATGACATCACGGTTCATCATGGTTGTTGCGCTGAGTGTCGAGGTGGATCCGCAGATCCACAAAGCCCCCAAATTTTTTAAAAAGGGGGTTGGGCACCGGCGGAGTTGTTGGGTGCAGCGTCTGGCTACAGGCAATGAATGGCGGGGGATTGGGCACCTAACTAGACATCTTACTTTATGATTTAAAAAGCCATAGAAATTCACTGAAAAAATAAACGTTAAAGTGATGTTATAGTTGGGAACTGAAATAAATATCTAACTTTATAATTAAAAAGGGTGATCCATCAAACGGAGTGCGAGAAAAAAGGGACATCCCAAAACGCCATTTCCCCATGCAATTTCCATAGGGATATTTGAACAGTGCTACTGACCAAACAGCTGAACAGAATTACACCAAATCTGGCACAAAGCTAGATTTTTACACAGAAAGTGTCTGTGGTGTAAATCAATTCAGTGTTTTTTTAGAAATTAAGGTTAAAAATGTATGTATATCTGGACGGAGGGGTGCGCTGGACTCCTGCGAGTCTCCCACAAGCACGCAAAGTCCCACGAACACCCAACATTAAACAACAGAGCAATCTCATTGGCAGAGAGGGATTGCTCTCTTATTGGCAACATGGGGAAAAAAGTTGCAGCTACCATTTCAGGATCCGGACCCTGTGTTCTGAAAATAGACTCAAAAAGGTATAATGGGGCAGAGTAGGAGTACCCAGACCCCTTGGACCTTGTGGGGAGTCCTAGAGGGCCAAGTTATTTATTTTTGCATCTTTTTTTTGGGTTACCATGATCCTGCGGGACTCTCACTGAAGCCAGCGGAACTCCACTGCTCCTGTGAGAATCCCACGGTAGTGCAGTGACCATGCTGTCTCCCGCTAGCGCTCCGCGTGATTGGAAAACCATTTAAAAAAATAGATTGGAAGTGAGTATCTGTGGTGGGTTTGACGCGTATGGGCGGTTGGCCTGTGGCCAACTTCACGCCGCACAGGGCCTTCGGGGGGCTGGCATAGTTACGTATGGTAATTAAATACTGCTTTAAGGTAAAAAAACTAGAAAAAGGTTAAAGTGACATTATAATCAGGTGTGGTAATAATATCTAACTTTTCATTTTAAAAAACCTCAGAAATTTACTGAAAAAAACAAAGTGACGTTATAGTTGGGTGAATATTTCAGTTTAAACGTATATTTTTAAACTAAAAAACACTGAAATTCACCAGTCATATGTATTTCAAGCAACTATAATTCACACCGCTTTTGACCTCACATATTACATCCTTCATGACATGTTCTATGACATCATTGATAACATCACTCATGACATCTGAAATTACATCATTGCTGACAACACTATGCATGGCGTGGATGCGAGTTATAGTTTAAAATGCTACATTTAGGTAGCAGTCTGTTTTATTTTTCTTGTGACACGTTTCCATTAAAAATAAAAATTAAAAAATAAACATTTCCCCAGCACGTCAAGGTCAGGTCTATTGGTTTTGCCAATGCTTGCTTTCTAATGCAGTGAGTGTGGGAGACATTAATTGCTGAAATCAGGCCAGGTGTACCTAGGAAGCAAACCATGGGAAAGGCATTAGAAAAAAGTTGAAAATTCACTTTAGAAAGTGATACACAGACTCCTAGGTTGAAACTTGCTTTTCTTATCTGGACAATTTTTCACACAGATGAAACGGTGCATACGTTTTTTTGAATTTTCATTAAAAGCAAGATGTAGCATTACTAGGCAAAATGCAGTATTTTGACAGAGACACTTTTTGGTCAGTGGCAAAACCAAAAATACTGGGGCCCCCAATGCAGAACATGAAGAGGGACCCCTGAGTCTCCCAAATCTCACAGCTGTTCATTGGCCTTGCCTCAAGGGTTGAGGGACCCCTCAAGGGTTGGACCTCCTTGCGCTGCAGGGGCTCGCGTTCTGCCCCTGTTCTTGGTTTGTAAATTCTAGACGTTTGTCGCTATTCCTCAAAACGGAGAATTTGCCTTATAATATCTCTGCAAATCGAATATAATAAATCTTTCTCCAGTGGCACAGGGGCAAGTACTGAAGAATGGATTTCCCCCATGAACAGAACATAAACTACCACCGTTCCCTATCCTCCACGATGAAGGACCAGCATACCTGAACCACCGCCTCGCATTCCATGTACCCGCCAGACAACTCCATTCCGCCCAACTCGCCCTTGCTTCCGTCCCCAGGATCCACAAGACCAGAAGCAGAGGAAGATCCTTCTCCTCGCCGCCAAGACCTGGAACACCCTGCCCCTCCACCTCAGGCAATCCTCTTCGCTGACCCATTTCAAGAAGGACCTCAAGGCCTGGCTCTTCGAATGATCCATCACCCAGAAGGACCAGCAGCCCCCCTATCCCCCCAGCACCTTGAGACCCTCACGGGTGAGTAGCCGTGCTATACAAGCCCCTGATTGATTGACTGAAATGATCATATTTGCCCCATACCATAAAGTCCTCAAACATCAACGCAGGTGCCAGACACTCTTCTGGCTTGCAGTCATTGATGTATTTAGTCTCCGTGGTCTACAGGTTTAAATGTATTTATTACCATATTATAATTATCATTAGTAAGCACATGAAAAAAACATATAAAAAGGGAGCAAGTGGTCAAAGGGAGAAAATGAAGCATCATAAAGCTATTCACGGGTTAAGTCTAAGCCTACTTCTTTTTCGCTTCTGGGTTTCAAAGCCTTGTTAAATAGATTACTATCTTATTTCTTACTTCCCCACATACGTCTCATAGGGTGGGGGGAAGGTTGTCATTTCTTCGTGGAACATAATCCCTTTCTTCCTCGTGATGGTCAAGTATTAGTGGTTGGTATGAGTCGCAGAAGAACAGAATGATATCTTCCTTTCACTAGCTGAGTCAGGGACAAGGGGTCTGTGATCTTTTTCTGCATGTTTCTGCAAAGGTAAAGAGCCATGGTGCTTGTGTATTGGTAAGATTTGTAATGTTGGGCTTACAGAAACCCAACGCCCCAAATACATTGCTCCAGGAGAAGTACTTGAGTGTCTCCAATTCATCAGTCCAGAGTACACTTCTGCTACCTTTGCCCACAATGTCTTTCCCAGCAATAATCCTGCTGACAAGAGGACGGAATATAGAATGTGTAGCTATGAGATTTCTGGGTCAAATAGCTTTTTCATGACATTATATATTTTCACTGAGACATCTCTATTTCAGCTTTTTCAATTTAAGTTGCTTTTGTCGAGACACTCCTTGGTCTGCGTAGGCCACGGCTTACTTTCGAGGAGTAAAGCCATTGTGAATTAGGCTAGTTGTCTGGTTTCGTCAATGCATTTGAGACATTTTAGCTGTATGGAGTATTTCAAGAAATCTTTCCATATTTGGTGCTGCTCAGAAACAAAAGCTTTGAAATCGGTCCACATACCCTGGACATCTTATCCATACAGCATAATGCTGTTGTTGCTGACTTTTCCGATAGGTACAGGCTTTCTGTTTGTGATTCATGGTTTGCTGCAAACTTTAAGATTCCACTCATTGCAGCTTTCAAAAAGACTGAATACAAGGGACTTTTGTTTACGTTTGGGATATTTCAGAATGCTGTATTCAAGGATAGTATCAAAAGAATGAAAATGCTGCAGGTGTAATAAGAGTAAAGAAATGTGTTAAACAGAAAGTATTCATAAATTTTTCTTTACTGAAGAGTACTACAGTGAGTAATTATTAATAATGTGCAAATTTTTAAAAAGGGTATTAATATGTAGGATAAGTATGTATTCGATGGTGACAATAGTGACAACAGTGACTAAGAAATATATATGCAGCAACATGTATACATTGTCCTAGGATGCCTATTACTGACGAAGCAAGAGTAGACACTAACCTAATGCTAGATTTCCTTACCTGTCTA
Source organism: Calotriton arnoldi (assembly GCA_963921515.1). Lineage (NCBI taxonomy): Eukaryota > Metazoa > Chordata > Amphibia > Caudata > Salamandridae > Calotriton > Calotriton arnoldi. The sequence goes on from CAWUFW010003640.1 coordinate 1,657,456, forward strand.
CAATATTTTTCAGCTGCAAAAGTGCAATTTGACACCTTGGTCTTCTCCATGAAAGGAAGTCAAAAGTCGAATAGTTTTGAATTTGCAACAATTCCACTCTATGTTAATTTCTAATCACTATAGAGTTTCCTCAGTTTTGTTCACTGCATATAGGTCCAATTCTGCTTCCTGTGCAATTCTTTCAAATTCTTCTAAATGTGCTTTAATCTTAGATCTTCCTGCCTTATGTCTGCTTCTATCATTTACTTTTCTACGCTCAATTGGCTCTTAAACTTTCCTCTTTTAGGTCTCCTTCAACCCGAGGTCATCCACCAATTAAACTCGCAGCACCTCTAGAGTGGACCCTTTGAGCACATACTTGCTTGGTACCAGTTAGAATTTGAAAAACTGAAAATGATTCATAGACAAAGAGCTAACCATAAAACTACATTGAAGTACCCTGTAATTTTAAGCTCTAATTTGCAAACAGAATCTAGCATTGTAAACATTGGTGTGTGATGTAACTGAAGCCCATGCTGCCAACAATACAACATAGTTGCATCTGGAAGGAGGGTGTGTATGTGTGTGTATCTGTGTGTGTGTGTGTGTGTATTTGTGTGTGTATGTGTGTTTGTGTGTCCCCGCGCACCTTTGACTGCTCCGCTAACTGAAAGAGGTCAAGTTCTACAAAGGGGGCAGCTTGAAGAAGTCATACACATGCAAGAAAATGCTATGTGTGTGTGTTTATATGTGTGTTTGAGTGTGTGTGTTTGTGTGTGTTGCGTGTTGTATGTGTGGTGATGCCAGCGAGTGGAGTGTATGTACAGCGAGTGGAAATATGGGACGACAAATACATGTAGAATGTGAAACATGGGGAGCAAGGGATGAGTGGTTGAGGATTGTGGTACTTGCTGATCACACTAAGCCATGCCCAGAACAGAAAATTGTCCTGGCTTGGTATCTGATTCACTGCTGTTAATGTTGCTCTCCATGCATTGCTCAAGAACACAGGATGGTTAGTGATACAGTTCTAGTTATAATGATATGGAAAAGTAAAGCAAACACCTGTTATTGCCTTCTGGGAGCGGAGGAGCTTTCCACTATATTGGCCGGAGCTCAGACACAGTTTCTAGAACACACCTTATTGTCAGGTTCTCCATGACTTCTGGAAAATTCTCAAGCTCTTCCTTCAGTTCTTCGAAAGTAATGGAGCCACTGCAGTCTTTGTCAGCTGACTCAAAGAGGGCTAAGGTCAAGTCATCCAGCTTCTCTTCAGGCAACGAGATGGCACTTTCACTGAGACACGACTTGATGACCGTGCGCAACTCGTCCGGATCAATGGAACCACTTCCTGCAAGGAAGAAAGATTTACTGGAGCTAAGCACAGCAAAGTCAGAAACTTCAGTTTAAGCCAGGGACACACAGAAAATCACAGATCCCCTGGTCCTAAAGATAAATGAGCCCCCTCATGCTACTGTGTCAAGGAACTGATGTGGATTGTTCAGTTCAGGGTGTAGTCTTTATTTTCATGACATTATCAAGTGATGATCAGCAAACGGTAACTCATTCACCCCGATCTGAAAGTTCAGCCAATGTTTCAATGATGCAGCCATGACTGAAGATCTCCCATTAGCTATCTGTCTTTATGTGGATTTTAGAATTAGAAATAATAATCAGTATGCTGATATAGCATACTTTACAAAATGAAACTACTTTTGATGATGATAGTACGGTTTATCATTGAATAACACAGTGGTCCTCATTCTATTGATGCCAAAATGATGAAAGGCTGAGCAGCCCTACTGAAGTATTGGCTTGCGATTTTTTATAGTATGTATTTATAGTGTATTTGTTAACCTTTTTATTTGACATTAAACATCAGATTTTTTTTTACCTTCTAAGGCCTTCATAACAAGGTGCGCAGAGCAGAATTCCGCTCTTACCCATCATGAATGAACCGGTGTTTTCTCGCCCCGTTTCCTCAAGTGCGGGAGCACCTGACCCTGTTTTACTGGGTGGAAAACATAGCCGGTAAAATCGCCTTAGGCTTCGGCTGCAGCAGCAGCTAGGACTCCATCCACTGCCCCGCGGCGCCCAACTTCCTTGTCTGGCAAAAGAGGCGCATGCGATGCCGCCCCCTGTCAGGACACTGGTTCTACTTCCCTTGCCTACCCTCTCCATTCACCTAACTCCACACTCACACTGCACACAAGCCCCTACTCTCATTTATCACCTGATCTGAGCACTGAGCATGTGGTATGGATGCATTAAACCCCACAGAATTGTGACTTCTGTGCTACCTGCACCATTCCAATGTCCTAGCTACACTGCCTGGTTCCAATATAAGATGGTGGACGTCTCTCACCAGTTTATCACCCCTGGGTGAGTAACAGGGAAAGGTACCTTTCTGATGAGGTGAGGAGATCGAAACCATGTAGCATTGGATTTTACTGTTTTAATGTTTTTTCTACTGAGCTGTTTCCTCTGAGCATAGGTGGATTAAAAAGACAAAGATATTTTCTTCCAGAATAGGGCAGGCACACAGCTCAGAAAAAATATCGTGAAGTAGATATAGTGAGTGTAATGCAGCTCCAATGTTTTTTTTTTTTTTAAACTCTTTTTATTAAAGAATAACAGTGTGATTGCAGAAGTGCATGTTATTAAAAACATCGATACATACATGACCTACATAATACCGGGTTAGAAAGCAAATTAATTTTTCATTTCTTATTAGATGCAGGTTATCTTACTCCGTTAGCTCTTGATCGTCGGGAGTGAGGGGGGCAGGGAGAGGGGGGGGTGCAGATGTCTCCACGATACGTGTTCCATTTAGATCACGCCCTGGACCATTCCTTGGACACCCTCTAGCAACATACGTTGTTTTTTCTCTGAACATATGCCAATCCATGTCTCGTTTCCATGATGTTAAGTCAGGGGCCTCCCGTGCCCCCCACATTCTGGCGATGTTACGCTTTGCTACCATGTACCCCAAGGTCACTCATAGTCTTTCTTTGCTATTTAAGTTGGTCGGCCCCCATATGTTAAGCAAACACGTCTTGCCATCAAGGCCCAGTTCTTGACCCACAACCTCCGTCATACATCTCAACACACTCGTCCAATATTTACGAATGCTGTCACATTCCCACAGAATATGTAGGAACGTGCCCTCTTTCCCACATGCTCTCTTACAGTCCGAGTCTTCTCCGTACCCCATTCGAGCCAGGGCCGCCCTAGAATAGTACACTCTATGCAAAATGTTTAATTGTACAAGTTTGAGTCTGGATGAGATTGCAACTTCCCTTGGAGAGGCAAGCGCCTTAATCCAGTCCTCATCGTCCAGTTCAAGCAAGTCAGCCACCCACTTCTCTCGGAGCTGTATAAGGGGATCCGCTACATGGTTGATTAGTTTACGATAGGTGAGTGATATTGATTTATTGGGCATATAGCCATCCAGGAGCCTGTCCTCAAGTGGAGTTGCCTCCGGGAGAGTTTCCCCTGGCGGGATACATGCATTGAGGGCATGCCTCACCTGATAATACCTGAATATTTCCGATCCTGCCAGCTCATATTCACGTTGTAGCGTAGGAAATTCTACCACTTTTCCCCCCTTCCATATATTACCCACTTTGGATATTCCAATAAGGTCCCACTTATCGAAGCCCTTAGAGTTTCCAAGGGTGCCCAACAAATGTGAGTCCGACAGAGGGGTGGCCCTCGTTAGTTTGTTATCCCAACCTAGACTTTTATGTGCTGAGTGCCAGACCCTGACCGAGTGTGCCGTGGGTCCTGCAAGATTCAACCTGGTATCTCTGGAGTACAATGCTCTGGTGTATGAGCCCCCCGGCAAAAGCCATCTATCCATTCAATACCCAGGGTCTGCGTGCGAACGATATATACCTTGGTTGATTGCTGCGAATTGTGCCGCCCAGTAATATCTCATGATGTCTGGAAGTCCAATTCCACCATCGTACCAACCCCTCACCAATTTGGTAAGGAGCTCTCTGCTCTCTCTCTATATCCGCAAAATAGGTGGCGGGGACAGGAGCAGGCGGGTTTTGCAAGATGTACAGGAAGCGGGGCAAGGACATCATCTTAAATAGGGCTGCCCTGCCCAGCAGGGACAGCGGGAGGGACCTCCAGTGCTCCACATCACTTCGGAGTCTACGCAGAGGCGGCAAGAGGTTGTGTTCATTATACAACCGGGGATCTGCAGTGATGTAGATACCAAGATACTTAAAGCCGTCTACAGCCTCTGTTATTCTACATCCCTTGGGCAAGCGTGGGAACCCTCCCCTTAGCACATATATCACCGATTTCGTCCAATTAATGGCATATCCGGAGTATCTACCAAAGATAGTAAAAATATCCATTACTCTGTTGATCGAGGCCCGCGGGGATGCCAGATATAAGAGAACGTCATCAGCATACAGGGAGATACGATCCTCCCATTCCTTCAACCATTGCAAACCCCTTACGACCGGGTCCCTACGGATCCAGCTCGCCAGGGGCTCAAGTGCCAGGGCAAAAAGCAAGGGGGACAGGGGGCAGCCTTGTCTCGTTCCCCGTCCAAGAGCGAAAGTCGCCAACCTTCTGTTGTTCACTACCACTTGCGCTAGCGCTTACGATTACAGCAGCCTCACCCATCTTATAAATCCCGAGCTGAATCCCAATTTTTCCAACACTGCGAAGAGATAGGGCCACTCAATCGTGTCAAACAACATTGCGGCATCTAATGACATCACCACCGCATCCTCTCTAAGTGTTGCCACTCTCCCTAACACCCCATGGAGTCTACGTAGATTGAGGGCGGTATTTCTCAGAGGCATGATTCCAGACTGATCCGGATGGACCAGATCGGAGACCACTCCACCCAACCTTGTGGCCAACAATTTGGCCAGGATCTTAGCCTCGGCATTCAACAATGAGATGGGTCTGTACGATGAACACTGCTCCCTAGGCTACCTTCCTTGTATATGACTACCACTGTGGCAATCCGCTGGTCCAGAGGGAGCCGCCCGGCTTCTCTACTTTCGTCATACATAGCCCTGAGGTACGGAGCTATTCTATCGGGCTTTAGCTTGTACAGCTCTATTGGGAGACCGTTCGGACCCATGGCTTTTCCGGACTGTAGGTCCCTAATGGCCAGCGCTATTTCATTAGACGTGAGTTCACTGTCAAGAAACGTTCTGTCTGCCTCCTGTAACGTCGGCAGCCGGATATCAGTTAACAGAGCTTTGTGCTCCTCTATCGAGCAGGCAGAATGGGATTTATAGATCCTAGAATAATATTTGGTGAACTCGTCTACGATCGATTGCGGGTCAGTAAGCATTGCTCCCTCAACAGTCTTTATTTCCGTTACCAGGCGACTAGCATGCTTGCGTTGGTCCAGCCGCGCCAGCAGCTTGCCTGCCTTATCCCCTGACTCATACACCCTACCTAGCTTGTTACTCAGCATTACTTTAGCTCTGTCTGTTGCCACACTTTTGTATTCTTCCTTCTTGAGATTAAGTTTGTGTACCACGCTCGGCCCTCCGTCTCCCAGAAGCTCTCCCTCAAGCACTAAGATTTCCTCCTCTAGTTGTGTTAACTCTGCATCTTTTTCCTTTTTAGCCCGCACTATCTGTGAGATTGCCTGACCTCGGACCACTGTTTTGAATGCTTCCCAAAGCATGCACGCCGACCTCACGGACCCCTCATTTTCCTGAAAATAGCACTCGATCGATAGGGTGATTTTCTGCCGTATTTTGGGGTTTCGCAGGTGCCAAGGGCTGATGGGCGCTATTCTGCCTTTCTGGTTCTGGTTTCTACCCATCTGTACCCATATTGGAGAGTGGTCAGATATGCCCCGAGCCATGTGTCTAATCTCTGTGACCTCACCCACCTGATCTGCCGGCATAAGGCTATAGTCGATCCGGGCGAGACTATTGTGCGCCCGGGAGTTGAATGTGAATTGAGTATCTACCGGGTGACGGACTCGCCATGTGTCTGCCAATCCAATGAAATCCAGAAAGGTGGACAGTGTCTGTTGTGCAGGTCCCAGATCCCTTGGGGGGCAGCGATCCCGCATCCCACACACCACCGAGTTAAAGTCTCCCCCCAGTATCAGCTTTCCTACCGGAAACTCCACCAGTTTACTACCCAATTCTCGAAATGCAATTGCCTGCAGATCTGGCGGGATATAGACAGATACCAGGGTCAGTGTTGTTCCCTCCCACCGCCCCGACACTGCTACATATCTACCCATGTCATCCGTCCATGTTTGATCTATGGCCATCGGGAAGGACCCACGCACCATAATACCAACCCCTCGTGAACCTGAGGTAAATCCTGAATGAGCGTCCAAGCGATAGCCCCATCTGTCCAATACTTTGCACTTATTTCCTACTAGGTGAGTCTCCTGGAGCAATACCACGTCTGGGGCATGTCTTTTAAGATACTGCAAAACAATTCCTCTCTTTAGTTTATCCCCCAGACCATTTACATTCCAGGATAAATGTTTAAAATTTTTCTCACCCATGAGGTCCAGCCTCGCCCCTCCCCGCCCCGATACATACAGCTGATGTTATCACTGATCAAGAGTCTACAACGGTATTTGATTTCTGTCATACGAGCTACTTTACTCTCAAAACCTGCCTTGAGCTGTACTTACTTGTATTTTAAATGAACTAACTTAACACTAAGTTCCCAACATCCCCCACCCTGCCTCCCCGCACTCTGGGCCTAGAAACTGCCCATACCCCAACAGTGCAGAGTGCCTGTCGCCCTATACTACTAAACTAACTTTTAAAGCAGGGGGTGGCTACACTTCTCCCGCGGTCGTCCGCCAGCTACTATATGCACCCCAAGTTGCATACAAAAACCTTTATGAAGTTCAGTCTGAGTCACTCAGCATGTGGTTGTGTTCTCGTTCCGGTGACCAGGGCCCCAGAGCTTCGTCCAACACAGCCAGGTGCCCACTAAATTAGTCCCAGCCTTTCCTTGGAGGATCACGCTTGGTTGGAGGCAGAGTCTTGTGCGGGGGTGGAATCGTCCTCATTTCACATTATGTTCTTTGGCCGGCCTCCAACCCTCCAACCACTCCTGTGTTGACTCTGGGGTATCAAAGAACCAGGCTTTCCCATCCACCTCTATTCGCAATTTAACAGGGAACAGCATGGAGTATTGAATTCCTTTGTCCCTCAGTTGCTTTTTGACATTCAGGAAGGTTCTTCTTTGCTTCTGGACCACAATCGTAAAGTCCAGAAAGAAGAACAGTTCATTGTTCTCGATTTTTAGCGGTGGGTTTGATCTGGACGTTTGTAATATGATATCACGGTCTCTGAAATTCAGGAGCTTCGCCAGAATTGGACGTGGGGGAGCCCCTGGTTTGGGCCTACCCCCTGGCACCCTATGTGCCCTTTCAACTGTGAAATAGTTCGACAGAGTTTTGGGTTTGAGGTGCTTGAGTATTATATCCTCCACAAATAAATCCACCGCCGGCCCCTCCGCCCGCTCGGGAACCCCAATTATCCTTATGTTATTGTGGCGTGATCTACCCTCATAATCGTCCAGTTGCTGTTCTGTTCGTTTCTGGGCTGCCTGTAATTCCTTGATCTCTTTCCGCATCTGGTGGGCTTCACCACTGAGCTCGGCAGTCACCACTTCCATGGACTTTACTTTTTCACTTGTCTTCTGCAGGTCGGCCCTCATCAATGTCATTTCCACTGTCATAGTGTCTTTTCTTTGCTCCAGTGAGGTACGGATCCCTGCAATTGCTGCCATGACATCTTTAAGCATGGGCTTTCCTGTGGCTGGGTTTGTCAGCGGGTCTGCTTCCCCCTTGATTGCAACCTCGACTTCTCCCTGGTTCTGGGTCGCGTATTTGTCCGGCTTGGTTTGGTGCGTACTTTTCTGTCCCTTGGCCCCCGACATGATGACGTTAGCGTGCATTCAAGGGGACGCCTCCACTGTAGCTGCCCGTTGTCTATACTCCTTCACCTGTCCCCCTGGTGTACTCCTGGGGGAGCCGCCTGGGGACTAGGAACCCGGCACTCCCAAGGCCACTATTAAATGAAACCCCCTGTAAGGCTGCGCTCTACTGAGGTCGTTGTTTTTTTTGGGGGGGGGGAGTTCCACCTTCCTGCCTTGCCTGTTGGTTCCTGCTGGGCGCTGTTTGATTTTTACCCCTCTCTTGGGAGACCGCCTTCCAGTATCACAGGGATAGGCACCAGGTCTACCGAGTCCATGGCGATGGTATCCCCTCCTCACAATTTATTCTGCCACCAGTAGTAGGCGTTCACTCCAGCTATGGCCATCACCCCTTGGCCGCACACGGCCCGCCACACTGCTGCTGCATCGATTTTGGGGCGGCCCGCCGGGGCACACGACATTAAGTATTGCCAGGTAAACAATAGCTGCCTGTTCACATTCGCCCAGTGAGTCACTCAGGGCCACTCCGGTTTGCCCAGGATGATGCCCAGTTAGGTGGTTCCCTCATGCGCTCCCTCCGATCCCACAGCCAAGGAGGGGCGCCGGTTCTATACTGGGAGCACCCAGTATAGAACCGCCACGAGAAGGCCACGAGGGACGCCCGAGAGAGGCGGGCCCGATCTGAGGGGCCTCTAGTCAGTATTCAACAAAATATATTTGCTAACAGGTACAGTTGGTGTAATTATGAAAAAATTGTCAGGCACGCCTATGAAACGTGTGGCAGGACACTGAGTAACTTGACCCCTGGGAGCACCCAGGGGTTTACTCACCCTGCCGCACAGAGAGTTATCGGTGGAGGCGCCGCGCCCCTCAGATCGGGCCCGCCTCTCTCGGGCGTCCCTCGTGGCCTTCTTCAAAATCGAGCCCGAGGCTTCTCGGGCCTATCGGGTGCCCGGGGCGTTTACGTTGTTAGCAACTGTGCCGGTGCTCCAAATGACGATCACCTTGTAGCGAAGGGTGTACTGTCCCTCCGTCACGTTTCTTGGGGTATTGCACGGATGAATTACGGATTTTCGGCTGGCTTTTGGCCGCGGTGGATCGGAGCCTCGCTAACTAGTGGCCATCGTTTTCGGCACTCAAGCCACGCCCCAGCTCCAATGGTTTAACTCCTGAAATAGCGTTGTGGGGGAACGTGTGTATTTACGCACACTAACATTGTTAGGCCCTTGTTGTGGGGTGGTGATCTCAGTCCTGTTATTACTGACACCAGCGGCAAAAGTAACACTGGCCGGGGTCACAGGTCGATCCCCTGTAGGCCCTTATGCAATTAGTAATAAAGTGCAGGAATCAGTCCTTCCTATTCAGATTTCTGTATGTCAACTTCTTATCCAATTGCTTTTAACAGGGGAAATCCTTCCGGTGTGATCTAAAGGATATGTCCCTGGTACACCATGCAGTATTACTGCATCTGAGAAAGTAGGTGTGGAAATAAATCCACACCTCTTGGGATTCCCAATGGGGCCAGTGACAGGAGTTAACAATGACAATGCATAGAAAGCCTAACAGATTGACCTACCCGGTAACACCACCATCACCGTGACCACATACAGAAGTCAAAACAAGTTAGTTCATCCTCTAGTCAGTATTCAACAAAATATATTTGCTAACAGGTACAGTTGGTGTAATTATGAAAAAATTGTCAGGCACGCCTATGAAACGTGTGGCAGGACACTGAGTAACTTGATCATTGCTGACTAGCCAAAGCAGGAGAGTGGACTGGGAATGATTTATTCAACTAAATGAACTATTTGACCAATCCTGCGACCTGTTATAAAGTTGAGGGTGAATTCTATAGAGGATGTATGTGACTGGAAAGCTCGGGTTGGAAGGCTGACATTTGGTTGCTTTATCTTCTTAACAAGGAGCTGCTTGCTTACAATGTGTTAAGTTACCTTTACAGTGGCTTTGTTACTCGAAGTCCAAAGGCTCTTTATCATTATCAACCTGTATGTAAATATACCACCTCGCTGAGGATGGCCAATGAGACGTGCTGAGCCGGAGCTCCCTTGACCCACCATAAACAACTATGGTGTGCCGTTCCGCGGATCCATTAACACTACACTGATGTCAATGGAATTCCATGCAGTCAAAAGAGCGTCCTTCATAGGATGCAATGACCCTCACCCACCAAAGTGGCATGCTTCATCCAGCGGCGGCAGACATAAACAAAATGCGGTGGGTGGGAGCACAGGAGGGGGAGTGCGGGGGTCATAATAAAAAAAAAAAAAGACTTACCTGAAGCTGCCGGCCGCCTCGCGCCTCGGTGTTCTGCTGCTTACTGGTCCCAGCAGACACTGGGACAGCATCAGAGACTTCCTGTGCAATCCCCGCGCTTCTCTCATGCAATTACCAATAGCATGAGAGCAGTGCAGGGATTGGCCTGAGCAGGCTGGTTTAACACTCGCTCAGGCACAGGGAGTCTGTGCTGTTTCTTCAACACGGCTGTGCTATACAGATGGGTTGGAGAAACCTAACTGCGCATGTCTGTTTGGCCGGCCTAAGACGGCCGGCCAAATAGACATGTGCACTTAGAAGTGCACACAGCACTTCTTTCCTCCTCACTCCCATGGCCCGGCTCCGCCCCTCCCTTCACACACTGGCTCAGCCAGCAGCTGAAAAATAAAATGATAATAAAATATTGTTTTATTTTTCAGCTGCTGGCTCTGAGCCAGTGGGGCCATTGCGGAGGAGCCACCCCTGGCTTCATCATCAGGCTGTACTCGTCGCTCGGTGGGTGCTACAATACCCAGAGGGTCCTTCTTGGGGGCTCTTTGCTAGAGATCTTCTAATCACACTGTCTGGTGTTAACCAGATAGTGGAGTGATGTCCTTCACTAAATTCAGGAGGGGGTGTGGTAGATTGGGAAGGTGATTAGACTAAAATTTGCTCTAGGTTGCCTAAATGCCAATTTTTTTATATTGTTGGCAACTAAAGCCAAGATTAAAATAATCTGAGAACCAATGGGGGGGGGATAAGGGACTCTAGGTTTTGTGAAAAGATCAGCTTGTTTCTTGTCTAATATGCCCAAATGAGTCAGAAGCAATTCTTCAGAACTGGTAGATAGTGCCCTAATCTACCCTGAGTTGTATGTATTAGTGAGAATTGTTATTTATCCTAATAGTGCTTATAGTCACATCTGTTATGATAGTAGATAAAGAGTTCTCACATTGGAGTTCGTGAGCCCATATGACCCATTTTCCCAGATAAACGGGCTCTTAGAGTGCCATGGAGCCACTTCTCAATGTAGCAACAGTTCCTTCCTGGAGAAGCGTTGTGTATTCACCTACCCTCTCCCATGGTTTCTAGAGGTGAGGACTGTGCTGGACCGCCCAATTTCCTCTCCATCCCCTCCTGTATTTGTGGCTCCTGTGACCCACGTGAAATCTGACAGAAATCTGTACCCTGGACTTCCTGGCGTGCCCATGAGAAATTCTTAAGGGGTGTTGAGCTACTGCGATGATGGGGCCCATGGCCTACAAATTGCATTGACAGAGCTTCGCTGTTCCCGGGGCGTTCCTGTGTTTAAAATGGCAGCCGGCTAAGACTGGCTTTGGCACATGGAAAAGAGTAGCGTGGAGGAGGGCCAGAACCCGGATCGGCAACCCGGAGGAGACAAGCGTTCCCTACAGCATGAGTGGAGGATTGACCAAGCCCCATTGCTGCCAGGCACGTCTGCGTCCACGATGTAGGTGAGCTGCCAGTAGCCTGCCAGAACATACCAAAGAAAAACAACAGCAGAAGTCTGGGATGCCTTTGTAGGAAGTGATTGATAAGGCCTAGGCCTGACTTGGGCCTAACTGTGAGGACAATGAGCACATCCATAAGGTAGGCCAGTGGAGGCTGGGGTGGCTGGTCCCACCCCCTCACCATAGATGTGACACCCCCAGGACAGTGCTAAAACCTGGGTCCTTCCCAATAAGAGGCACGTGGGTGACTCGGGGACCTCTATTTACTTGTTGTGTGCCACCCTGTTGCAGGCAGGGGTGAGACTGAGTCTGCAGTGGGAATTACCCTAGGATGCATTCCCCTTGGTTTATCTGTAGCGACACCAGGAGGCTACATCCCTGGACAGCGTAAAAATATGAGCCTTCCCTAAGAAGAGAAGAGCAGGTAGCCCAGATGGCTGTTCGGAGCTCCAAGCTGCCTTTTAGGTGCCATCCCTAGCAGGTTTCACCTTTTAGTAGAAACTTTGTCCAAGCTGGGGGCCAAATTGGAGAACGTTTGGCATCCAGTTGCCCACTGTGTAATGTGATAAAGTGGTGGAAAGGTGCCCTGATTGCTAGGGCCCGGTGATAGTGGGCAGACTGGTGCCCTGATCAGATGGCTTGGTGTTAGGGAAACCTCGCTCGGAGGACTGAGGATTGGCCTCAGTCTGATGTGGCGAAGTGCTTCGCCCATAGTTACACAGGGTGCATGAAGTTGGTAGCCAGCTAGCTGCACACAGAAGCACTGCTAAGGAAAGCTTCCAGATCCAGTCTGACTCCTGGGGAATATTCTAAAGTGAGGAATCTGTAATTCGAATTATCCATCAGAAAGATCACATCATCTCACAAGCAGGTAAAAGGATTGATATTGCTTTCTAATGCCCAAAACTGAAGCCATTTGCTTTTATTCTGGGTTTTCGGGGAAGACTTAGCACCAGCCGGCAGGACCTCGAGGTTCTCTGAGGATATTTCAGCTCCTCAGAAACCACACACTGAATCTAGAACTTTCTTTCCATGGACACGAGGTTCACTCTGCAGAGGCAGAGCTGGCCTCTTTGCAGAAAGGGGTATATGTCTGAGTATCAAACCACCACAGCCAGGCCAGAGCAACAAGAATCGCAGAGCTCGCTGGGCCCTCATTGATCTTCAGGACATCCGGGAAATTGGGGGAAAGGGGTGACATGCAGAAAGGCTGCTGTACACTCCAACACCAGACTGTGTTCTAGGGAATTGGGACCTCTCGCCTATCGAAGAAGTGGAATGGTCATACTAGGAGCTGATGTAGATTGCAATGCCATCTATGAGATGGCCACCCCATGCCTCAAAGACAGGCTCATGTGTGCCTGTTGGAGTAACCTCACTACCTCACTAGGAGGATGGGTCTCTTTAGGGATCTGTGACCTTATGCCAAGGGTAGCAAATGGATGTACACCAAAAGACTGCTCCTCTGCGTCAGAAACAGAAGTTATGCTGGCCAGATGCTATAGCATAAACTACTATGAAATAAATTGGACAAGAACAGCACCTTGTAGACAAACGTTGGCATGACGCTGTTTGCTCAATTTCTGCGGATCTTTTGTAGATTTGAGTTCTATTTGGCATTCCTCTTTGGTATTCACAGATCCAAAGTGGGCAGGGGGAATGATAGGGCTAAGGATGAAGATGCTGTGCCTAGACTGTTCACGGTTTGATTTTCCATTTGGCAAAAAGTAAACATTTTACCTCAACTTCTGGTATCTGATTCAGTGTCGAGGGCATTGTACTGTTCAAAATGTAACCATCCCTGTGTGAAAACTGAGAAATGTTCATATGTACCTAGTTAATGTTACACTTAGGAGGTCATTACGATGGCGGGCGGACAAAGTCCGCCCGCCATCTGCTAACGAAAAAGGGACCGCCCGCAAGAGGTGCGGCGGTCCCGCTGTGCCTATTAGGATGCGACCGCCACCATGGCGGTCGCATCCTGTATATTTAACATTGTGGCGGGCGGTGCTGTATTCAGCACCCGCCACAATGTTAAAAGGCATGTTGTGCTTTTGCATGCACAACGTGACAGGCACCGCGCGGTGCCTGCCACCTTGTGCATGCAAATGTCGGGGGTACCATGGGTACCCCCAAGTGCAACCACCCACCCCCAACCACCTGGGGGCCCGCAATGGGCCCCCAAAGGCATTCTCCACATGCCTTTCCATGGCGGAGTCTCCGCCATGGAAAGGCATACGACCGCCATCATCGTAATATGGCCACCATATTGCAGGCCTCTTCCGCCCGGTAGGCAATCGGGCGGATTGCCTACCGGCGGATAACTGACGGACGGTCTTTCTGTCCGCCTGGGTCCCCACCGCCATCGTAATATGGCGGGGGGAAATGTTAGGCGGGAGGACGAAAATGGCGGGCGGATTGCCACCGCCATACGGGCGGCGGTGATCCGCCCGCCATCATAATGACCCCCTAAGTTTGGAAACGGCATTGATACCCCAACTATTCTCATCCCGACAACGAGAAAGGGCAATAAAAAAAACTTGAAAAACATTTTTTTACAGTGTCTCCCCAAAAAATGTGAGACAATCAATCGGAAAGTCATGAAATTGGTGTGTTTACAGCAGGAATCATTGGCGACTACAATTGCACAACATCATGATCCCTCCTGGTCTAGGTTATGTTGCTGCATGTGCCCTACCTCTGGTATCTATGCCTCTTTGGTAGAGATATGTTGAAAAAGCATTATAATAAATAGGATTTGATCGGAATGCTTGAAATGATCCATGGGTCCCTAAGCCATTGGAGAAGGTGTGGTCATTATTCAACTCAGAGGTGACTAGAAAAGTGACTAAGATATAGTGGAAATTAGGTTAGAATCCACTTCAATTTCCGTAGAAGAAAATAACTGATTTCAGTAACTCCACTCATCTGGGACTTCCTGTTTAAATCATGGTTGACCATAACTGATTGACTTTCACTGAGTTGAAGATGGCCTTCCTTACTTGACTTTGACATGGATGGAATGTGGCCGACGAAGATCTGTGGTTATTGGGTGGAGGAGATGGTATGATATAGAAGCATAACTTAAGTTTCAGAACCATTTCATTTCAACTAGTCCTCCACTACGCTGAGACATTAGGAAACTTCTAACCGAGACACCAGCGGCCTGTGACACAAATGTAAACCTAGATTTTATTAAGGGACACACTTACGTTTTGAAATGTGATCCTAAGAGGGCACCATGGGAGACAGGGGGCTTCTGAAAGATATTCAGAAATTCTGCCAACTTCTTCAAGATCAGAGAAGAATTAATTGAATCATTTATCAGGAATTCCCCCTATAAGCGCAGCAATAGAATGCGTAAGTATGGAGCGTACAAGAGCCATTATCACTGTATCATTACATGTGACAAACAGAGCTGTTTTGTATACTTTTAGCTAGGGTGAGACCTGACTAGATAGGCTGGTTGAGGATATGATGAGAACATACAACTTTTTAGAAAGCTTGAAATAGGACGGGAATACTGCAACAGAGGGATAGACAGGATAGGGACATTTAGTAAATATTTCTTTAGAAGACCACAGACAGCAGAACATTCGAAAAAATTATGAAATAGACACAATATGTAGGACTTCAGTCCCTTACCATCTACATCATAGACTTGGAAGAGGAAGTGAAGTTTGTCAGTTTCATTTCCATGTATAAGCAGGTTTAAAGCTTTTAGCAACTCATCCAGGCTGATGGCGCCACTGCCATCGGAGTCAAAGAGGGCAAAAAAACGCTCCGCAAAGAACGACTAGAACACAAGTAGGAGACAAAGCAAATGAGTAAAAGTTAAGATGTAAAACCACAGGGAAACAACACAGCGCGAGTGGAGAAGTTAGAAGAATGTAACAAGCACTAAGAGAACCAGAGCATCGAAGATACACGAAGAAGATATAACAAACATGTGAGTCACACGCATGGGAAGAGATAGAACTAACGTGTGATGAGTTTCGAATGAGCACCGGGAGAAGGCAGTAAGTATGTTGGAATCAGTAGGGTCTGTGTATATGCTTTACCAAGTTAAGTATGACTTTATAGCTGTTAAGGGCCTGGTAGAGAAAACAGAGGCCAGTATCCACATGTGATGCTGCAGTAAGTGATATCACTGATAGTTAACTAGTGCCCTAGTCCTAGCTGGAGTAAACCTGCTTCCCATGTATATGTTCACCAAAGCTGACTCAGTCTGTAATTTAGCACTCCATGGTTTTCCTAGGTCAATCAGTGATTAAGGAAGAGGGTGTGCCATTACAGCTAAAGCTGTCGACTTTGGAGCTGTGGAACCAGGTTTGAATCTCGGCGTCGGATTTCGGTGTCGGCTTAACCTCCTGTGCTTCAGGGCAAATTACTTAGGGGCCGATTCTGATGCGGGTTGGAAAAGCTTGCCGACCGAATCGGTTGGGAAATGGTGTCCGACCCACTCGGATCGGGAAAGTCTGACCGGCGGAGTAGGATGCATCCGGATGCTTCCAGATACGATTTGGTTGAACTCCCATTGACTTCAATGGGAACATTTGTTCCTAACCGCATCAGAATTGGGCCCTCGGTCGGGAAGACACGTTCCCGATCCGATTTGGAAGGAGCAAATGCCGTTAGGAGGCCTTCCTAACCGCATCAGAATCAGGCCCTCGGTCGGGAAGCTTTTCCAACCCGCATCAGAATCGGCCCCTTAATCTCTTTGGGCCTCATTTAGGAAAAGTGTTGCATACTGTGGCAAAACAGCAATGCAACACTTTTCAGTGTGCCCTCCTTGCGACACCATGGATGCGCGGTATTTACTGTACGTCGCTCCATGTCGCAAGGATTGACAGATACGTCAGGAATCCTGACGTATCTGTCTGCGCAAAAATGACGCATTGCTAGAGTGTGTCTGAAAACAGATGCAACTCCAGCAATGTGTCCTTTCACATGGGGCAAGCCCCATGTGAAAGGGCCTATGTCAGTCTTACGCCTGCTGAAAGGCAGGCGTAAGGATTTGAGGCAGTGGCATCCTAGAAGTGGCGTAGTGAAATCTGATAGATTTCACTGCACCACTTCAACGACCCTTTTTTGCGGGGGAATGCCCACCCTGCATACATTATACCTGATGCAGTTATAATGTAGCGCAGGGGTTTACAAAGTGAAACATCTGCTTAGATGCGTCTCTTTGTAAATATGTCGCAGTATGGCACATATTTTACGGCGCCTGTGCGTCACAAAAAGTGACGCACCCGCGACGCAAGGCTCATAATTAAGCCCCTTTCTGCCTAAAAGTGAATGTGACCTTGTGTAATGTAACTGGTGCTCATGTCAAGTGCTCCAATACCTTCAAGTCGAGTATGCGGTATATAGAAATATAAAATCAGTGAGTAGCATTATAGGGCCCTCTACCCATGAATGTTGTTCTGTGCGCGGTGACCAGCAGGGAGGCTGATCATTTTGCTTTATCCTATCTCACTTGTGCTAAGGTGTTTGTGTGAGACTTCTTGCTGTCCTCCATGACAGTTCAATGAGCTTTGCCGCTTATAGGATGGCGTTCCTGCTTTCCCTCTCGGGCTCATTGCAGAGAGAGTCGTAGCACTACTGGTCTGGGAGAGTGGTCAGCTATGCCCTTCAACAACCTAGTGGGGCTGAATGAATGGTTGTGGTGTAGTGCCTCTGTGTATGTGGTAAATTATATCTCAATGCTAGTTGTGGTGTCAAATTCCCACTCCAGGCTTTCATCCATTTTCCTTGTTGTTTAAGAAAATGTGGAAAGGGGCTGGAATTCTCTCCAATATCTGTGACCAGCCTCTGTATGTTTGATCCTATCTCTGAACCTTACTATGGCCAAGCCAGAGCCGTGGTCTTTCCAGTGCTAGCCTCTGTGAATTGAGAATGGTGATAAGGATATGGAAAATTGTCCCGTCAGGTGAAAAGAATTGAGACAATTAACACCAGAAGATAATTCTGGTATCAACTTGCCATCACTGAACTATCTGCTACCAGAAATGACTGAGGATATTTTTTTTCTCCAATTTCTAATGTTCTGAGATGTTAACATCAAGAATACGAACCTTAAATTGCCAAAAAGTGGCACAAATGACTAGTTTTACACAAATCGATACTAATCCTAAGGGTAATCATGCACCTACTTGAAATAATAAAACATTTGTAATATCATTAAGTTTATGTGATAACCCTATAAATGTTTCCACACAGAACCCAGGGGATAGGACCACACTAAACTCCTCCTCGCAAACCTCTAACTCCTCAAAGACTAAACTTGACTGGAGAAAACTCTTGGCAAAAACAAATATTTCTCTGAGAACCAGGTAATGTAATGTAATGTAAATAAAATGTATAAAGCGCAGCTATTGCCCAAAGGCGTCTTTGCGCTATCAGAACAAAGACCAAATAAGACAGAAGGGATAACCAGTACAGGAAACAGAGCATGAAGGAAATATTTTCCTATTTTATGCAGTTTGTGTAAATAGCCAGGTTTTTAGGCTTTTTCTGAAGCTCAGCAGGGAAGGGGCTGGTTTTAAAGTGATAGGTAAGTCATTCCAGAGCTGTGCTGTTAATCTGAAAACGCTCTTATCTCCCCAGTTGGCTTTCTTAAAAGGGGTGACTACCATGTTCTTGGCCAGACCTGACCGTAAGGTCCTGTTTGGAACGTACCACTTCAGTCTGTTCCTAAACTGTGCTGGTCCCAAACCGTGCAGTGATTTAAAAGCTAGGCAGAGGGCTTTAAACTTACATCTCTGTCTAACTGGTAGCCAGTGGAGTTGTTTTAAAGCTTCTCTCGCCGATACAGTTTTGGGAATTTTAAAAATGAGACGAGCTGCCGCATTTTGTATGATCTGGAGCCTATTCATCAATCCTGAATTGGGGGTAAGATAAAGGCTGTTGCAGTAGTCAATTCGTGTGATGACCATTGCCAGGGTAACTGTTTTCAGCAGTTCAGCTGGTATATATGTTTTAATTTTATTGATAAGCCTTATAGAACAGAAGGAGGCAGCGGTAATTTTGCTAATTTGTGTTTTAAATTTAAGATCTTTGTCTATGGTGATACCAAGATCCTTTACATTGCTAGAGGGAGTAGGTAATGCATCCAATTCTGGTGGCCACCAATCTGGCGTCCAGAGGGAGGGTTTATTGCCGAAGATAATGACCTCGGTTTTTGATGCATTTAGCTTCAGGCAATTTTCGTCCATCCAATTGCTCACGTTCTTCATACAGGCGCTAAATGCCTCACCCGGGTTCTTTTCTCCATTTGTTAGGGACACCACTATTTGGGTGTCGGCCGCATATGATGCTAGGGAGAACCCAGCCTTTTTTATAATAGATGCTAGTGGTGTTACATAAAGATTAAAAAGTGTGGGGCTCAGGGCTGAGCCCTGAGGAACTCCACATGATAGGGAAAAGTGCTTGGAGGTAGCCATCCCCAATGCCACATTTTGCTGTCTATCGGTTAGGAAAGATTTTAGGAGATCCAACGCTATGTCTTTGATTCCTGCGGAACGAAGCCGGTCAGCCAGAATCTCATGGCTGACCGTATCAAAGGCCGCCGAGAGGTCAAGTAGCACCAGAGCCGCCGATTCCCCTCCATCAAGAATATTCCGAATGTCTTCCGTAGCAATAATTAGGGCAGATTCAGTGCTGTAATTTTTCCTAAAACCGTGTTGTGTTTCGTCTAGCGATGAATTTGTTTCAATGTGCTCTGTGATTTGTTTATTCATTATTTTCTCTATGCATTTGGCGGCAAAAGGAAGTTTTGCTATAGGGCGATAGTTGCAAGGTTCCGAGCTATCCAGGTTATCTTTTTTTGAGTGGAAGGATTGAGGTGCGTTTCCACTGAGTGGGAAATATTCCACTTGCAAACATTTCATTAATGATTTGCCCCAGAATTGGTGCCAATTGGGTAGGTATCAGATGCATTATGTTAGGCGGGCAAGGATCATATGGGGAACCTGATTTAATTGACAAAATTAGGTCTTTTAATTGGTCCTCCGAAGGGTTCGTAAAGATGGAGAGACAATTTTTTGTTTCTCTATCGTCAGGTGCATGCTCGACCTGAGGGTGGCCAGTGTTTTTTGCTGCGAATTTAGTATAAATATTAACCACCTTCTCTTGAAAGAAGCCGGCTAATATATTACAGAAGTCTTGACTTACTTCGGTGTGACTAGTCTTATTTGGTTTTACCAGCTTATTGATAACCGAAAAAAGGGTTTTATTAGCATCACATGCATTTTTTATCTGCTTAGAAAAATATGCAGTTTTGGCTTCTATAATATCCTTTTTGTGCTTTGTAAGTTTGGCTTTATATATGATTTTCTCAACTGCCTCATAGTTTTTTCTCCATTTCTGTTCCTGTCTACAGCAATCCTGTCTTGATAATCTGAGATTCTCGCAGTACCACGGTTGGGACATTTTTCTTTTTACTGTTTTGTTAGTGATAGGTGTTACCTTATCCAGTGAAGTATTAAGCCAGTCAGAAAAGATCTCAGCGTTTAGGTCCGCATTATCCCCTAATTGACATGGGGTGGTCATAACTGCCTCTCTGAGTTCAGCTGAGTGAACTTTAAGCCAAGTTCTACCTTTGGCTTGTTGTGCAGTTGGTCTATGCCGAGGGATTGTTGTTGTTTTCATTCGCCAATTAACCACCCAGTGATCCGACCAGGTTACTGGGAAGGACGGTGACAAAACAAAGTCCTCACAATTGGAAAAAACACCATCCAACATATGACCGGCCTTATGTGTTGGCCCCTTGGAAACTAAAGGAAGTCCGAACGCGTCCATAACATCAATACATGTTTGCGAGTCTTGGTCAGTTGTGTTTTCCAAGTGAAAATTAAAATCACCCAATACGGTGAAGTTCTCATTAACTATTACAGATTCCATCATAGTGCAGAGTTTGTCAATAAAAATATTCCTGTCGCCTGGGGGCGATAGACTAAAATTCCTTTTAGAGCTAATGAGTCAGGAGGCTGTATTGAGAAAGTCATTGCCTCAAAGCATAAAGTGACTAGTGGTTCAAATCTAGTTTTAAATTTATCACGATAAAAAATTGCCAACGCTCCTCCTCTTTTTTTTTGCCTATCTAGTCTGAAAAAGGCGTAACCAGGAGGTGTGGCGGCAACCATATCCGGATCTGAGCTGTCATCTGCCCATGTTTCTGTTATGAAAGCTAAATCTATGTTTAATGATTGGACGAGGTCGTGAAACTCTAACTGGTGTTTCACCAAAGATCTAGCGTTTAGAAGTATACAATGGATACTGCTGTTTTTTATTAGAGCGAACCTGCTGGATTCCATATGCTCTGGCCATCTAGTCTGATTTAGTGTGTGCTTGCCAGTAGACCGTCTTACTTGGTCGTTTAAGTTAGACTGTAGGGGGAGACAGGGATCATTAATAGACTTGCCTTGTCTTAATGCTAGTAATGTTTCGCGGGAATACCTGATGGAAGTCTTGGATTTTTGTGCCACAGGACCAGAGGTTCCGGCGCTGGGCGTGGTCCAGGCGCGGACAGGTGCAGACGGGCTTGCCTTTGGCGCGTCTTCGGCCTGCGTCATATCCTACTTTTGTAGTGGCCGGCTTGGATTGGGAACGGGAAAGCTAGACCGTTCTTTTTCAAAGATGGCGATTGCGTGTGGCCCAAACAGGACGTGAGTCGCTTTTGTATAAATTTTATTCTTCTTTATTTAGCTTCCCCAAAGATCTCCCTCCACACAAACAGCCCGCTAATGACTGCGGTGGACTGGGGAGACCCCTAAGAGCTAAAGTGCAAAAGTGCTGTTCCCACCCGGTATGTCCGGATAAAAAAATGCAATTACTCAATTTTAAAACACGCTAAGAGTTATACAGGATTAAAAATGCAATGAGACTAACCATAGTCAATAAAATATTAAATTCGTCTTAACACAGGGAGTAGGTAAAAAACAATGATGCTGCCCCTGTCACAAGCTAATGCCGTTCTGTCTGTCTTGTTCTATCTCGATCCTTAAACATCCAAAGTGGTCTAAAAGCGATGATTAAGAAAAAGTGTGAATGTAAATGTAAAAACAGATTGCCCTCTTCCAGTCAAAAACAGGTCTCATCCCTAACTCTGTCTTTAAATTCTGTTGTCACAACTGCAGAACTGAATCTCACAGCAAAACCTTATGTCCCTAATCCTAAGACTTTTAGAACTAGCCCTTTAAATCAGCCATGGGAAGTTTTCGGGCAGATGGGCTTCGATTCCTTCACCTCTCAGCTAAACACAGGATTAGATTTATCTGAGGTCAGAATTTCACTGCTGGCTCACACAACCGACCTAATATTTAAAAACATTTTTCCTGATGTAGAATCGACTTTATAAATTCCCAAATTAAATGTCATTCAGTCCACCGATATTGCTTATGCTGAATTTCAGTCACATAACCATTCTACTGTGAATAGAAATTTTGCTAGAACCAGCTTTCAATCGGCTGCAGTCTGTGCCATGATCCTGGACATACAGTGATGACTTTCAATATTATGGCATTGACATACAACTTCCTTCATCGAGATTTCATGGGTCCCATTCTCTTAGTACAGCACAGCTATTCCCGAATCTATTTCTTCAAAAGCAACCTAATGGCAGTAGTCGCCACTCAAGGGACAAGGTGAATACATTCTATTTCAAAAATACACTCAGATTGCAGATAAGTAAAAGTAGCCTAACAACAAGTTCATCTTTATGGTTCGAGTCACACACCTGGAGCTGATTAAAGCTTATTTCATTGAGCATCGCAGGCCTTCACAAACATAAAACAGGGGGGCATATTATATTATAGTATTGCCACTTTAGCGGCACTTTTTGCCGATAAAGCGGCGATATTTTTATCGCCCTATTAGCAAGCTGTCGCTAACAGCTGTTAGTGACAGCTTAATGGCGATAGCGGCCGTTTTGTTGCCGCTTTGCATGTCAGCGATAATTATCGCTAATGACATGCAAAGTAGGCGTTCCCAACGAAAAGCAACTGCAAACAGTCGCAAACACAACTTCCCCCTATTATCAATGCCCGCGAAGCGATAAAAAAAGTTGCGCTAACCGCGATTATCGCTGGAATTTAACACCTGATAAAAACTTGACTTAACCTTACAATCCACCTCCCATTGACAAGATGGTTAAGTCCTCACCTGCCTATTAGCAAGCTTTCCATTAGCGCAGTGAATTTATCACTGGATTTCTCGCGCTATTGCTGGGTTTCGCCGCTATCGCTGGATTTTTTATCGCCTTGGAGATAAGCGTTGATAATAACGCGTTATCTCCGCGATGAAATCCAGCGATAGCCGGCGATAAAAAAAACAGCGCTAAGCGCGCTTTGCGATAATTATCGCAAATCCTTGGTAATATGCCCCAGGGTCCTTTGCTGAGTACATCTTTAACACTGATTTACGTTGTTTGCAATGAATAAATATGATTTTACTGATTATAACTCTTTACAAGCACACCACTATGTCTTGGTTGGCTCAGGTAAAAGGGGATCTTGCTATTTTACTAGGCAAATGTATTAACTGGAATTGTATCCATATTGTTAGTAATTTAAATACCCTGAAGGCACAAAAAATAGACAATTAACTTAGTTTATCTTCATCTAATGACCAGCTGTTGTTTAATGTATAGGTTCACCCAAGTAATTGTTTTGATTCCATTTTTAATGATACCTTGGCTGCAATTTTAAATGTAATAAATATTCACCCCAAATTACCTGTTCTATTGGTGGGCGATTTCAATGCTCCAATTGCAACTACATTATATGCTCCGACTCCAATAAACGATATGGATGAAATTTCAGACTTTTTCGCACGTTATACAAGCAGCCATTCAGGTACTAGAGATAAGAACTTATTAAATTGGGCATTGAAGTTGAATATTGCCTGAATGGTCTTATCCGGGGAAACATACAGGGTTCATTCACCTGGGGCCGGAGGTCTTTTAAATCTATTAAAGACTAAGGGCCAGATGTATGAAGTATTTTTGCATGCACAAACGGGTTTGCGACCCGTTTGCACATGCAAAAATACCTATGGGCCATGTACAAACCCTAATTAATGAGTCGCAATTTATCTGCGACTCGCTAATTAAGATTTGCGACTTGCTATTAGGAAGGGGCGTTTCAAGGGCGTCTCTTCCTAGTATCGTGTCTGAGCCCTATGTATGACTGTCTTGCTGCCGCAATTTACCACCTACTTCAAGTAGGTGGTAAAGCATTCGCAAACGGGAAGGGGTTCCCAGATGACCCCTTCCGCTTTGGGAATGCATGGGATAATATTTTTTAAGGTCAGGCAGTGGTCCCAGGGACCACTGCTTGCCCTTAAAAAATGAAACAAACACTTTTGATTTTTTTTTTTAATGCATCCCGTTTTCCTTTAAGAAAAACGAGCTGCATTTAAAAAAAAAAAACCTGCTTTATTTAAAAGCAGTCCCAGACATGGAGGTCTGCTGAGCCCAGCAGGCCACCATCCCTGGGAGGGCCAGCCATTCCCAATGGGGTCGCAAATTGCGAGTGGCTCATTAATATTCATGAGCCTCGCATTTTGCGACCCCATTGGGAATCGCTAACAGTGTCTCTGACACTGTTGTACAATTGCTTTTGCGACTCGCAAATTGCGACTCGCAATTTGCGAGACGCAAAAGCAAATGGTCGTACATCTGGCCCTAAGTTTTGCTCACTTATGAGTATGCTATCTTGACGAACTACTTCTATTCTAGAAATGAGTCTAGAAATTATTACAATTCCATTGAGAAAAGCTTGACTCTAAACATTTTATCTACAGTGAAGTTAGCACGGAGAATATCTCCATCATAAATATTGTATATTAAAATGGGACAATTGTATATATACAAATTTGACTAATCTATTAACTATCTTTGCAGAGGTAAATATGTCCGCCTTGAAATCGAAGAATTTGTTTATGTAATTGCAAAATTCTCCAACATGATTCAACCCCCATATGTTAAACAAGTTATTCAAACACACAAAATGCTATTACATGTTCCTTTCAGTCACCGAGTAGGCAATGCGGCAAGCGCAAGGTAAGTGGTTTTATTTTTTTTCAATTTAATTTTACCTATTCCATCGTCTGTCGACTCCGCCCCCCCCCGCTCACCGCTCTTACCTGTGCCGGCCGCCACTGCATACACATATGCAAGCACAAATATGCAGGCACACATACCCACACTTGTAATAGCAACTAACACACAAACCATAGTGCTGGTAGAGGAATCCTGCAGTTATCCTATCTCACTATGTCATATGCAACAGTGGATGGAACACGGGGGGTCCAAAACAAGCATTTACAAAAGTTGCTCATCCATCTAATAACAACATTAATTCCTGTGACTTAGTCGTAGTACTCAACATAACAAACATTCTGTAAAGAGATACATACATTTACATAAATAGATGGCTGGTAAGACTCAAGAAACACTCCCCACGCCAAGGCTCCAATGCATGTTAACCAAATATTGAGAGCAGCAGATGTGGGTCACGGTGTGGCTCTTGGGACAGTCTTTTGACCCTACACCACCACAGGGCTTCCAGCATAGAGAAATCAACACCTAGCAGCCATAGCAGCACAAAACTATGTAAATGGCAGATAGCGCGCTATGTAAATGAAACACCCTCCGCCTGGGACGACTCCTGGTGGCCCCCGGCCCTGGGCACCGCACCCAAGCCAACGGACCACGCACGCAACCTGGGCTTCATCCTGGACTCCTCCCTATCAATGACCAAACAAGTCAACGCCGTCTCATCTTCATGCTTCAACACCCTGCGCATGCTCCGCAAGATCTTCAGATGGATCCCCACTGAAACCAGGAAGACCGTCACCCAGGCACTCGTCACCAGCCGACTGGACTATGGGAACACCCTCTACGCCGGAACCACAGCCAAACTTCAAAAGAGACTCCAGCGCATCCAGAACGCCTCCGCACGACTCATCCTGGACATCCCCCGACACAGCCACATCACCGTACACCTGAAAGACCTGCACTGGCTCCCCGTCAGCAAGAGAATCACGTTCAGACTCCTCACCCACGCACACAAGGCCCTCCACGACCTGGGCCCAAAGTACCTCAACGACCGCATGTCCTTCTACACGCCCACACGCCAGCTACGATCAACCAGCCACGCCCTCGCCACCGTACCACGCATCCGCAGAACCACCGCCGGAGGAAGATCCTTCTCCTACCTGGCGGCCAAGACCTGGAACTCCCTCCCCACTCACCTTCGGCGAACCCAGGACCATCTCGCCTTCAGGAAGCAGCTCAAGACCTGGCTGTTCGAGCAGTAACTTACCCCCTCCCCCAGCGCCTTGAGACCCTCCCGGGTGAGTAGCGCGCTCTATAAATGCCGTGATTGATTGATTGATTGATTGATTGATATGTGGTATCTGCAGTTACCTGGCACACGTGAGTCAGTTTCCGATATGGGCTTTTACCTGCGCACCAGCAAGTAGGCTATGTAGCTTAGATAGTTATTGAATCAAAGGGATAGCTCATACAGTTTGTGTATCAAAGGGCTGGCCAAGACAGCTGGCAAGAATGATAGTAGCTAATAGAACTGGTCAATTTGAAAAATAGTTCGGATATCTAGGCAAAGGGTGAGACACACTGAATACTCACACAGTATATGTTCCAGAAGCAAGGTGGTATATGTCACCTTTAGGCAGTCGGCTCAAATCTACCCAGGCATGATGCCCATAAGGTGTGAGTAAGTGCAACACATAGCCCAGTTAATATTTCTCACTAATCAACAGGCTGAGCCATGCAGCCTTAATGCGCAGCATGGGCTGCGTTGAGTACTGGCAAGCCATAAGGGATGCAACATAATGGTAATTGGTGAGCTAACTACATAACCCAAGTTTCCATAGTTTCCATCATACAGGAATAATTTTAGGAAGTCACTGGCCCTCTCCATGAAACAATATCTTGCCTCTTTCACTTTAAGTGCAGATTTGAATTCTCCCAGACTGATTTCTTTGCCTTCGCCAGCGATGCTCTCAAACTGCTTGGTCACCCATTCCAGCCATTTGGTGTCATCGTCCAGGTTCATGGTGCTGGAAAGAGAAGAAAGATGACCTCTGAGTGATGTCGCTGAATTGCTCTCTGTGTATCGTGACTTCAATAATTAACAGCCAGTGAAGAAGAAAGAAATTATTACAAATTAAGTATTGGAATGATACTTTTCATTATTAATAAAGAAAGCATTCTAGGGTTAGGGCTACCATTAGAGCTAGGGCAAGAGTTAGCTTTAAGGCCAGATCAACACCCTAAACTTAAATACAAGCCTTAACACTAGCCTTACTAGTGGTAAGGCTTGCATTTAAGTTTAGGGTGTTGATCTGGATTTAGGTTAGATTTAAGTAATGGTTGTTGTTAAAGATCTGATTGTGATGGGTGTTTCCTAATTGTCAATACAATTAAAATGCATTTTTCATCTTTGTAGGATTCTCGCAACCACAGCACTTTTTTTGCTTTCTCATTCCCTTATAGTTGGGAATGATACTTGCATGTACCCCTAGTACTCAAAATTCCTCATAACTGGAATCTTTATATAATGCATGAGCATTGAATATATCTGCTCACAGGAGAGATCCCGAGGCAGTCTACACAAGAAGTACGCATATATATAAATGCCTTTTTAAGTGCACATTATCTTATCTTCACTTTAGAAAATAAAAATACACAATTATACATTTATTTTTACTAAACCATGTTTCAAAACTTGTATATGAAGTTTTTAAAAACTAGATCGAACTGGAATAGTCAGATAGATTACTTACCAGTGCTGTTCCACAGGGCAAAAATCTAACAGCTGTAAATTAATTTTACAAAAATCCCACTTGACCTGTGTACCTTCTGTAATGGCTCTAAGTGCTCAATGACCTGACTAAAAACAATATTCAAAGCATATATCTTTTTTTATTTTTTTTATTTTCTATTCATTTTAAACATAGCAGATATATCCTACCATGCTTTCCAATTTACATGTTCAAAACATTATATACCATAGGTTTCCATATATATTACAGTTATTTATTTGTCAGAGACACATTAGTACAATAAAAAGAAAAGGATTATTTCATACATTTCACATAAAAACACTTTGCAATGTACATATCGATAGTATTTACCACTGTTACGTTTTTCACCCCATATCACAATCCCCTCTCTCATTCATACACTTACCAAACGCATCCTCTCATGTACACCACTCATTCCAATCCCAGCCACTACATGTTACATCGGAAAAGGATCTCCAAATTCTGCCGTTGTGATGTTGTGGACTAGGATCTCTCATAAGACAGTCAACGTACGTTTCGGTGGGTAAAAGGCAATGATAATCCACCTTCTTCAGGATCACACAATAAAACCATGTAATAAGGTGGGCCAATAGGGGGTGATGTTATGTCCACCTCCCGCTCGCATATTGTGTAACAAAGTATGTTTTATAAAGTTTCAGACCTTCAGATTTAGTATATCGGACACTAAGTGAGGGTATTCTCTAATATGGACTGTTGTTTCATGGAACTATAAATGGTTGTTTCATAGTTAGAACATCTATATGGTGCTGCTTCTTCCAGAATGCTTGAATACAAACTGTTGCAAATCGTCCAAGGGAATGCCAATTGCCGTCACTGGCTCCCACCGTGTTGTAGAGCCTGGGAGCATCTCTATGAAACAACCATTCATATTTCCACAAAATAACAGTCCATATTAGAGGATTCAATATTGATACGCCAGAACAGAACCCCATCCACATAAATAAATATGAAAACTTAATGGAATGCCTTTGAGCTTCCCTCACAATGTTTAGACATTCGAGAAAGAATTCAAGAGCCAAGACACTATGTTGATTGACTACATAGAGGTGGTCTATTCTGCCCTGCATACAGGTGAAAAGACATGGTTTGTCACGGTAGCTAAAATAAATATGTTAACTACCACAGTCATTGTGGTTCCAAGGCTATCAGTATGCTTGCGCTTCGTTGCTGCCCTCAGTATCAAGAGGATTCGAAGAACAGCTTATAGCTATCCACATTCCACTTGTACTTCAGCTAAATGCATAACTGTGGTATTCCATGTTTTCTGACTCAGCAACCCATTTTCTTTACAGCTTTTCCCAATGATTGAAGATTTGATTTAGGATATTGTCAGCAATGACCCATGTGTGGGTCTACAATTCCGCTTAGTGTGCAAAGCTATTGTAAGCAATTTGAGTCTGGTCCTTTGAGAGCATAATTATCAGCTGGGGGCCCAATTCACACAAAAATGTGTGAGTTAAAAATACCTCCAGAGGAAATCTGAGAAATCAGTCAGTGTTACAAAGCCTGGTTAGCCATATAAATTTGTGAACGCCCACAAACATATGTTTTTGACCTTTGATAAAATCAGATTTGAGCTCCTTCCTCCATAAAAAGGTCTAAATTTAGTCATGGCACGAACTGGAGTAACTCCCATTCCAGGAGGGAAGGAGAATAGATCACCCATAGAATGTTTTGGGGGGGAGACGGATTTCTCCAAGGGGAATAAGGTTTCCCTACTTATAAAAAAAAGGGAAAAAAGTGTGCATTTGCACACCTGGCTCCATTCCCTCTATGTTAAATCTACACTAGGTAGATATCAGCACAGGGAAAGAGGAACCTGGACAGGAACATGACATTCCTAGCAGTATGCCTGGTGCAGGTTTTCAGGCTTACTCCTGCAAATGTTTGTGAACTGAAAAATATGTAAAAGTATATGCAGGTAGAGATGTAAATCTCCACACAAACTATTTTAGGTCGAGCCTAGGTAGCGCACATGCGCTGTCTCTGAGACATGCTGTATTCACTGTATGGGCTAACAGCCCGCCCATTGGCTTTCCATTGGTAACTTTGATTGTCCTTTAAGAGCGGCATGGGGCACTTTGACACAAAAAACATTTGCAATGCAATATGTCTCACATTTGCAAGAGTTTATGCTATTGGCATTGTAAATGCCAATAGCTCAAACTCTTGTAAATGCGAGACCTATTTCATTGCAAATGCTTGTTTTAAAATTCCGTTTTGCAACTTCTAAGTGTGCATTAAGCAGCACATATAGAAGTTACAAAATGGCATTTAAAGATTGTTTATGTGCAGGAAGGTGGACCTTCCTGCACATAAACAATCTACCCTGCACGCAGACACCCTTGCACTATGGTGCAAGGAGGCCTGCGTTGGCGCTAGGCTGCTAGGCTGCTAAGTGTAGCGCCAGCACAGGGGAATCTGTATCTATAAAACATTGTATACTTGAGAACAGCTGACAGAGAATAGAAATTACTTGTTGAATGTGGTTATGAGAATGGTCGTCCAATTTGTGCCGTCATTTAATTTTGCAAGACCTGCTCTGTCCTAAGGTTACCCGTTGTGGTTTCACAGCAATTTCAGTGTTTTTTGGAGCTTTTCATGTCTCAAAGCGGGTAATGTGTGATATTTATTTCTTTACATGGTTATTATTGCTTGGTTTTATCCATGATAGCTTCACTCACAGGGTCTCTTATTGGCAGTGAAATGTCACTCATATGCACAATGAACTCAACCAACTCAGCATCAGCGCAGCACCACCTCAGCACCAGTGCATCACCACCTAAGCATCAGCACAGCTCCACCGCAACATCAGCACAGCACTATCTCAGCATCAGCAAAGCACCATCTCTGCATCAGTGCACCACCACCAGCGCAACCCCACCTCACCAGCAATTCAGCACCAGCGCAGCACCACTTCAGCATCAGTGCAGCACCACCTCAGCATCAGTGCAGCATCACCTCAGCACGGCACCAACTCAGCATCACTCAGCACCACCTGAGCACCAGCTCAGCACCATCTGAGCACCAGCATGACTCAACACCACCACAGCATCACTTAGCACCAGCACAGCATCACTCAGTGCCACCACAGCATCACTCAGCACCACCTCAGCACCAGCGCAGCATCTCCTCAGCATCACTTAACACCACCACAGCACAGCACCACCTCTGCATCAGTGCACCACCACCAGTGCAGCCCCACCTCAGCACCAGCACAGCCCCACCTCAGCACCAACGCAACCCCACCTCAACAGCAATTCAGCACCAATGCAGCACCACTACAAGATCAGCACAGCACCACAGCAGCATCAACACAGCATCACCAAAGCACCATCTCAGCATCACTCAGCACCACCTTAGCATCAGCGCAGCACCACCACCTCAGCATGACTCAATACTGCAACAGCATCACTTAGCACCAGTGCAGCATCACTCAGCGCTACAACAGCATCACTCAGCACCACCTCAGCCCCAGCGCAGCATCTCCTCAGCATCACTCAACACCACCACAGCACCACCTCAGCATCAGCACAACACCATCTCCGCATCAGTGCACCACCACCAGTGCAGCCCCACCTCAGCACCAGCGCAGCCCCTTCTCAGCATCAACACAGCATCACCTCAGAAGCACCAACTCAGCATCACTCCGCACCACCGGAGCACCAGTGCAACACCACCACCTCAGCATCACTCAGCACCACCTCAGTATCACTCAGCATAACCTGAGCATCACCTCCGCACCAGTACACTGCCACCTCAGCCTCACTCAGCACCACCTGAGTATCATTCACCATCACCTGAGCATCACCTCCGCACCAGCATGCCACCACCTCAACATCACTCAGCAGCAACTCAGCCTACCCTCGGAATCGGGCATCTGTTGATTCTCCCCTAGTGTCCGTCTGCTGCTCGTTTTGTAATTCAGGTACTATTTCCCAACCTCCACCCTTCCGTTGTTTATGTCCCCCCCATAACAAAAAAAGCTATAACAAACAAGCATTAGAACAGGCAGGAAGAAGTTGCCAGAATTGCAAGGACAAAAAATCTAGGTCATTTTTTATGTTAATTATTTTTTAATAGGGTCTTTTATTTGTACCTAATGTCTTCTTGGTTATATATAAGGTAACAAAAATGATTATAACACTTTTTTATTATAACATTTCAACATGCTGTACATCAGCCACAGTGCTCTCCAATACAGCTTAAAGATACTGGCAAAGCCAATAGCTCTGGCTAAACACTTATAAGGTCCTAAAGGTGAGACCTATTGGCTATGCCGATGCTTGTTCATAAATTAGACCCATGGTCTGCTATTTTCAAGGTGCATAGAGCTAAGGCTATGGCCGGAGCTCTCTATGGTGCTGAGTCATGATGCCAACTGATGGTAAAACAATTGTCAAGGGAATAAGACGGCTTCGTAAGTGTTTGGGGGTACAGAGCAGACAGGTGCTACTGGGCCCCAACTGTGGTGGTGTAGATCATTTCCCACTGATGCCCTGGGGTCAGTCCTAATATGGCTCTGCAGCTGGGCCAAGTGCAACCCTTTCCACACTTGACTTTCAGAATAGGGATGGCGAGCAGTCAGACTGTGGAAGACAAAAGCTCAGAATTCAACAATAATGTATTTTCCAGCCCAGTGCTTATACTATTATTAAAGAAAGTACTTTAATCCAACAGTAAAATGAAACACTACACAGTCCAAAAGCAAAGGCATATACAGGGTTTGATTCTCCCCCTCCCAGTACCCTCTCCCTGTTCTAGAGATCAATATTGTTTACTGTCCCCTTGGAGGATGCCAGTATAGGCATAAATTAGGCACAGGTGGGGATCCTTTCTATTTATCGCAGTGGCCAGATGTCATCCTCAGTTCAACAGTTTTCATGCCAGAAATTGACCTGGGCACAAAGTCTTAAGACCTTGCACCAGATTCCCCTGCTCGCATTCAGTCCCTTGTTAAGTTTACAGGCTAAGCCAACTTTACCTGCTCAATGGTTGTTGCAGATCTAGTGATGTAGTGGGCAAAACTCGCTTCCCTGCCATGGGCAAAGGTATCCTCAGGGCTGATTCGTAAGTGGTAATGTCTGTTCAAACTGGAATGGCATGGTGAGCAAAAAAACGATGGATTTAGGCCCAGATCTCTGTACTGGGGTGAATGTATGACATTGTTCTGCATTCTGTCCATTAATTGTTCTTTTTGTGTTTAGCAGTTGCAGCCTTTCTGGCCGATCAAGTTCCAGCATCAACTGAGATGTGGTTCCTCTCAGAGAGGCTTGTGGACCCACTCACAGCACAAGATGTTCCTATATTCACTCTCTGGGGCAGTCAGATTTCTCTGGGTGCTCCTCACAAATGGAATATGCTAGGCTTCTCTTCCTGGACAAGACAATCCCTTCTCCTGGAGAGCCAGGAATTCTCCATCCTTCTCTCAGCAGGCGGGCAGGCTTCTAGGTACCAAGCAGACCCTTAACCCCTCCAGCATAAAATGCAGGCTTCAGGCGATGTCCCGTCACCTCTGAGAGACTGGCTGTCATGCAGACCCCAGCCCTGGACACTAAGTAGTCCATGGAGTACTCTGCGGAGCACTCCCTTCCTTGGTCATTAAGAACTTGGAGCTGGAAACAAGTGAGGTGGTTTTTATCATACTTTCATACAAATTTTCCAGACAGGGGATATGGGTCCACTGACAAAGGCTTTAAACCGGTTTGGGGTTGTTCTCTTTCAAATGTCATTTTTTGCTGGTCTGCAGACACATCCTTCTGCAAGGTGATGACTCTCACAGCAGGCAGCAATGGGGATGGCTCCGAGGAGGAGGATCCAAAACAAGAGCGCAACGAGGTGTAAGATTTCTGAACTTGACTTTGCTCAGCCTTACTGAGGCAATAATCAGGGACAGACAAAAGGAGAAGGTCTTGCCTAAAAACTATCTCATCCTGAACAATGAAAACTGCAGTCCCACTCCTTACCTCCACTATCTACCAAATGTCAGTGTTCAGGAAGAACTAATCAGTAGCCATTCCTAAAAAGGTCTGTGCCAAATGTTTTAAAGTAGCTCTGTCTCTATTCTTCTCCCTTCTGTATCTGGTTCTCCACTCTCCAGCCACAAGAGTGCATGCAATACACTTCCACTGTCTGGGAAAACTATGTCCATCCTCCATCTTGGGCTATACTAAGCCAAGAGTATCCAGGGTCGTAGGACTCAGACTCTCACTGCACACAGAGTCCTAGTACCATATATGTAGTACACATTCACTGCACATACATGCACTCAACAAGCTCATGCAATGTCAGCTTAAGTTTCTGAGTTTTCACATAAAAGTGGAACTTTACATGACAGGAGCTAGTGGGCTTACCTCTGCTTGGCACAGAGACAAAGGTCTGATCATACCATTGCTTTGCAAAACATGATATTCTGCCACCATAGCTGTATGTAATGCAATTAGAGCATGGACAGTAGCGGCCCGTGGTGGGAGTGCTGCCGGGCGGTGACGTGGGGCGGGGGGTAGTAAAGTACGGAATACGGCCGTTTAGAGGTAAGTAGACATATAAATAAATAAAACGAATTTCGTTGCGCGCGCAACGAAATTAGTTTTATTTATTTATATGTCTACTTACCTCTATATGGCCGTACTCCGTACTTTACTACCCCCCACCCCGCCCATCCCCCGCTCCACGTCACTGCCCGGCAGCACTCCTACCACGGGCCGCTACTGAGCATGGACAATAGTCCAATGCCCACGTAAAGGCATGCTTGGTATGCCCCTCCAGGTCACAGAACACATCCTGTACCTCGTATTAGCATGGACAGTCTTAGGCCTCTGTGAGGACACTAGATTAGTATGTGCCAGGGCCAAACAAAAAGTCAGGATACCACTTTCACATGCAGTTGTGCACCCACTGCAGGGATACATGCAGTTTAACATGCAGGGAATATTCAAAGCCCACCCCTTTGGGGTGAAGGGAGTGAAACAGAGCGAAGCCTTAAAACCTACTCTTGCAGGGGCAAATATCTAGGTAAATGACACTGCTACAATATACAAAAAGACCCCGTAAGATTAGTTTAAATTGGAGCCCCCTCATTTGGACCCGGGCCTGGAAGGCAGAGCCGGACCCAGTAGGGGCCCGGGTTGAACGCCGGCCGGCGGCGGGGGGACCCCCCCCTTTCCCCGCCCTCTCCACATGTAAATGCCCGGCTAAGCCGGGGAGGGGGCCAGGATTGGCCCACAAAAACAAAGAAGGCTCCCCCCCAATCAGGGGGCGAGCAAGTAAGCCAAAGGGGGGGTTAAGAAGGGGGTCAACGGCCCAAAGGAACCACAATTCACCCCCCCCTTGGCGAGGAGATAGGAGGAAAAGAAAAGCCTACCGACTGCGGATCGACCGACGGCGGACTGCTGGACGACCCTTGGACGACCCGGCTGAGATCGACTGCGGCTTTTTTCACCGGAGCAGCGAGTCGTTGGGCCCCGGGCTTTCTTCGCCCCCTTCCAGCGGCAGTCAGCAGGACCTTGAGGGTCGGGAGCAACAGGAGCAGCGTGAGCAACCCGCCATCTCCAAACGTGCAACCGTCAACGGCGGGGGCAGTGTGAGTAGAGCCTCCACCCCCGCCTTCCCAAACCAGCAGCATTTCAGCGGGAAGTCTTCGCGCTGTCCAAAAACCGCCAGATCGGGTTTTTCGGCGATCGGTTTACCAGCCTGAGTCGGCGGCGGGAGCGGCGTGACCAGAGCCTCCACCCCCACAGCTGGGAATAGCAGTGGGCCCGCCTTCGACCGGCCGGGGTGCGGCGCGAACGGAGCCTCCACCCCCGCCTTTGCTTCAACAGCTGAGCCGATCGGCTCTACGCGCCTGGCAGCAGCTGCAGCAGATAACGAGGACAGCAGGGGGCAGCGGAACCCGCTCCTCGCGCCTCGGTGGCACAAAGCGCGCCGTCCAAAAACAACAGCTGAGCCGATCGGCTCTACGCGCCTGGTAGCAGCTGCAGCAGATAACGAGGACAGCAGGGGGCAGCGGAACCCGCTCCTCGCGCCTCGGTGGCACAAGCTCCTGAACACTGACACGGCGCTAGGGGGCGCCAACACCCCAAAAATTGCCGAAACCAACCGTGGAGAGGGGAAAGCACTGCACAGCACAGAAAACAGGATGCCCAGCAGGAAGGGTGCAGCGGGGAGGACAACATGGCTCCCGGCAAGGTTCAGGGAGAACCAGGAGAGGCCAGCAGTCCCCCAGAGGGGGCAGAAAAGACGCAGCGAAGGAGCAGAACCAGACCTGGACGGGGACCTGCAGGCCATGCTGGAACAGGCCAGGGTCCTGGTGGCGCTGAAGGGAAGGAGCTGGATGAACCAGCAGATCGAGGATGCAGCGCGGGACAAAGGAAAGAGGCCGCGCAAAACATCCCCCACACGACCAACCTCGAGGAAGGTAGCAGACAAAGGGCTTGTAGCCAAAACGGCGGGCCCAAAACAGCCAGCGGAGCAGGGGCATGCAGCCAGAACGGCGGCCCCGAGGAGGGCAGCTGGGAAGCCCCAAGCAGCCAGAACGCCCCCCCCCCGGCGAAACACAGGGAGGGCAGGGCAAAGGGCCCCCAGCAGGCCAGAAAGAAAAAGGACAGAACCCCGGAAGTGGTGAGCAGCACAGAGTCCGAGGACAGCAGTGATGAGGAGGGGCCGGTAGCCTCCACGGCGGCCCCGCGAGAGGGACATGAGGGACACGGCGAAACAAGCAGCAGGGGCACCGGTAAGCATGGCACGCGCAACAGCGAACCGGGGCACGGGGCGGGCCAGGGAGCACGCGCCAGCCCAGGGCAAAATGTGAATATGGGGACCCAGCTAGGGGTACACAATGTAGCAATGCAAGCTCCATGGCACATGCAAACTCCATGGCAAGCAGGGCTAGGCGTAGGGAGGCCAGAATTCCAAGGGGAAGCATGGAGCAGGGAAGAAGGGGGCAAACATCCGGACTGCCCTGGTGGCAATGGCCAGAGATGGGACCCCCTTTTAATAGGTACTCAACATGGGGACCAAGGGGACAAGGGACCCCCCTGGCCCCGGGCACAGGAGGGGGCAATGGGGGGCCCACAACGGGAGCAACAGGCCACGGGCCCGGGGTGACAAGCCCAGCATCACAAAATGCGCCGGCAGAGACGGGGGCAGCACCGCACGGGAGCACAGGGGCCAGCGGGGGGAACAGCCCCAACCAACCCAGACTCACGGAAGGGCAGGATAGCAATGGGAAGCCGGCCAGCGAATACATACGACCCTCCCCGAGCGATCCACCTACAACAACAAGAATGTTAGGGCTGGCCAACCTCATCCCTCTCACCGTTAAGGAGAGAATTTGGAGAAAAGAATTCATAGATATTTTCTCACTGCTCGAGGTGCGACAGGCAGGGATAGACCTGACAGCGCAGGACAAAAAGGACGAGGACAGAAGAGCCCCCCGAAAGCCTAGGGTGGAGAGGTCAATAGAAAACTGGCTGAAAGCGTTCAGGACACTAGCGTGCGTTTCCATTGAAATATTCCCCCAAAGCGCGGCGGCACTATGGCTATATGAGCAAAAAATACATGAGGCGCAGCAGCTATACCAAGGGGAGGCATGGCTACACTACGACGAGGGCTTTAGGGAAAAGATGCAGGTGTGGCCAGTAATAGAATGGGATTGCCAAGACATGGAGGGCTTCTCAAAACACATGGTAGCAGCCAGAGAAGGGGTTGGTGTGAAAGAGTACACTTTTCGTCAGTACGGGAGTAAGGGCAAGTTCGAAAGCCAAGGGAAAGACTTCAAGGGAAAAAACCAGGCAGGACAAAAGTCAAATAAAGCATGTTGGAAATTCGACAAAGACGAGTGTAAATGGGGAGCATCATGCAGATTTAAGCACGCTTGTGGGTCATGCGGGGGCAACCATCCCAGCATTCGCTGCAGACGCAACGCAGGGCTGGGGGCCAACAAAGAAAAGACAGGCACCAAAAAATAAGATACAGCCCCCGCAGAACAGGGGCCAGGGGGACGGGGGCGGAGGGCAGGCGCTACCCACCCCCATCAGGACAGGCAGACTACTACAACTACTACAAGGGTACCGCAAAACAAATGACAAACAGTTGCTGGCGGAGGGCTTCACGCAGGGTTTCCCCATACCTTACAAAGGGCCAAAGGGAGCGCGGGAAAACCCAAACCTGAAGTCGGTAAGGGACAACCCCGGGGTGGCGAGGGAAAAGGTGAAAAAGGAAGTACAACTAGGGCAGGTGGCCGGGCCGTTTACTACCCCCCCGCTGAAAGACATGGTGGTCTCTCCGCTTGGGGTAGTCCCCAAAAAAGAGCCAGGAAAATTCCGGCTGATCCATCACCTCTCCCACCCAGAAGGGGAATCAGTTAACGACTGGCTGGACCAAGCGAGTGCACAGTGGCGTACGCATCGGTGGACGACGCAGTGGACTTAATTAGGCAGGAAGGAAAGGGGGCCCTGATGGCAAAATCGGACATAGAATCAGCCTTCAGGTTACTGCCGGTCCACCCGGACAGCTACCATCTGTTGGGTTTTAAATTGGACGGGCAATATTACCATGACAAATGCCTACCCATGGGGTGCTCAATATCATGCGCACATTTTGAGGCTTTCAGTGGCTTCCTAGAGTGGGAACTGGGTACAAGGGCCCCAAAAGGCGGGCGGGTACACTATCTGGATGACTTCCTGTTCATCGGGAAAGCAGGCACGAAGGAATGCGACACACTCCTAGACAAATTCGTGCAACTGGCGCAGGAACTGGGCATCCCCCTGGCACAAGAAAAAACAGAAGGCCCAACCACAAGACTGTCCTTTCTGGGAATCGAGTTGGACTCGGTGGCCGGCACATGCAGGTTGCCACCAGAAAAAGTGGCCGACTTGCGCGCAGGCATTAAGCTAATGCAACAGCAGAAGAAAGCTACACTGAAGGAGGTGCAGCAATTATTAGGTAAACTAAATTTCGCCACGCGGGTAATCCCCGCGGGGCGCACTTTCGCCAGGAGACTAGCCTGGTTAACCAGGGGCATGACGCAAAAACACCACAGGATCCGCATCACACAAGGGGTGAGGGAGGACCTGGCACAGTGGGACAGGTTTCTGGCAGAGTTCAATGGCACCCTGATATGGCGAGAACCCTGGGTGCAGGCACATGAGCTAGAGCTCTACACCGACTCAGCAGGGGGACTCGGGTTCGGGGCAATACTGGGGACCACTTGGACAGCGGGAAAATGGCCGGAGGGCTGGCAACGCACAGGGTTGACAAAAAACATAGCGCTGCTGGAACTATTCCCCATAGTGGTGGCCTTCCACATCTGGGCCCAGCGGCTGGCGAACAGGCAAATTACACTGTGGTCAGACAACCACGTGGTAGTACAGGCAATAAACACAGGGGCGGCAAAATGCCCAGCAGTGGGCGCACTGCTGCGTAGACTAGTGGGATACCAGTTGCAGGGCAACATGGCGATTAGGGCACGACACATCCCAGGAACTGAAAACTCAGTGGCGGATGCCATTTCTCGATTTCAGTGGAAAAAATTCAGGGAACTCGCCCCAGCAGCCGACAGACGGATGACCGAAATGCCAGAGGAAGCATGGGAATGGGTGGAACAGGGTTGGAGACGCTGCTGAGCAACGCATTGGCGCCAAAAACAAGAAACCGCTACAGTAAGTGCTGGGAAACATTCATGAGCAGGACTGGGTTGGAAGGGAACAAGTGGGCCTCACAAGGGGAGGTCCTCGGGTTCATCGAGTGGGCCTTTATGGCAGGTAGGACAAAAACGTGGGCCCAATCGCACCTCAATGCAGTGGCATACTACTCAAAGATGGAGGGACAGGCAGATCCCACCAGGTCTTTCAAAAGCAGAATGGCAATGAAGGGATGGGGGCGGTTGCAACAGCCAAACAAAGATAGGAGGCGCCCCATCCATGTCAAAATACTAAGCAGGATGCTGGAGGCAACAGCAGAGGTGTGCTCCTCAAAACAGGAGGGAGAGCTTTTCCGAGCAGCATTCGCAGTAGCATTTTTTGGGGCTTACAGGGTCAGCGAGCTAGTAGCCCCATCAAGAAGCGACCCAGGCACAGAATGCATACACAGAAGGGACGTGGTAATAGAGGAAGGCCACATGGACATACTGCTAAGACGGTCCAAGATGGACCAAGCAGGCAAGGGCAGGAGGACCAGGATTCTCTGCACAACAGATGCGAACACCTGCGCAGTGTGCTTACTAAAGGAGCACCTAGGAGGGAGGGAGCTGAGCCAGGGGCCGCTTTTCAGACACAGGGACGGGTCCTTCCTCAGCCGCTTTCAATTCATAGCGGTGATGAGAAAAGCACTAGAGAAAATAGGCCTCCCCGCACGCGAATATGGCTCACACTCCTTCAGAATAGGGGCAGCCACGACAGCGGCGGGACTAGGACTGGGGGAAGGGCTGATCAAGGGGATAGGGCGCTGGGCATCCAGCGCATTCAGGCGTTACATACGCCCCACGGTTTACTGAGCCCAATCTCTCCCGCCCCATACAGGTCCAAGAGCGGCACGGAAGACGGTGTGGATAATGGGACATTCCTACGTAACGCGGGCGCAACAGTGGGCGGCAACCAGACGCAAATTCGGAGGCGTATGGCTGCGGGACACCACCATCGAGTGGTGGGGACGCGCAGGGATGAAATGGGAGCAACTGCTACCCGCGGCGCGGGAAGCACTGGAGCACGGTGGCAGACCGGACGCGGTAGTGATCCACCTGGGCGGGAAAGACCTGGCAGCATTGGGAAGACGAGCGCTGCTAGAGAACATGCAGAGCAGTCTCACGGCGCTGGCACGCCTGATCCGCCCAGCGGACCTGATATTTGCTGAAATCATAGCACGGGGGGCCTGGCGCGGGGCGGTGAAGCCGGGAGCAGTCGAAAAATCCAGAAGAAAGCTGAATATTACCATGGCCAGGATATGCAAGGCCCAGGGATGGGGTTTCGTGCGGCACGGGTTCATAAACCTAAGGTCCCCCGGGTATCACCTGGAAGACGGGGTACACCTCACGGGGGTGGGAATGGACATGTTCCTACTGAACATCGTGGGGGTACTGGAACAAATGGGTTGCAACTAGGACACGGAGGAAGGGCCGCGGCAATTGGGGGGAGCACCCTCCGATCGGGTAACCGGAGGGAGCGTGGCGGATCAAACACAAGGAAGCTAGTAGGACTCAAGATCACTAGAGGATAGATGGGAGGCTCTCCCAGTGGCCTTGGGATGCCTCACGGCAGGGGTACTGAGGGAGCCAGGGGGCGGCGTGCCGCCAGAGAAAGAATAGAGGCGACACTCCCGCAGGACCCTTGGGATGCCTTACGGCAGGGGTACAGAGGGAGAAGATGGTAGGGACTCAGCCTCAGGAAAGAGAGAGTAAACGCTCAGGCAAGGTCCTTGGGATGCCAAACGGCAGGGACCCCCGGGAGAAGGGAGGGCCCACCAAAAGGCCCAGGGCGAGCGGGACGGCACTTGCAGCCCGGGCAGGTCCCAACGGACACCCTCCAAATCGGTAGCAAGTTGAAGCCTAGACCCGCGACGTGAAACCCCGAGAAAGGTGCCCCTCCCTCCTCTCCCAGAAAGTCGAGGAGGCTGGGAGTCCAGATCAAAAAGAAATTGAGGAAAGCTAAACAAGGACATAGAGGGCTTATGACCATGGACGTTGAAATATAAAATTGTATGTAACAAAAATGTGTTGTATTGAAAATAAACTGCGACCTTTTCAGGCACCAAAGAAGTGGTCAGTGGTGATTGTAAGGGAAAGCGCGCAGTTGGCGGTAGCAAGCGGGGGCGAGCAGGAGGGGGGACTCGCCGCCTGGAAGGGGTTTGGACCCGGGCCGGGAAGGCAGAGCCGGACCCAGTAGGGGCCCGGGTTGAACGCCGGCCGGCGGCGGGGGGACCCCCCCCTTTCCCCGCCCTCTCCACATGTAAATGCCCGGCTAAGCCGGGGAGGGGGCCAGGATTGGCCCACAAAAACAAAGAAGGCTCCCCCCCAATCAGGGGGCGAGCAAGTAAGCCAAAGGGGGGGTTAAGAAGGGGGCCAACGGCCCAAAGGAACCACAATTCACCCCCCCCCTTGGCGAGGAGATAGGAGGAAAGAAACCCACCCACCCACACCTAAGAATACGGGCGTCGCAGCCGTAACAGGGAAAGGGTAGCGGATCAAACACAAGGAAGCTAGTAGGACTCAAGATCACTAGAGGATAGACGGGAGGCTCTCCCAGTGGCCTTGGGATGCCTCCACGGCAGGGGTACTGAGGGAGCCAGGGGGCGGCGTGCCGCCAGAGAAAGAATAGAGGCGACACTCCCGCAGGACCCTTGGGATGCCTTACGGCAGGGGTACAGAGGGAGAAGATGGTAGGGACTCAGCCTCAGGAAAGAGAGAATAAACGCTCAGGCAAGGTCCTTGGGATGCCAAACGGCAGGGACCCCCGGGAGAAGGGAGGGCCCACCAAAAGGCCCAGGGCGAGCGGGACGGCACTTGCAGCCCGGGCAGGTCCCAACGGACACCCTCCAAATCGGTAGCAAGTTGAAGCCTAGACCCGCGACGGGAAACCCCGAGAAAGGTGCCCCTCCCTCCTCTCCCAGAAAGTCGAGGAGGCTGGGAGTCCAGATCAAAAAGAAATTGAGGAAAGCTAAACAAGGACATAGAGGGCTTATGACCATGGACGTTGAAATATAAAATTGTATGTAACAAAAAATTTGTTGTATTGAAAATAAACTGCGACCTTTTCAGGCACCAAAGAAGTGGTCAGTGGTGATTGTAAGGGAAAGCGCGCAGTTGGCGGTAGCAAGCGGGGGGCGAGCAGGAGGGGGGGGGACTCGCCGCCTGGAAGGGGTTCATTCTTATCAGACAAACTTTGACAGAAATGGGCCTTATCTTGCTCTGGTTCGATCAGTGTACCAAGACCTAAACAGGACAAATTAAAACCAAACACTGAGAAGATTCACAAGTGAGTCTATAATTCCATTCTGGGAAGACCCTTGGTGCCAATTTGTCTGAGTTATAAGAATTTGTTGAAAGAAGATAATTTTTCCCTTCCGTAATTCACTTCAAAATGAGCAAAGGGCAACTCTAAATGCTGTCGCTGTTCAGAGTCTTGTGCAGAGGATAACATTAATTTGTATTTTCAGGTTCAATCAATCAGGTTCTTATTTCAGTTTGAGGGCATACTGAATAAAATCTTCTGCTGGAGTTCGGCATTCACAGCTTAGCCCTCTGTAAATCATCTGAGATTGCGAAAATGCAATATTGCACAGCAGATGTTATTAAAAGTGCTTTGTAAATTCAGAGAAGGATTGCCAGAGACCAGGAATTTGACAAGACCGGGGTAATGTTCTTTCCTTCACTAGTTATAGAATTGGGCAGGTTGTTATTGTACTTAAATGTTTTTGATTAGTTTACCTAATGGATGAGTTGTAGCTGTATGTATGTTTTTATCATTAATTTCATGAAATGTTTGTATTTCTGAAATTCAGTATCATCGGTTGATTGAATGAACTAGTGGTCAGAGTCCAGTCCTCGGGGTTCAAGTTTCTTAAGGGCGAAAAGATGAATGGCATGAAAACTGTTAAACCTGTACCCTCTGGAATAAGAGGTTAGCCTTTAAAATTAATGCACATGGTTGTTTTTTTTTAACTACTACAGACTGATGTATACCTTACCATGCTATTTCCATCTTCTTTTATCCAAAAAAGTGCAGCGCCCAAAACAGCAGTAGTAAAATGTATGGACATAGCCATCAGC
Source organism: Calotriton arnoldi (assembly GCA_963921515.1). Lineage (NCBI taxonomy): Eukaryota > Metazoa > Chordata > Amphibia > Caudata > Salamandridae > Calotriton > Calotriton arnoldi. Next base: position 1,700,704 of record CAWUFW010003640.1, read on the forward strand.
CGCCTAATTAAAACACTAAACTAGTGAAGACTAAAGCTGGCTGTGTCTCATGCAGAGTGGCTCTCAGGGGGACAGTAACTCAATGTTGCTTTCCTAGGCCATAGTATGCATCCCAGTCCTCCCTCTTCAAGGCACAAAAGAGGAAATCCAGGCAGTACCATGAGGGCCTGGGCGGAGTCATCCCCTCCCACAGAGCATCACTTCAAGGAATGGCCTGGTCATGGGGCTTATGAGTGTTTATGCGCTCCTTGGTGAGAGGAACCCCCTTTGTGCAGTTCTTTCTGTGAAACACACCACGTCATCTTAAATATTTTGGGGTCCTCTGTTCGGCACAACTTTGGATTTTATTACCCATTTTCTGCTATTCCAGGACTGCATGATACCACACAATATTAAATTATATGTTAAGCTTTCAAAACACTGCAGTCATACAAAAACAACTGGAATGTGTCTTGGCTACTGCAACAAAAATCCTTAGGATGATACTTGGGAGAGAGAGAAAGAGTTAGAGACTGAGGTAGGCAGAGAGAAAGGGAGAGATGGAACTAGAGAAAGGTGGGTTCGCTGGGCAATTGCCCACTTTGCCCATGCAATACAGGTCTCTGGAAACACACCCTACTGGATACCATATTTGCATATACATGTAGGCTTTCTGCTTATGCTAAAGTGTTAGTGTCTGTTTTCCTTCTTTTCTAAGAGACTTTTAGAAAGAGTTACGGAGTAATCCACAGGGGATTAGTGCAGTTGGGGGCGGGGGTGGGTTTGGGGGTCCATACGGTGGAGCCTTGGGATGAAAGCAACAGGGCCCCAATATTCTAATGTGCAAAGTGAAAACCTGCCTGTTATTGCTCCATCTTGTGTGGGACCAACAACTGTCCTGGAGTATGGGGTCTGGATGTGAGCCAAATCCAAAAAGGGACACACCAAACCTGCAATACATTTTCTATCCAATGGAAAGATAGAATGGTCTAATCCATTTCAGGTTCACTTATTACACATATTATTTTGGCTATGGTACAGGAACGCTGTATCTGGAAGCAAAATTTTGGCTATGGTACAGCAATGCTGTACCTGGAAGCAAAACTGTTTGGCCACAATCCAGTGTAGATCACCGGAAGTGAAAAAACAGCTATTCACCAGTGGCGGCCCGCACGAATCGGGGGTGGCGGAGCAGAGGGCGAGCACGTAAGGGGGTGTAAAAAAAAGAAAAATACACTTACCTCCTCACCGCTCTGTTCCACGTCGTATCTCCTCAGCGTCAGCCAAACAGGAAGCAACCAAGCTCCCCTGAGCCAATCACAATGCTGCAATGCAAGCATTGTGATTGGTCTGAGCGCCGTAGTTCAAAAACCCAGCTTGCTCTTATGGTCATCGGGGCTCCTTTCTCCTGGTTTTCTGCATATTTTTTATTACATTAACAGTGAGTTCACTATTAGTGTATGAAGAAATGGAGCACCAGGCAATGATGGTAGATGGCTAATTACCAGACTATTACACAGTGAGGGGAAACGCTACGCTGTTAACATCTGTGCTCCTAATGGCTGTGCTCCTAATGGCAAAGATCCACAAATCTGGTCCACCCTTAATACCAAACTAGCTCCCCTTCCCCAATCCACATGCATTGTCTTAGGGGGCGACTTTAATCTGCCCATGGATGTGATTCTGGATAGGCAATCGGAATTCAAATACAGGCCCCCCCAGAGCACACAAATCTATGCTCAGTCTCTGCACTGCCTATAGGCTATGGACATTTGGAGACTCCATAATCCCACAGGCTGTGATTTTACATTCTTTTTTCTCCCCCCACAAAACCTTTTCTAGGATTGACTATTTATTAGTAAATGCAAGACTTCTCCAAGACTCCCACGATCCCTCAATAGAACCTATCCTGGTCTCTGATCATGCAGCAATCACGATCTCAATTATAATTTTCCCTGTACGTATTGAGAAAAGTTCCTGGTGCAATAATCCTGAACTCTTAGACTCTGACAAAGATAGACAATGGCTAGACAACAAATGATCTAAATTTTTACAGGAGAGCACACGTTTGGTCTCATCACCGGTAGTGCTATGGGACGCTCTAAATTGTGCCACTAGAGGCTTTTGTATTAGCTGGATGTGTAAAGAAGAACAAGGATATTAAGAAATCTATAGGTAAGATAGAAACCAAAATCAAAGACAAGACATCTGTCTATAGACAATCCAAGAACGCTATTCAGATGACAGAGATCAAACGACTCAAATATGAATGCAACTCTATTGTTAGCAAAAGAGCGCACTTTACACCCCCCAGCGCCTTGACACTCTCGGGTAATTGTCGCGCTTTACAAATACTGGATTTCATTTTTTTTTTTATGGTTCAGGCACAAAAGAGCAAAAAACTCTTCTATCTAAACAAAGCTGGGAAATCTCTAGCAGCATACTTAGAATTGAAACATAATAACCTCTTTATTACTGCCATTAGAGACCAACAAGATTCTAATAAATCTAAGACCGCCGAAATCTTGGAAGTTTAAAAAAATGTTTGGGCCTCACTATAAACCCTTAATATTGCGGCCTCAAAAGAATCATGCACGGCATTCCTCCAAACCATTCCCATAAAATCACTCTCAGGAGTGGTTAAACTGAGGGGTCGATTCCGATTCGGGCCGGAAAAAGCACCGACCGACTCGGAGCCGGAAATTATACCGACCGACACGTACCTGTGGCGCCCGACACGCCAAGTACGATGCAAGGCGTGCAAAATCCGACCGACACGTACCGAACCCAAGCTGAACGACCGAGCCGCACGGAAAACAGCAATCCGGCCGGAAAAACACGCGAATCCAACCGACCGACACGCACCCGGAACAAATCCGACTGAAACGTAACGCGAACACCTAACCGCAAAGTACGATGCAAGGCGCGAAAACCACGACCGAGTCGGACGGAGGACAAGCCGTACGACCGACACGCATACAAAACCGAGCCGAAGCACCACAAAACACCGCGACCGACGCGTACGCAGCATAGAAAACTGCACAAACACAGCGTGAACGAAACGGACAACACCGTACGAGACAAATGCAGGGTCCGACTCGGTCACAAGAACGTTTCCAACATGCACAGACAGTACAAAGGAAAAATCACACAAAAAAAGGCCAAACAAGCAATTACAAAGCCAATACATACTGGGGGGTGGGGACAGAGAACAAAGACACACCCACAACTCCACCCATATAAAGGACACAAATCACAACCATGATCCTTTGCAAATGCCATTCCACTGCCAGCACCCAAGAGACAGCAACCACACACCCACAGCTCATCCCTCACACAAGCCACACACCATCAGCACACCAACAAATACCTACCTCACATACACCCAGCAAAACACACACTCACACACCCTCACCTGCACACCAACACACACATCACTCACCATCACCACCCATCACCATGCCGCAAGAAGAATCACAAGTTCCTAGATTGTGAATTGGAAGTCATGGTAGACGAGATCCTCAGGGTAGAGCCACAGCTGTTTGGCACGCTGGTCCAACAGACCCCCATCTCCCAGAAAACCAAGATGTGGGAGAGGATCATCAACAGGGTGAACGCACAATCACCATGTCTGCGCACAAAGACCGACATCCAGAACAGGTGGTATGACGTGCGCAGGAGGCCCTCCTGCCAAGCCAATATACCTCAGGCCCTGGGAGGAGAAGGTGCGGGCCATCCTTCCGCCAGTGAGCGTATATGGACTAGAGAACATCCCAGAGCCTGGTGAGTACACAACAAATGTACACAATATTCTGCCACAAAACACACACACATCACTGTCAAGGGGAGAGTCAAACCATGCACTCATAGCAATTACACAGCAACCAGAACAGAATCATCCCAAAATGTGTATGTCAGTCAGATAAACACAACACATGCCATCAAAAAAGTTACATCCAACCATGCCATCACATGTACAAACACAACTACAACTACAGCTAGGCAGTGGCACAAATAGAACTAACAAACACATCCAGACATGTAGCCACCACAACAACACCAACACACAGTGAAGACCACTCAAAGGAAGGAATTCTATGTATGCTGGACAAGTCAGTGTAGCCAATAGCATCATGGGAGTCGCAGTCACACATATTGCTCCCCCCACAACTGTCCCATCAACACCACCATGAACCATGCGCACATCACAGGGAGTGGAGAAGGACTCACAAGATGGCTGACACTGGCTACTGCTGTGGGGAGCACAAGGCCCTGCTGGCAACTGTGCACCAACAAACAGCAGGACACCACTGACTGACATCCTGAGAGACAACTTCCACTCCCTGCAATGCAAGCACGTTCCATGGTGGGATATCTGGCTGGCTGGGTGGGAAGGAGGACTTGCAGCACTGACCATAGTCACAAGCACCTCCCCTCACACCCCTCCTCAACACAAACTCCACAGAACCCACCTGGTAGAATGCAATGCCTCCCATCCTAACTCAAGATCCCACAAAGAACCACCACCCTGGGTTATGTTGTGTGAAGCACAGGGACACTCTTGGGACTTTTAGCCAAACAACTGCCAGGACAACACTCCCAGCCATCCTGTCAGCACAGCCAGCCCACCCCACAGGGAAGCAGAGTCAAAGGGAAGGAAGCATGGGCATGCTGGGAAGGGGGGTGGAGGCAATAGCATGATGGGAGTCGTAGTCACAGCTTTACATCCCCCACCACATGGCCCAGCAAGCTCACACTCACGCATGCACATCCCACAGAGAGTGGATAGGCCCATCAAAGATATCTGACACTGTTGCTGTGTCGTGGGGTGCACAAGGGCATGCTGGGAACTGCACACCAACCAACAGCAGGACACCACTGTCAGCCATCTTGCCATTGCTCACACACCCACACATACTGAACTCCCCACAAAAGCAAGTAAGTATGGGAATGCTGGCAAGTGGGGTGGAGGCAATAGCATGATGGGAGTGGCAGTCACAGATATTGGTCACCCTCACAACTGGCCCATCAACACCACCCTGAACCATGCTCACATCACAGGGAGTGGAGAAGGACTCACAAGATGGCTGACACTGGCTACTGCTGTGGGGAGCACAAGGCCCTGCTGGCAACTGTGCACCAACAAACAGCAGGACACCACTGACTGACATCCTGAGAGACAACTTCCACTCCCTGCAATGCAAGCACGTTCCATGGTGGGATATCTGGCTGGCTGGGTGGGAAGGAGGACTTGCAGCACTGACCATAGTCACAAGCACCTCCCCTCACACCCCCTCAACACAAACTCCACAGAACCCACCTGGTAGAATGCAATGCCTCCCATCCTAACTCAAGGTCCCACAAAGAACCACCACCCTGGGTTATGTTGTGTGAAGCACAGGGACACTCTTGGGACTTTTAGCCAAACAACTGCCAGGACAACACTCCCAGCCATCCTGTCAGCACAGCCAGCCCACCCCACAGGGAAGCGGAGTCAAAAGGAAGGAAGCATGGGCATGCTGGGAAGGGGGGTGGAGGCAATAGCATGATGGGAGTAGTAGGCACAGATATTGGTCACCCTCACAACTGTCCCATCAACACCACCCTGAACCATGCTCACATCACAGGGAGTGGAGAAGGACTCACAAGATGGCTGACACTGGCTACTGCTGTGGGGAGCACAAGGCCCTGCTGGCAACTGTGCACCAACAAACAGCAGGACACCACTGACTGACATCCTGAGAGACAACTTCCACTCCCTGCAATGCAAGCACGTTCCATGGTGGGATATCTGGCTGGCTGGGTGGGAAGGAGGACTTGCAGCACTGACCATAGTCACAAGCACCTCCCCTCACACCCCCCTCAACACAAACTCCACAGAACCCACCTGGTAGAATGCAATGCCTCCAATCCTAACTCAAGATCCCACAAAGAACCACCACCCTGGGTTATGTTGTGTGAAGCACAGGGACACTCTTGGGACCTTTAGCCAAACAACTGCCAGGACAACACTCCCAGCCATCCTGTCAGCACAGCCAGCCCACCCCACAGGGAAGCAGAGTCAAAAGGAAGGAAGCATGGGCATGCTGGGAAGGGGGTGGAGGCAATAGCATGATGGGAGTCGTAGTCACAGCTCTACATCCCCCACCACATGGCCCAGCAAGCTCACACTCACGTATGCACATCCCACAGAGAGTGGAAAGGCCCATCAAAGATGTCTGACACTGTTGCTGTGTCGTGGGGAGCACAAGGGCATGCTGGGAACTGCACACCAACCAACAGCAGGACACCACTGTCAGCCATCTTGCCATTGCTCACACACCCACACATACTGAACTCCCCACAAAAGCAAGTAAGTATGGGAATGCTGGCAAGTGGGGTGGAGGCAATAGCATGATGGGAGTGGCAGTCACAGATATTGGTCACCCTCACAACTGGCCCATCAACACCACCCTGAACCATGCTCACATCACAGGGAGTGGAGAAGGACTCACAAGATGGCTGACACTGGCTACTGCTGTGGGGAGCACAAGGCCCTGCTGGCAACTGTGCACCAACAAACAGCAGGACACCACTGACTGACATCCTGAGAGACAACTTCCACTCCCTGCAATGCAAGCACGTTCCATGGTGGGATATCTGGCTGGCTGGGTGAGAAGGAGGACTTGCAGCACTGACCATAGTCACAAGCACCTCCCCTCACACCCTCCCTCAACACAAACTCCACAGAACCCACCTGGAAGAATGCAATGCCTCCCATCCTAACTCAAGATCCCACAAAGAACCACCACCCTGGGTTATGTTGTGTGAAGCACAGGGACACTCTTGGGACTTTTAGCCAAACAACTGCCAGGACAACACTCCCAGCCATCCTGTCAGCACAGCCAGCCCACCCCACAGGGAAGCAGAGTCAAAAGGAAGGAAGCATGGGCATGCTGGGAAGGGGGGTGGAGGCAATAGCATGATGGGAGTAGTAGGCACAGATATTGCTCAGCCTCACAACTGGCCCATCAACACCACCCTGAACCATGCTCACATCACAGGGAGTGGAGAAGGACTCACAAGATGGCTGACACTGGCTACTGCTGTGGGGAGCACAAGGCCCTGCTGGCAACTGTGCACCAACAAACAGCAGGACACCACTGTCAGCCATCTTACCATTGCCCTCACACCCACACACACTGAACTCCCCACAAAAGCAAGTAAGTATGGGAATGCTGGCAAGTGGGGTGGAGGCAATAGCATGATGGGAGTGGCAAACACTGATATTGGTCACCCCCACAACTGTCCCATCAACACCACCCTGAACCATGCTCACATCACAGGGAGTGGAGAAGGACTCACAAGATGGCTGACACTGGCTACTGCTGTGGGGAGCACAAGGCCCTGCTGGCAACTGTGCACCAACAAACAGCAGGACACCACTGACTGACATCCTGAGAGACAACTTCCACTCCCTGCAATGCAAGCACAGTCCATGGTGGGATAACTGACTGGCTGGGTGGGTGGGAAGGAGGGCCGGCTGTCAACCAAACACAACCAATGCAGACCATGTTCACACCCCAACAAATACATAGAAATGCCCAAATAATGCAGGACAATGTGCCACACCAATATCAACCCCTGACTGTGACGACTTAGGACAATGCAATGTACAGGCCCGCACCCAGAGGCACAGTCACAACTGTCAAGTGTGTCAACCATTGATGCCTGCAGAAACATAACATACATTGTGTGTGTCTCCCAAAAACAGGTGATGATGGGGACACAGCAGCAGACGCTGAGGAGTCCCAGTCCCAGGCTCAAGAGGATACGGAGCACATGTCAGCAGGGGTGGTGGGAGGGGTGGGAGACAGAGGTCACTGCTTGCAGAGGTTGCTGGTGTGCATGATGACCCACAACTGGTACGCATAGCTGATGCGTACCAGTCCAGCACCGGAGACCTCAGCCAGGTAGTGGGGCTCCTCAGAGACATGAAACAGCAGCAGGCTGCCCATCATGCCCGCTTGGACTCTCACATGTCCCACGTGGAGTCACACATGTCCCGCGTGGACTCACACATGTCCCGTGTGGAGTCCAAGTGGGATGCACTGCATGAGATGACGGCGGTGCACAGGGACATTTTACAATGCCTCCGCCAGATGAACAGCAACGAGTCCACACCTCCCTGTGTGCCAACAACATCTGGTGCTGCCCAAACTGCAACTGCCACAGGGAGGGAGGATGACTCTGGCGGAGAGTCCCCTGCACCGCAGCAGCCTGTACTTGAGGGGACCCCCCAAGAAGAGGGGTCGTCCGAAGAGGGGCAAGTGAGAGGCCGATGGCCAAGCGCAACTCCCAGGAAGCCTGAACCTGTTCTGGATGTTCACCTTTGTGCACAGACTGTTCACCCTGTTGACGGCAACACTACTCCCACACATTGCATGGGGAGTACAAGTTGGACCAATGTCTCAGACAACTGTGGCCTCGATACTGGGGATTCTGTCTACCAGGACTTTCAATTCACCTAGGAACTTCTGATTGCAAGATTTATGTACAGCACTACCCATCCTATGCACTATTCACAAAATGTATCACAATAAACACACTAATACACCATACTTGCCTCTGTTGTGATTCCAACGTGGGTGCTGTTATGGGGATGATGAACTGCAAAATTACACTGTGTATGCGAACTGCAACAGCAAGTACAACACAGGCATGTGAGTAAAGGCAACGTGACACATATGAGGGAGACACACCACCAGGGCTACACAACACATACACACCTAGGCCATCTGACTCATTGCCTACACTGATGTTGCCAGGGAAGACGGTGCAATGCACAGACACCACACCCATTCCCAGTTGTAGTCAAGTAGCCCACAGGTGCAGTAAGCAAATGGCAGTCAAATGTGTGACCACAGACAACGCACATCACAAAGTGAAGCACAGGTTTATTACACAGTTGCAACATGTCGTAACCACTACAGATGCAAGGTAATCCCACCTGGCAGTGGGCACACAGTCAACAACTGTAGACGGAAGGAAGTCCATGGGTGTGGTGCACATCACCTGTAGGGACACAACAGCTACCACCCTGGAAGTGCAATCACGTCGTCGGTGGACACAGTTGACCAAACAAATCTGAAAGTACCCTGTGAAGGACAGAAATGACACACAGTCAAAAGCAATGGAGTACAGGACAGAACAGCAAAACTCATGCACAATACATGTTACAAGATACCCACCCAGAACCAAGTTAGCATGTCAACACTGTTGGGGAGTACAGCCCACCTGTAAGCACACATCGCAACACACATCCAGTCAAGTAGCCCATGGACACACTCCAACAGCACCAGAGCACCACCTACACATATCATGCCAACTCACATCATTGACATGACACCTCAGGATACTCACATTCAGCTAAAGAAGTTGGTGATGAGCTGTGTGCGGACATCACCATCATCATCATCATCATCACTGGCATCGTGGTCCAGGCCAGGATCCTCCACAGGTGCCGGATGTTGGTCATTATCATCCTGGATGAGAGGCAACTCCTTCCGCACTGCCAGGTTGTGGAGCATGCAGCAGACGATGATAATCTTGCACACCTTCGCTGGGGCATATGGGAGGGACCCTCCTGTCTTGTCGAGGCAGCAGAAGCGGCTCTTCAGGAGACCAAATGTCCGCTCAATCACTCTCCTGGTCCGACCATGTGCCTCATTGTAGCGCATCTGGGCTGGTGTCACAGGGTTCCTGAGGGGTGTCAGCAACCACGGCATGTTGGGGTATCCCGAGTCACCTACGGACAGACAAGTGCACATTAGCTGACTTGGAAAAGTGGGCGGAATACTACAGATCAGATCACACACAATGGCACAAAGTCAGTACACACCGACAAGCCAGGCATGCTGGTTCTGCATCTGTGCCATCATCCTGGGGATGCGACTACTCCTCATCACAAAGGCATCGTGTGCTGAACCAGGGAAACGGGCACACACGTGTGTGATGGTCATGTCTGCAAGACACACCACCAGTGCATTGACCGAGTGGTAGTGCTTGCGGTTCCTGTAGGCCTGCTCCTGGGCCTGTGGTGGTACCAAAGCCACATGTGTCCCATCAATGGAGCCAATGACATGCGGCATCCTCCCCAGGGCATAAAAGTCACTCTTCACGTCAGTGAGTCGTCGCAGTCTAGGGAAATAGATGTACCGGTTCAGGAATAGCAACATTGCCGCCAAAACATCGCGGAGCACACGGCTCAACATGGTCTGTGACATCCCACCAGCAGTCGCCACAGTATGTTGGAAGGTACCGGTGGCAAAGAAGTGTAGGGCTGCCATCACCTTCACCTTGGGGGTCAGCGCTGTAGGATATGGCCGGCCAGGCTGCAAATGTGGGGACAACTGCACTGCCAAATCCTCAATCAGCTGCCTGGTGAAGCGGTACCGTCGGATGCTGTCCCGTTCCACCATCGTTGCCAGGTCTGGGAATGGTCGATGGACAGCAGGAGCCCTGCAGTGCAGAGGAGAAGTAAGCAAGATTGTCAGTCACCCCACATATGCGGCATTGAACACACTCAATATCCCAACATACATCATTATGAGGCACAACTACATGAAATGTGCAGTTCCGTAAGGACCTGTATGGTACATACATGGCCAACATCTGTCAACACGGTCCAACAAGTGGCATCAATTAGTCCCAGGTTGGCACATTGGATATCATGAGGCCGTGTCACAGTTCCCATCTCCTGCTGCCGTGTCACAATCACCCCCCACAGTGACATGTGAGGACAGATGTGCCCCAGGCACCACAGCTCAACAACAGGTACATTCCCAGGGACCCTGTATTGCCACATGGACACTGGCATTACATGGAGTATCATGTATACACCACAGCAAAACAACCATGACCCCCACAGGTAGTGGTCCCACTTGCCACGGCAGGACAGACATGGACGTCTGTGACACACACACGCACAACATCAAAGTCCATGCACACACAACGTGGATGTGGAGACTGTCTCCCATTGTGCACATGAATCAGAGACATTGTAAACACTACATGCACACAGACTGTGGAGGACCATCACTATTGTGCCACTGGGACACCCTGGCTCAAACATACCGTCCCACATGGGACTCACGGGGTATGTGACATGACATACACATACACCACCGTGAAATGTGACCATGGCACATGCACAGATATGAACAGTTGCACATCACAGTGGTCATGTACACGTAACACCCAGGATCCTGTCCCCATGAACACGTGCACAGCCTGGGGGTGGCTGCCCACAGGTGACACCCACAGGACAACATGTACACCAACATACACACAATAGGAAATGCAGCCTTACATGCCTTATGATAAAGTTTGGACAGGCTGTCGTGATGTAGGTGTGCCCCTCACTCCCTGGGAGCTAGCTGTGGCTGGCATATGACCATCTGAGACAGGCATGGTGACATATGCCAGTCACTTGTACAGTGATGCGTTGAACAGCAATGGACCGATCGGTGCCCCCGGCCGGCCCATTGCATTCAATGTGTGCGGGTACGCGTTATACCCCTGTACGCGTTGATCAGCAATGGACCGATCGGTGCCCCCGGCCGGCCCATTGCATTCAATGTGTGCGGGTACGCATTGTACCCCTGTACGCGTTGATCAGCAATGGAACGATCGGTGCCCCGGCCGGCCCATTGCATTCAATGTGTGCGGGTACGCGTTGTACCCCTGTACGCGTTGATCAGCAATGGACCGATCGGTGCCCCGGCCGGCCCATTGCATTCAATGTGTGCGGGTACGCGTTGTACCCCTGTACGCAGTTGTACTGCAATGGACCGATCGGTGCCCCCGGCCGGCCCATTGCATTCAATGTGTGCGGTGCACGCGTTGTACCCCTGTGCGCGTTGTACTGCAATGGACCGATCGGTGCCCCGGCCGGCCCATTGCATTCAATGTGTGCGGGTACGCGTTGTACCCTGTACGCGTTGTACTGCAATGGACCGATCGGTGCCCCGGCCGGCCCATTGCATTCAATGTGTGCGGGTACGCGTTGTACCCCTGTACGCGTTGTACTGCAATGGACCGATCGGTGCCCCGGCCGGCCCATTGCATTCAATGTGTGCGGGTACGCGTTGTACCCCTGTACGCGTTGATCAGCACAGGACCGATCGGTGCCCCCGGCCGGCCCATTGCATTCAATGTGTGCGGGTACGCGTTGTACCCCTGTACGCGTTGTACTGCAATGGACCGATCGGTGCCCCCGGCCAGCCCATTGCATTCAATGTGTGCGGGTACGCGTTGTACCCCTGTACGCGTTGAACTGCAATGAACCGATCGTGCCCCCGGCCGGCCCATTGCATTCAATGTGTGCGGGTACGCGCTGTACCCCTGTACGCGTTGATCAGCAATGGACCGATCGGTGCCCCGGCCGGCCCATTGCATTCAATGTGTGCGGGTACGCGTTGTACCCCTGTACGCGTTGTACTGCAATGGACCGATCGGTGCCCCGGCCGGCCCATTGCATTCAATGTGTGCGGGTACGCGTTGTACCCCTGTATGCGTTGTACTGCAATGGACCGATCGGTGCCCCGGCCGGCCCATTGCATTCAATGTGTGCGGGTACGCGTTTTACCCCTATGCTGCGTTGTACTGCAATGGACCGATCGGTGCCCCGGCCGGCCCAGTGCATTCAATGTGTGCGGGTACGCGTTGTACCCCTGTACGCGTTGTACTGCAATGGACCGATCGGTGCCCCGGCCCATTGCATTCAATGTGTGCGGGTACGCGTTGTACCCCTGTATGCGTTGTACTGCAATGGACCGATCGGTGCCCCGGCCGGCCCATTGCATTCAATGTGTGCGGGCACGCGTTTTACCCCTGTACGCGTTGTACTGCAATGGACCGATCGGTGCCCCGGCCGGCCCATTGCATTCAATGTGTGCGGGTACGCGTTGTACCCCTGTACGCGTTGTACTGCAATGGACCGATCAGTGCCCCGGCCGGCCCATTGCATTCAATGTGTGCGGTACGCGTTGTACCCCTGTACGCGTTGATCAGCAATGGACCGATCGGTGCCCCGGCCGGCCCATTGCATTCAATGTGTGCGGGTACGCGTTGTACCTCTGTACGCGTTGTACTGCAATGGACCAATCGGTGCCCCCGGCCGGCCCATTGCATTCAATGTGTGCGGGTACACGTTGTACCCCTGTACGCGTTGTACTGCAATGGACTGATCGGTGCCCCCGGCCGGCCCAATGCATTCAATGTGTGCGGGTACGCGTTGTACCCCTGTACGCGTTGTACCGCAATGGACCGATCGGTGCGCACCCATTGACAATGGCCTTGCCTGGCAACGGACGCGTTTTCGAATTTCGAACGAGTCGGTTGCTGGAAATTCAGTTGGTCACCCACAACAATGTTGCAAAATCATGTATGTCATGAAGTTGAAGATTTGAAGGATGCTGTGGGCGTGTATTGGTGCTGCTATTCCATGGATTGGCCAGATTCAGAAGATGCAAACGACTTGGACCTATCACTTTGGACACAAGGACAGTATCTGCCTCTCCAGCACATATATATTGCTGGCTGTTCCCCTGAGAGCTCACTTGCCTGCACTACATGCTCCAGGACGACATCTGCCACTGCACTGCTGCTGTCTCTGCCCCTCTGGACCCTGCAATGGCACGTACTGTGGAGAGAGCCCCAGCCTTCAGCCTTGAGGAGAACCAGGCCCTGCTGGACAGCCTACTTCCACAGTACAGCAAGCTGTATGGGACACCAGGGGGCAGGTGAGTGTTCTGTGCACTGCCTTTCTGAATGTGCATATTGTCTGACTAGCAAGGCTGAAAGTCTGCACGCCACTGGCTAGCAGGCTCACTGAGTAGTTGTCACCCCCCATAGTGTGTAGTGACATGCACTGGACAGGTATGGTGCAGTGACAGTGCATTTGAACAAGGTTTTACTTCCCATGCAATGATACCATGTAGTGACGTCTGGCAAACTGTCCATGGGCAGCTTTGCACTGCCTGTGTACATCATGTGCCCCTGTGATTGAGACATGTATATACAACTGTGTCATGCACGGATATGTTGCATGTGTAGTAATGGCCTTTTCACTTTGTCATCCTGGCAGGTTAATGCCCATCGGAAGCAGGAGATCTGGAAGGACATCGTCCGGGCTGTCCGGTCCGTGGGGTCTACAAGCGCCGGATCCGCAACTGCCAGAAGAGGTGGCAGGACCTTCGGGGCTGGACCCGGAGGATTGCACGGGTCCAGCTGAAGCTGTCGCCTCCTCGCAGGAGGGGCGGAACACGGACCCTGACCCCCCACATGCTCCAGATCCTGGCGGTGGTGTTTCCAGACCTGGATGGGCAGCTGAAAACCAGACAGCAGCAAGGAGGGGGTGAGTCAAAGACTGCACTGTGAACTCTGTATTACATGCTTTGTGCCCTCCTCTGGCCTGGTTCAACTGCCACAGTGCAGCAGTCCTGTTGTCCAGGAGCCATGTCCCTCTATTGTGCACTGCCCACTCCTCATCTGATACCCAGGTGTGGCCCTTACATTCAGGGAATTGTGTCACTTGGGACTGTGTCCTTGCAGTTTGCTTCACTAAAGGTGGGGGACAGCATCTGTTTCCCTAACTCTGTTGTGGGCATCATGGGTGGGTCCATTGTTCACACAACGCCTGTGTTCGGACATGTAATCTGCGTGTTGCTTTGATATGCGGTCCACTTGCTGAGCTGAGCCACCACATGTGCCTGGGGTATGTGGCACACGCCCATGCAGCGGGTGGGAACAATGTTTGGGCCCCAGGAGTGTGCAGATTACGTGTGTCACACATACATAGCCAGCTATCCACTGTCCAGGGCTCATCCCTCATTCATGTGGGGCAGGACAGTCATGCCTACTCCAGGCCATGCAATGCACTCTGTACTCCCACTCCCGTGTATCAGCTGACACATTGTGCGCAGTGATTTGACCCCTCAGGTGTCTGCCTCTGTGTCAGTGTGCTGTGGATTAGTTGCCAGGACTGCTGGGGTGTTTCTTGGTAGGGGCTCAGCATGCCACTGGAGATGTGACCATAGGAGACGATACTTGTGTGTCACATAGGTGTTTGATCAGCTGCCCGTGCAGACTGGGGTATGCGAATGTGAAGTTCAGGCAGCTGTTCCCCATTCACAGCAGATTGTGAGGGGCTCAGGTTCAGAGGGTAGTGTCACAGGTCTCCCATATGTCCAATAGGTATGACCTGGACAGATGAGGGTGAAGATGATGTGTTGTGGGGGATGTACATGTGCACTTGTGCAGCTCCAGGACTTGCATTCCCCATGACATACTATTGTGACACAGTGCAGAGTGTTGTTGTCTGGCTGCCAAGTCATACATCACTGAGACAGTGATGTATGACTTAGCAGTCATGCCTCCGCCATGGCATGTGTCTACTTATTGGTGATCCTGCAGGGGAGTGACATGTGCTACATGCACACCATTGTGACGATGGCTATCAGGACATGGGTGCATCATGGTGTCTGTCGCTGGTATGCATCACATGCATTTCCTATTTGACTCTGGGCATCCCTTTCATCCGGAAACCTGTACTGACTCAGTGGCAAGAGCTGTGATGTGTGCATGTCCACATGCTACACCGTGTCCTCTGCACTGTCCAACTACTGTGTAGTTGGTGCATGTGTCCACACTGGGGTGTTGCAATCCAACAGACACCAGACAGATGGGTGCAAGGCCATGTGGGATGTGAGTGCCATGGTTGGCATCAGACTGACAATTGGCTGCTCCTGTTCAGTTAGGGCACTTTTAGCAATGTATAACTAATGATGCCAGGGCTTGCTCTGTAATGTGCTGTGCTCACAGTGGTGTGTGCATTTGGTGCAGGTGACTGATGTCTGTCTGTTTCCCCATTGTTTGCAGATACATCCACGGCCACGGAAGGGGACAGCTCCACGCACCAGGAGGAGCCGGAGAGCCAGACTGGGTCAGCAGCCGAGGAGTGGTCGGAGGGACCCAGTGGCACGGAGGGCAAGGGGAGCCACACCGAGGAGTCCTCAGCACCATCCACCTCAGCTGAGGACCAGAGCAACTCGGAGGATGACTCCCTTATGGAGGCGGGTGTCAGCAGCCACCACACCCCAGCTAGTGTTGCTGTCCCCGCCACCACCAGCACCACCACCGCCCTCCCATCGGCTCCCATTCCCCAGGTCCGTGGAGGCTCCCATGTTCGGGAGCGTGTCTCCTTTGGGCTAGGCACCGCACCCCTGCCCCTGTGTCCCCTGCTGCCCTGAGTGAGGAGTCTGTGTACCTCCTTCGCCAGCTCCATGTAGGGCAGACAGCCATGCTGAGTGTCCTCCATGCGCACACCGCTCTGTTGACTCAGCTGGTGTCGTTCATGGAGGGCATCTCATCGGGCATGTCTGACCTACAGAGGGGCAATAGGTCCATGGACTCCTCCCTGACGGCAGCAGTGTCCCTCCTCAGACAGTCCCTCACCCCTCCTGCCTCTGCTCCATCCACACTCCCCAGCACCTTACCCGTCCCAAGCACACACACACCGGCACAGGCACACACCAGCACACACACATCCAGCACACAGACACACACGCCACAAACAAAACGCACACGCACGCACAGTCAGGGGACTGAAACCAGACTCACAGGGGATGGGGCCCTGGTACACACACACGCATCCACGAGCACTGCGCAGTCCTCAGTTGCCTCTCCCTCCAAAACACCCTCCCTTGCCTCACCTGCAACCCCAAAGACCCAGCGCCTCTTCCTCTGTGACCTCGGCCTCTTCCCCTCCGATCCAGCTGCTCCAGCATCCAGGGGGAAGAGGAAGCCCACCCACATGGAGCAGAGTGCCCTCGCCCCCGGACACCCTCCCCCAGGCGCAGACAGACTGAGGCCCCCACCCGCAAGTCCCCCGGAGTCGTAAGAGCAAGACCCCACCGCCGCCCTGCAGCTCAGGCACCAGGTCTCCTTCCTCCATCCCTCAGGCCCCCACTCCACAGGTGCCCCCACCACACCCTGCCCCAGGTTCCCCCACCCACAGATATACCATCCCCAAGAGGATCCGGCCTTCTCCCCTGGCACTTGCTCTCCCGGCACCACACCCCCGCTGCGCTTGTCTGTGCCACTGATGTGGTGAGGGTGTCCTCCCCTCTGTCCAGCCCACCTTGCCTGTTCCCCATTCTCCTCCCCTGGTGGTAGGCACTGCAGTGGAGTCCACTACCACCCTGTCTGACTTGGGCACTGCAGTGGCGGACCTGTCCACTCCATCTGCAGGGTCCACTAAAGTCGTGCCGGCACCCACAACATCTGAGTCATGCCCCCAGTTGTGCCGGCACACACCATGTCAGACACCTCCACTGCAGTTGTCAGTGGCTCTCCAGCACCCACCACCCCTTCCCTGCTTCCTCCTGGTGAGCCCTGATCCTGTCCCTGCGGTGCCTGGCCTGCCCCCCCAGTTGCCCCTCCTAGTGGATTGTCCCTGGTTTTGTGCAGGCATGCGTAGGGTGACATCTGCCACTGTCACCAAGTTTGGACTTTGACAATGGACTGGCCATTGGCCTTTGTGTTTTTTCTGGACTTTGTTTTCATTCCACACATATGCTGAATAAAGCAACTTTCTGTTCTCTAGTGCTTATGCTTCTGATGTACATGTTGTTGATGATGCTAACCATGCCCTTGCTGCAGTGATGGTGATATTTGGTCTCATGATAATGAAGTGTTACTGTGCAGGAACCCATGTGGTCCAGGGGGAATGTGTCCTATCCTGTGGTGTATCCATGTCATCCATAGCAGCATCTGAGGGTGTCATGTGTTCAGTATTTGGCAATGGGATTTCCTACTTAGATTAGCTATTTCACATCTGTGGCTTCCACCCCTGCACATCTGTTGTGCCTGCCATTGTTCAATTCGTCTACTTCCCTGACCGTGTGGCCATCTCCACTGGACATGCAGGTTTGGGCATCAATGGGGAAGGACTCATCCGTGTAGTCAGTGCAACATTGCTATACAAGTGTGTTGGATCTGTGCTGATGATTCCGTTGGCACTTCCATGACCAGGCTGATGTGACGGGAGCCCTCATTTGGTGCTAATTGTTGATTGTGTGACCAAGTGCTCAGCTGACATGATGGGGCCCTACTGAGGCAACACATGGCACAGCTTTCCTCACACAGGAGTGGAGTTCCCTCATGGCAGTGTGTACACCTGTGACATTGCCTGCGCCCAAGGTGTGTGTTGTATGTGCATGTCTGTGTGTTCACTTCCGTTTAGCTGTGCATGCTGTGATCCCTAGTGTTGTACCTGTTTGTGATGCTTGCTGAGTTGACCTATGTTCCCCCAAAGTCTTCTCCCTGGGTTCTCTGTGATGTGGGTGCATGGCACATTACTTGTCATCAGGGTGTCACCCATAGGTGTGTTTGCTGTCAGGGCTGAGTTTGTGTGCAGACGCAGATGGGTCACAGTCAGGTTTCCCCTTGGCACTTGTTGTTTGCACCTGTCATGTGATTTCCAGTTTGTGTTATCTTTCAGTGATTGTGACACGTTGTGTGTGTGACTGCTGGCACTCCTCAGGGTCCGGGCTGCAATGTTGGTTGTTGTCTATGTGTGTTCTTTGTGGGTGACCTTGGCTTCTTCATTGGTGTGTGACTGTGGCTGGGATCCCATTGGTTGGTGCGGTATTGCCGTCATGTCCATGTACAGCGTAGTGTGCAGTGTGTCAGACATTCAGGAGTCTTGTTGAGTGGCCATGTGTGATGTGTTTCTGCACCTTGGTTCCCACCCACTACCCTGGAATAGTCATGGGTGCATGTGCAATGTCACCAGTGCATGTGTACTTCACTGCTGCACATTGTTGGAGGTCGAGGGGTGTGGTGTTGAGTGTGTGCAGATGAGAGTTGTTGCCCGGCTAGGCCCCTGCCTCCATGTTGGCCTTGGCTTACTGGCCATGCTGATTGATTTGTGCTTGTGTTGGTGTGATGGTAGTTTGTTGCTCAGGACACATGACTGTGGTTCACAGTGTGAACCACATTTAGCTTTGTCATCACAGTGGGATTGTAATGCAGCCCAGGGTCACCACATTGTGGGGGCCCTGGGGGTGGTGCTGTGGTGTGTCTGTGTCTTGCTGTGTCAGTTGCTGTTCCTACGTGCCTGTGTGACATGTGTGATTTGTGCTCCCTCTCATCTGACAATGCCTGCTTGCCCACATAGGGGATTTGGATCCATGAGTTACCTTTGTGTGGCACTGTATGCACATCTGTATGATTGGTATTCAGGTCTCCTCATGTGTTGTGTGGTTGCCTGGGGACACTGGCATCCCCCCTCACCTGTTGTGTATGATGTGCAGTGTGGGTCTGCCTGTTTGTGTTTGTGCATCTGCACCACTGCATTGGCATATCTTGGGTGTGCCATTGGCTGTATGTAGTTTGGTGGGTTTCCCCTGCTGTCCCTGGGACTCCTAGGTCATCGGTCAGCACAATGATCATGGTTTGTGTGTCCCATTGCTGCCATGGTATGGTATCTGTTCACCTCACATCTGCAGTCTCCACAGGGTATCTGCATTTGTGTGCCCATTGGTGCAAATATGTGGGTCTGCATTCTGATGGTCACTTCTGTCATTGTGTCATTGATGAATGTTGACAGTGTCAGCCCCCATGGGTGTTGTTTGTCTGCACATGGCCAAAGGTATGTCTTATTTGCACTGCAGTATTTGGCTCACCCAATTTATGTTGCAATGGGACACATACACTACTTTGCCACTGATGTGTTTTTTGTTCTGTGACCAGGAATCATCCATGCAGTTTGGCAGTTGCAGCTCTTTCTTTGTCAACACTTACCTTTTGGTCACTGTGATGATGGGGGTTTAGACCCCATTGCCACAATGTTCAAAATGTGCTTCAGCTATGGACCCCACACTTACATTTTGCTCACTGTGATGATGGGGGTTTAGACCCCATTGCCACAATGTTCAAAATGTGCTTCAGCTATGGACCCCACACTTACATTTTGCTCACTGTGATGATGGGGGTTTAGACCCCATTGCCACAATGTTCAAAATGTGCTTCAGCTATGGACCCCACACTTACATTTTGCTCACTGTGATGATGGGGGTTTAGACCCCATTGCCACAATGTTCAAAATGTGCTTCAGCTATGGACCCCATACTTACATTTTGCTCACTGTGATGATGGGGGTGTAGACCCCATTGCCACAATGTTCAAAATGTGCTTCAGCTATGGACCCCACACTTACATTTTGCTCACTGTGATGATGGGGGTTTGGACCCCATTGCCACAATGGTCATGGCCTGCTTGCATTGTGGGTGCCACACACATATATGTGTGGCACATGTGCTAGGGGGTCACATTGTATGTTCAAAGTCATGTTCGGTGTTGTAGGCATTTGACACAGTCTACACACACTTGTCATGGTGTTGGGGGATGTCTTTTTCTTGCATTCCCTAGGTTGTGGTGTGCTGGTTGTGTCATGCATTGTCCATCCTATGAGTGGGGGTGGTAGTAGTGATAGGCATCCAGCCCCCTGGCTAAGGGTGGTAGTAGTGGTAGGCATCCAGCCCCCTGGCTCAGGGTGGTAGTAGTGGTAGGCATCCAGCCCCCCGGGCTAAGGGTGGTAGTAGTGGTAGGCATCCAGCCCCCCTGGCTCAGGGTGGTAGTAGTGGTAGGCATCCAGCCCCCTGGCTAAGGGTGGTAGTAGTGGTAGGCATCCAGCCCCCCTGGCTAAGGGTGGTGGTGGGCATCCAGCCCCCTGGCTAAGGGTGGTGGTGGGCATCCAGCCCCCTGGCTAAGGGTGGTGGTGGGCATCCAGCCCCCCTGGCTAAGGGTGGTAGTAGTGGTAGGCATCCAGCCCCCCTGGCTAAGGGTGGTAGTAGTGGTAGGCATCCAGCCCCCTGGCTAAGGGTGGTAGTAGTGGTAGTGGTAGGCATCCAGCCCCCTGGCTCAGGGTGGTAGTAGTGGTAGGCATCCAGCCCCCTGGCTAAGGGTGGTGGTAGGCATCCAGCCCCCTGGCTAAGGGTGGTAGTAGTGGTAGGCATCCAGCCCCCCTGGCTAAGGGTGGTGGTGGGCATCCAGCCCCCCTGGCTAAGGGTGGTAGTAGTGGTAGGCATCCAGCCCCCCTGGCTAAGGGTGGTAGTAGTGGTAGGCATCCAGCCCCCCTGGCTCAGGGTGGTAGTAGTGGTAGGCATCCAGCCCCCCTGGCTAAGGGTGGTAGTAGTGGTAGGCATCCAGCCCCCTGGCTAAGGGTGGTAGTAGTGGTAGGCATCCCGCCCCCCGGCTCAGGGTGGTAGTAGTGGTAGGCATCCAGCCCCCCTGGCTCAGGGTGGTAGTAGTGGTAGGCATCCAGCCCCCCTGGCTCAGGGTGGTAGTAGTGGTAGGCATCCAGCCCCCCTGGCTAAGGGTGGTGGTAGGCATCCAGCCCCCCTGGCTAAGGGTGGTAGTAGTGGTAGGCATCCAGCCCCCTGGCTAAGGGTGGTGGTGGGCATCCAGCCCCCTGGCTAAGGGTGGTAGTAGTGGTAGGCATCCAGCCCCCTGGCTAAGGGTGGTGGTGGGCATCCAGCCCCCCTGGCTAAGGGTGGTAGTAGTGGTAGGCATCCAGCCCCCTGGCTCAGGGTGGTAGTAGTGGTAGGCATCCAGCCCCCTGGCTCAGGGTGGTAGTAGTGGTAGGCATGCAGCCCCCCTGGCTCAGGGTGGTAGTAGTGGTAGGCATCCAGCCCCCCTGGCTAAGGGTGGTAGTAGTGGTAGGCATCCAGCCCCCTGGCTAAGGGTGGTAGTAGTGGTAGGCATCCAGCCCCCCCTGGCTCAGGGTGGTAGTGGTGGTAGGCATCCAGCCCCCCCTGGGTGAGGGTGGTAGTGGTGGTAGGCATCCAGCCCCCCCTGGGTGAGGGTGGTAGTAGTGGTAGGCATCCTGCCCCCCTGGGTAGGGGTGGTGGTGCGCATTCAGGCCCCTGTGTGCATATGTGGCATTGGTGATGGGCATCCCGCCCCTATGGTGCTGCTGTTGCTGGTGTAAGTATATTCTGCATCCCTCTGTGTGTGTGTGATGTGTCGTGTACGTGTTGTATGTGTTTTGTGGTTGGTGTCTGACTTACCTTCTGCGCCGTACGCGTCCGTGCCTGTTCCGGTAGTAAATGTAGAATATTGGTATGATCGGGACGAAGGGATTCATGGATGGTTCGTGTCGTTCGTCCTTCTCGTTGCTTCGCATCGTCCTCGTCGCTTCGCGTCGTCCTCGTCGCTGGCGTGTTCGTCTCGTAGCCGTGGATCGTGTTGTGGCGCGAATCGGAGCTTATGTGCGCCTCTCCCGGATGCTTTGACGTGCCGTGCGTAGCGACGGGTTCGGCGCGTACGGGAAGCGCATCGTACTTGTTCGGCCGGACGGAGCTGCATTTTCCCTTCCGTGCGACTCGATTCAGCGTTTCCGGATTCGCCTCGGTCGGAGAACAGGACCTGGTTTGGGTGAGTACGGCTCGGCCGGATCCTGTGCTGTTGTGCGCATCGTACTTACTCGTTCGGTGTGCTGTACGGATCGGTCGGGAAACAGGCTTTCGCATGGCTTTTTTCCCGACCGAATGGTATTGGGTGCGCCTCCGACCGAGATCGGAATCGGCCCCTGAGTCTTAATAAACAAATTAATACCAACGAAATCATAAAGGCATTTAAACTTATCCCATGTGGGAAGGCCCTGGGCCCAGATGGCCTTCCCATCAATTTCTATAAAGCCTTTACGGATACGATTCGGTCGCCCCTGGAGTCACTTTTTAAGCAATTTACCGCCTCTGGTAAAATTACTGGCTCTGCAGCTGCAGCTACCACAGTAGTCCTGCCTAAAGAGGGGAAAGATCAGTTAGATCCTAAGAATTATAGGCCTATCTCCTTATTAAACATGAAGGCACAAATATATGCAATGGTCTTGTCCAAACGTTTGGAACTACTCATACCGAAATTGATCCATCCCTCCCAATTGGGATTTGTTAAGGACAGGTTGGCGAGTGACAACACACGCTTATTCTGTCACATTATTGAGAAGGCGTCCCTTCTCCAATCGCTGGTCACCATCAACATTACATTAGACGTCAAAAAACTGTTATCATAGCTGCCATGGGTTTAGTGTACTTACGTGTGACATTTTCATCCTTTTAGAGTGTGTATGTGTGACATTTCTATGCCTTAAGTGTGACACTTTGAGTGACACTTTATCACGAGTAGAACGAAGCAGAAAGCCTTTTGAAATGTTGAGCAGCCACGCCTGTGTTTTTTTACTCAATCGCTCTTTACATTCTGGTGTTTTTAAACCCATTCTGTAATGGGACATGTCATAAGCGTTCTATGCCTCAAGCAACCTAGTAAGTAGTCCCTTGTGCGGAGCTGCACTCTGTGTAAAAGTACCTAAGAGTGGGCATCATTTGTTTAAATGGAAGAATGGGAGTAAAGTGTGCTGCAATGCACAACTCCTCTTACTAGACTAATGCCATGTACATTTCAACTGCACAACCCTGCTTCATCAAACAAACGTCAGAGAAAGCAACTGCAGACCGCATATTTTATCTACTGAAGCAACACACTCCTAGCAGGAAGATAATCCCTCTTCAAATAACATTTTTTGTAGGACACCACTTTTTTAATTCATTGTATTCAGACTATTGAGTCCATTTGGTTCAATAGAGATAAAGACAACAACCCCCGTAATGCACAGAGCTGGAAAAGTGGAACTCTCCTGACCTGAAGAAACATGGGAACATAAAATAAAATGTGTATTATAGGTGCACTACCTAAACAAATATCACACACATCGGAAACAGCTATTCGCAATTAAGATTGGAGAAAGTGCAATGCAGAATGCTACAAAATTATAAACACAGTTTATGCTCATTACAAAACTTTCAGTAAATGGTGCTGCACGCTGTAGATGTTTTGATGGTTGCTCTCTCTGCTCTTACCTGTTAAAGACAAGTGCCAAAGGTAAAACAGAAAGGGCGTCTGTGATTCAAAGAGACAGTTTTTGTGGCCTGCTCATGTTGACCTTGGCACTACTTTGCTACTATTATTGTTTTCCACATTATCCTCCTACCTACCGCTCCTTCTACTACCTCGCTGCGAAGTCCTGGAACGACCCCCGTCTGCACACCACACCAACTTTGAAGGACTTCAGGAAACAGCTCAAGACCTGGCTCTTCGACTGCCACCACACTCCAACCGGGGCTCACAGAACCCCAGCACCTGGAGACCTCTGGGGGTGACAAGCAGCGCTCTACAAGACCTTCTGATTGATTGATTGATTGATTGATCCTTAATCCATTGGATTTAAGATATTACCAAGATGCTTTGGGGCCGATTCCGATCTCGGCCGGTAGGGCACCGAATCGGATTCGGCTTAACCGGATCCGATTCGGAGCCCTATTTCCCGACCGAGTCGTACGTGCGTCTGGGCGAGCGAGTACGATGCGTGCGCTCGCGAAATCTCCGACCGACTCGTTCGCAGGACCCGACCGCTCCGACCGACTCGCACGGGGACGACGCGCACCGCGCAATGGAGACGTTCCCCGGCCGGGTAAGTACGATGCGCACCTCGACCGCTCCGACCGACTCGCGCAGTCCGGCTCCAAGGAGCTGTCGGAGCCGCACTTTGGGGGTCCGTGTCGGACCCCCCTGGAAGCGTAGGTGCGCGAGTCGCACACAGGGGGACCCATGGGTCCCCCTACACGTGCATGTACGGTGCGACCCGCATTGACGCGAACACGCTGTAGGGGGCGCCCTTGTTCGCGTCGTGCCCATTGAGTCAATGGGAGCCCGTGTACGCGTCGTACGACTGGCTCCCATTGACTTCAATGGGAGTCCGACCGAATCGAATCCGATAGCATGCGTGCGCATCGTACTCGTTCGGTCTGACTGCTAGGGTCCGATTCGGTCGGAAATCTCTCCGGGTCCGGCTCGGTCGGGGAGATTTCCGGCCTGAATCGGAATCGGCCCCTTAGAGTCAGGGTCATGGCAACAAGAGTATCAGCCTTGTGATTAAACCTTGGGAATCATTTCATGTTGGTCTCAGACATAGTGGGAGTAAGGTGCTAGACTGAAAAAATAGATACAGCAAATACAAAGTGAATCCCTTTATGGTGCAACTCGAAAACTGTTTAAGGAAACTTAATTTCGCAAATAAGATTCTTACGGGCTCATTCATGCATTTTTCTTCAACTGCACTTCACATCACTGGTCCCTGGAGTCTCCCATAAATCAAGTTTCCAGCTGACCTTCAGATTGTCCTATTTCAATCAACGAGGTAGGTGTTTTACTTTTTCATCCTCCTATGGAAACGTTTCGGTCCAGGTCACCCTCCCACACGCTCATCGGTAGATGTCTTGTGACCGAATTTGCGTTGTTTAATGCAGTCCGACCTTTGGTGAAGCAGTGCGTGTTAGCTGTGCCGGACACCTGTGCCACTGATACCCAATAAGAGTCAAAATCAAGGGGCTGGAGGACGGGCCATCCCAGCCTCTGACAAGAGCAAGTGCGCGTAGTGAGGGCTGAGAGCAGCCGCTGCCGGGCTGTGTTGCATCAATTGTCACAACAGGCCATCAGTTTACAGTCACCTCTGGCCATGTGCTACTAATGCAGCAAGAGAGCTGTACCAGGCGCCGCTTTGCAGCCTTGCCAAGTACCACGCATTGCGTGACAGTCTCCAGTCCTTGCGGGCATGCGCTGAAAAATATTAAATTGCGTTACTCTAACACGAGAAGCGGGGCACTTCGGCAGAACTGCGTTCGACAAAGCCATTGGCCCTACCTCGAAGCGGCACTGAGCAGATACAACCTTAAGTGTCGTTTTCTCCTCCATGGTTATATCATTTTATGCCGAACCCAGAGCAAGAATCTGAATTAATAGCGCACTTTTTTCCTCTTTCTCCCTGCACCAAGGAACTCAACAGGGTTGCCCCATTTCTCCCCTTCTATTTCTATTAGCGATAGACACCTTATTGGTCATGATTAACAATAGTCTAGATATTTAAGAAGTCAATTTTGGTTCCCTTATTTTCAAAACGGCTGCCTAGGTAGACGATATACTTATTTTCTCAAAAATCCGGATGCAACGATCCCAGCGATTATCTCTATAATTCAGACCTTCTCATGATATTCTGGCTACTCCTTGAATAGGGAGAAGACGGAAGTCATGCCACCTAATGCTCATTACCATCCACCCTGCATCAGGCACTCAGGTCTTCAGGGGCAACCAAAAAAGATTAAGGGGTCGATTCCGATCTCGGACGGTAGGGCTCCGAATCGGATTCGGCTTTACCGGATCCGATTCGGACGCCCTGTTTCCGACCGAGTCGGACGTGCGTCCGGGCGAGCGAGTAAGATGCGAACGTACGCGAAATCACCGACCGACTCGTTCGCGGGACCCAACCGCTCCGACCGACTCGCACGGACATGACTCGCACCGCGCAATGGAGACGTTCCCCGGCCGGGTAAGTACGATGCGCGCCGCGAGCAGTCCGACCGACTCGCGCCGTCCGGCTCGAAAGAGCAGTCGGAGCCGCACTTTGGGGGTCCGTGTCGGACCCCCCTGTACGCCTAGCCACGCGACTCGCACACAGGGGGGACCCATGGGTCCCCCCTACCTGTGCGTGTACGGCACGACCCGCTTCGACGCGTACCCGCTATAGGGGGCGCCCTTGTTCGCCTCGCACCCAATGAGTCAATGGGAGCCCGCGTACGCGTTGTACGACCGGCTCCCATTGACTTCAATGGGAGTCCGACCGAATCGAGTCCGATAGCATGCGAAAGCATCGTACTCGTTCGGTCGGACTGCTAGGGTCCGATTCGGTCAGAAATCTCTCCGGGTCCGGCTCGGTCGGAGAGATTTCCTGCCCGAATCGGAATCGGCCCCTTAATATCTAGGCATCTGGTTTTTGAACAACTTATAGGAATACACCCTATATAATGAACAAAAAACACTGAACAAAATCAAACACCTACTGACCTCATAGTCACCCAAGAATATCTCGTGGTGGGGTAGAATGAAGGCCTTGAAAATGATGATTATACCGCTGGTGAATTTACTATCCAATATGCTCCAAGCACGTCTCTCTCATTCCTTCTTCGTTGCAGTTGATAAAATGGCCTCCGAATTTCTCTGGTAGAAAAAGAAACCCAGATTAGTCCTTAAAAAACATAGGTTGCCGTTTGTAAAAGGAGGGTGTGGCCTCCCTAACTGGTATAACTATCAGACAGCATTTCTTGCTGCGCACGGCGTCCGTTGGTTTGACACTAACCCCTCTGCATTAGTCCCATGGCAAACGGTCAAACTCCATCTCATTTCACTCTATTCACTACATGCGACTCACCACATGTGACTCTAACAATGTCTAATATAACTCTTCCCCAATCAAGATGTAGTTTCCTTGATACGATCCTCGCTCTTCGAATGCTAGATAAGTATTGCTCCTTTAATCTTACCAAATCTATGGCTCTACCATTATGGAATAATGCAAAAACAACATCAGTAAACTCAACCACAATAGACACCATATGGGCAGCCAAAGGCATCTATTTGCTGACGGTAATCCCCTTACCTTTGCTTCGTTACAAGAGAAACACTCCCTTACTAAGATGGTGTTCTACGATTTTCTAAAAATCAAATCTAAACTCTCCAAATGTTGCACTCTTCAACCCCTAACTTTGATTCAATTTATCCAACAAGCCAGTAAGGGTGGCCACTTGGCGTCTAAAATTTACAAAACGATACACAACTCATAGTCCACCTCTAATCCACCAATTCAGAAGTGTTAGTCCAAACATTTCCAAAACTCAAGCGCACCCCCTTACCGTACTCTGCCTGGCCCAAAATCTCCACTAACCGCCTTCAGAATAAATTGATCCCATCATTGTCCCAGACAAGATTTTTTGTGTCACACTTCTTATATTGAACCCCGTTCAGATTATTCAAACTGAAACTGATTGACTCTGACTGGTCCTGTGCAGAAGATCCTGGGCACTCTCCACACGTTTCTTTCATGTAAATGACTTGCCTCATACTGGGCAGATGTCAATAAATGACTTAAGGCTATCTTCTATATGAACGAAGACTTAGATCTACTAGATCTCATACTAACAGTGGCAATTAAAGTCATTTTATTGGAATGGAAGACACTAAATAACACATATCACACATGGTGGGCTTAGGTCACTTATTTTAGAAGCATACATAAAAGTATATCCACCTCTAAGGGGAACACTGTCACTGATCAATCCATTTGGCACACACTTGATAATTTTGTGGCCATCAGTTGAAGTCTTCTTGCTCCACTCTGTTCCTCCCATGAGCATAACCTGCCATAATCACTCTTTTCATACTGTCTGTTACCCACATGTCGGTCTGCCCCCCTTCCCCACTCCCCTACTCTTTCTATATCTCTCCTTCTTCTTTCTTTTCCTTCATAAGTTATACTGTGAATACCTATTATAACCCACTCCAACATCCGTATTTGATGGAGCTCCATATCACTGTATTTGTATGCTTGATTAATCGAGACTCATTGTTGCCCTTACTGCTGTACCCCTTTCACCGTCTGCCTGCTGACATGTTTAAATCTGACTTTGTTTAACCACATTCCCCTTTGGACAAGGTTGTAGATGAAAGCAATGTATATCGTTGGTGCACAGACAGAATATCGAGTTTTTAAGTTCGACCTACCATAATATCGAGTTTTAAATATCGTAGGTCAAGAATATCGACTGCAAGAATATCGTGGTACAGAATATCGACAGTAAGGTAAGAAATATTGTTTTTTTAATATCGGACAGTAATATCGTTTGTAAAAATATTGTTGTTAATAATATCGATGTTTATATTAGTGTTCTATATTTTAGTATGTGTGTTAAAAGTATGTGATGTAATTTTTTGGTATAAGTGTAGTTTTTTTTAATGTATGTGTTACATTTTTAGCAGTAAATACTTTTATGTAAATTAATTTTTGCGTATTTTAGTTCTGTAGCAGGTTGTGGGTTTATAGGGGAATAATGGTGGGAAGTAATTTAATTATAAAAAAGTAATTATTAATTTGTATTCATTATTATTTATAATTAATTTATTATTAATTAATTATTAATTGGTTATTAATTAATAGTAATTAATTAATAGATGATTATATAAATTGTGTTATTTTTTAGGAGCAGGTTGTGGGTTTATAGGGGAATAGAGTGGGAAGTAATTTAATTATAAAAAAGTAATTACTAATATTTATTTATTAGTATTTATAATTAATTTATTATTAATTAATTATTAAGTGGTTATTAATTAATATTAATTAATTAATAGATAATTATATAAATTGTGTTATTTTTTTAGGAGCGGGTTGTGGGTTTATAGGGGAATAGGGTGGGAAGTAATTTAATTATAATAAAGTAATTATTAATATTTATTTATTAGTATTTATAATTAATTTATTATTAATTAATTATTAATTGGTTTCTAATTAATATTAATTAATTAATAGATAATTGTATTAATTGTGTTATTTTTTTAGGAGCGGGTTGTGGGTTTATAGGGTAATAGGGTTAGAAGTAATTTCATTATAATAAAGTAGTTATTAATATTTATTTATTAGTAGGTATAATTAATTTATTATTAATTAATTAAAACATTGGTTATTCATTTTTATTAATTGATCATTATATTAATTGTGTTTTTTTAGGAGCGGCTTGTGGGTTTATAGGGGAATAGAGTGGGAAGTAATTTAATTATAATAAAGTAATTATTAATATTTATTTATTAGTATTTATAATTAATTTATTATTTATTAATTATTAATTGGTTATTTAATTTTAATAATTATTTAATTGATAAGTATGTTAATTTTAACCCTCTGCTATCCAACACTTTCCCTACTGTTGCACTCTCTGGAGTGGGAATAGTAATTTGTACCCCTGTGCTATTCAACACTTTCCCTAATGTTGCACTCTTTGGAGTGGGAATAGTAATTTTTACCCCTACACTATCCAACACTTTCCCTACTGTTGCACTCACTGGAGTGGGAATAGTAATTTTTACCCCTACGCTATCCAACACTTTCCCTACTGTTGCACTCACTGGAGTGGGAATAGTAATTTTTACCCCGCCGCTATCCAACACTTTCCCTACTGTTGCATTCACTGGAGTGGGAATAGTAATTTTTACCCCTACGCTATCCAACACTTTCCCTACTGTTGCACTCTGTGGAGTGGGAATAGTAATTTTTACCCCTACGCTATCCAACTCTTTCCCTACTCTTGCACTCTCTGGAGTGGGAATAGTAATTTGTACATCTCCGCTATCCAATACTTTCCCTACTGTTGCACTCACTGGAGTGGGAATAGTAATTTTTACCCCTCCGCTATCCAAAACTTTCCCTACTGTTGCACTCACTGGAGTGGGAATAGTAATTTTTACCCCTCCGCTATCCAAAACTTTCCCTACTGTTGCATTCTCTAGAGTGGGAATAGTAATTTTTACCCCTACGCTATCCAACACTTTCCCTACTGTTGCACTCCCTGGAGTGGGAATAGTAATTTTGACCCCTACGCTATCCAACACTTTCCCTACTGTTGCACTCACTGGAGTGGGAATAGTAATTTTTACCCCTTCGCTATCCAACACTTTCCTAACTGTTGCACTCTGTGGAGTGGGAATAGTAATTTTTACCCCTACGCTATCCAACACTTTCCCTACTGTTGCACTCTCTGGAGTGGGAATAGTAATTTTTACCCTTACGCTATCCAACACTTTCCCTACTGTTGCACTCTCTGGAGTGGGAATAGTAATTTTATTCCCTCCGCTATCCAATATTTTCTCTACTGTTTTAGTTAATGTAGTGTAAAATGTATTTTAAAAAGATTAAAAATATTGTAATATTTTAATTTGTTATATATATTTTTTATTTTGTATTTATATTATTGGTGTATGTGTATATATATGTATTTATACTTTTTAATATGTTTTTTAACAATTTATAAGTTATTAAAATAATTATTTATAAATATTATTAAGTAAGTATATATATTATATTTTATACATATACATGTTTAATTGATTTTTACATTATATGTATTACGTATAATTTTAAACATTTTTTAAAAATAATTTTAACTGTTTTTTTTAATTATATGTATTATTTACTTTATTTTACATTATTTTTTATACATTAAAATAATGATATTTTTAACAACGATATTTTTAACAACGATATTTTTTTATCGATATTTTTGTACTTACCATTATGTAGATAGGACTTCGATATTCTGGACATCGATATTCTTGCGTCGATATTCTTGTAGCTCGATATTCTGACTGTCGATATTCTGTCAGTGATCCATATCGTTATTGACATACACATTTTCTAGTAGGCCTCGTGTATGTATGTATTACATGCTTTCTGTTTCGTACTGTCTCTAAAAAATTATAAAATCTTTAGAACACACAAAAAAACCAATCACATACTTTAGGCGTTGCAGCTGTTTTACCCAATTGATTTTCCTGAATTTGCGGAGCTGCAGGCAGATGGAAGGCAGGGGGCATAACAACGATATGTATGGCCATCACCAAGTCTCATCTTCTCGAGGCCTTGAGTTTCAAGGGTGGTGGAAACCTATCTTAAACCGGAAGTCAAATCACGCCTTGCATTGTGCCAGTCTTCCATTGTGGATTGTTCTTGGTATAAAACCTTCTAGAGCATCCATACACTCATATAGTGTTTCCACTATTGCTGTTATCAAGGTTGATTTCGATTGTTCTAGCCCAACAGTTAGCAAGTTGCGATGGGCATCCTGCATGACTACACACTTATAAGGTCCACAAGACAGACATGTTATTTTTCTCTAGTCTTGTCGGGCCACCCAGTATTAGTGTCCCTTCCTTCCCATCTACCTCTCTTCCAGTGGTGGCTGGTGGAATTTGAAACTGGTGGGCGTATGCGGAACGAATCAACGTATGCGAGCGCAGCGAGCGAGCCCGACGACAATAAGAGGGGTTCGGGGGGGTTCTCCCCCCGTGAAGAAATTTTTAAAAAATTGGCATCTTTTTGGTGCGATTTTCAGCACTATGTCTCTGATAAATGGACTAAAAATTCAGTTTTTCTAGGCATTCATAAAAGAAAACCCATACATTATTTCAGAGAATTTCTGGGTTGCCAAGCAAGTCTGACTTCTGAAGGGGGCTAGGGTACTAAGCAAGACTGCTTTGGCTCTACTCTTTCCAATAGAAAACACTAGTTAGCGATGTGAACAAGTTCAATGGACAAACCTGGGGTCTAGGGAGAGTCCCTCTCCTGAGAAAGAAATTAAAAAAAGATTGGCAAATGGTGCCTTTTAAAGCAAATGAATGCAGCGATAAAGCAAGCTTATTAAGCAGTGGGAACGTATAGTCTTGAAATATTAAACACCTTAAAAGCTGCCCCGTATCTTCTTGCATTAATTTGTTCAACAGTTACTGTAATATGTAAATTGTTCTGCATGACAACAACTTTAGCCCTTTAAAATGTATGCTTGCCCAGTGTCTTGCACTGCATGCAGCATTAACTTTGGAAAAATATGCTCTCCTTCTTGTACTAACGGGGAGACCAGCAGTTTGTATTAGGATTGTCATTTCTGCACCTAGAAATACGGGCAGGACAAAATTGCACCTCACTAGTACCAGTTTAACACCTGAACACTGCAATCGGCCACCAGCTGAAAGGAAATCACCTTTGTGCATAGACAGTCAGAAGTTCACTAGTGATGCGGTGATAGTACCATGATGAAATGCAACCTCTTACCCTGTGCTCAGAGAGTTAGAAGGTCCCTAGTGATATGGGGACTGTACAGTGCCGAAATACAACCTCCTACCCCGTCATAGATAGTCAGACGTTCACTAGTGACTTGGTGATGACATCATGATGAAATACAGTTAGAAGGTCACTAGTGAAGTGGTGACTACCGTGCCGAAATACAACCTCCTGCCCTGTGCAGACACAGAAGTTCACTAGTAATGTGGTGATAATACCATGTGGAAATACAACCTCCTACCCCGTGCATAGACACGAAGACACTAGACTAGAAGCAGGAGTTGGGAGATGTGCCCGGTTGGAAGAAATACTGGAACAGCACAAACAAAGTACAGCGCAAAACAGTACCGAACAGCAACTCCAAGGCATAAAATAGTACACTGCAAACCAGCACTGCAGAAAGAAAGGATAGCCAATAAAGCGCCTTGTCAGGGGTATCAAGTTCTATATAAATGCAATTTCAAAATGCTACACAACAGCACAGCAGAAACTATGTGTAGCATGAAGAAAGGACAGCAGAAAAAGAATAGCGCAGAAAGTATAGAAAAAGGAGCTCAGCACCAAGGGGTGCAACAAAACAAACACGTCACAAAGGGAGCATACCACAATAATAACACAGCACTAATGCTTTAAGAAAAGAACACAGCACTGCACAACTAGATTTCAGGAAAGAAAATGCAGCGCAAAGGAAGAGCAGCATACGGACAGTATGGCACAAAGACACTGTAGCACACAGTGAGCACAGCACACACGATATGCCACCATCCTTTGTGTGAGAGGCATCAAGTGCCTTGTGCTGTCTGTGCGGCAGGC
The DNA here is from genome assembly GCA_963921515.1 of Calotriton arnoldi. NCBI lineage: Eukaryota > Metazoa > Chordata > Amphibia > Caudata > Salamandridae > Calotriton > Calotriton arnoldi. Next base: position 1,734,311 of record CAWUFW010003640.1, read on the forward strand.
AGTGGTCATTTGTTCAATAATGAGCCCAGACTGCTCCCCTCTCTCCGATCTTTTTCAACATATATTTTATTATTTCTAACATTAATTGAATATATTGGACCACAATGTCAACTTTCTGTGAAAACACCTACATCCCCTTCAATCTACAGTGCAGTGCTGGGGATTTGGCCCAAAATTGTGGGGTGTCTCGTAGACAATCAGATGAGAATGTGAGACAATGCTCTCCGTAGAGCTGGCACTTCCACAAGGAGAGGTGAGGCAGCAGGCTGAAGGAGATGTCAGGTGGTGGTACCAAATTATTCCAGAAGACACCCCCCCAAAATTGCTTTTTTCAGTGCAAAGAGAGCGCCAAGAATACAAATAACCTTTTTTTTGGCCTGGAGCACTTAAAATCACTTCACCATTCCTGGATTATCTGACAATAATCCTTTACCTCATGAAAATCATAGTGCCTGTATAGCGCTATAGACTACAAGTGAACATCTAAGAGCTGACCTGATGAAAAACAGTTAGAAACGAAGAGCTTTCAACTTTTTCATGAACACCAATAATAACTCCTGTGGACCTTTTAGGACAAATGTTCTGCTCCCCGGTACGTTCACGTTATCATCAACCTTTCATCTTGCTGGACTCCTGGGGTTAACACCCTACTTGCATGCCCCAACCCTGGCAGGAATAGGAAATCACTGTCCATCCTACAATAATTTATGGCAGTTTCTAATGTGACAGATAATGTACTATCAAAAGTTGCAAACATACTTCCCTTCAAACTAAACATTATTAGACTGATGAAAGCAATGGATCTCTGAATTTATCTTACAAATAACGTGTTCAACATTAATCTACTCAAAAATCATATGAACAAAGTTTACATTGCTGAAAACTAGTACATCACACACATTTATGGTCTTAAGTGTAGGCTCTAGAAATCAATCAATCTCTGTGGCTTGTTGCCAATTTATTATTTTCGTTACGTCACAAAACCTCCTGTGATCTTGAACCAAAATACCTCTGTATCTTAACTGTCAGACCAACATAGCTAACAAAGGGCCTTAGGTCAAGTGCAACACACAAAGAAAGTAATGGCTTTTTAGGCTTGTAAGTTCCCTCTCTGTAAAGCGATGGTGGATAACTCAATGGGGCCCCTTGGAAGTCCATTTTCATAGCCACACAACTCAGGGAGATTACTATCAAGGAATCGGAAACCACTGACACACAAGGCTTTCCAACAATCAAGGCGTTGACACAAGCCTAGTTGGTCTTTGTTGCATGCCCACATGGGTTAACCGTACTTTGCAAAATTCCGCCGACCCTCTATGAGACACGAATGGTGAGAACAAACAGCCAGGAGTTACAGCCAAGGGGCAATGAGCATGCTGGGACGAGAAGATGTGCACCGCCTAAGCATACACACTCTTTGCAAGAAGTAGGGAAACCAAACGCCTAACTCTTCCAGCATACACAAACTATGCTCGGTGTCTCAATACTAACACCCTCACAAGTTTAGAGGAAAGAGTTATGCTCATCTGCGGCTTCATGTACACGGCAGTAACTCTGACCGCTGGAACAGATACTACAGCGCAGGGCAGAGTGAAGTCATTGTATTGCATTTTCCGCCCAATGGTTTATATTTAGTTCAAGGGCGATTTTTCTTTCCTTGGAAACTTGTGCCATAATTACCAAGAGACACGCACATGTAAAAAATGACTTTCAAGACAGTGGAGGTTTTTTTTTTTTTAATCAACAACTGGAATTATGCGGCAGGGGAGGGCCAATTTATGTGGCAGGGCTGAGTAAATTATGCAGCAAGAAAAGGCAAATTATGCTGAATGATGCGGCACATTTTGTGATATTACTTCATTATTTTGTCATGTTTACACTTGTTAGCATTATCTGGACAATGGTTGCTCCTCATTTAATGCCCATATATAGCAATAAGCAATAGAAAGATGAACTGTTAACTTTTACAAAGGGCCTTTCGCTGCTTGGGGACACACACAGCTGCGTTTTTAGTAACTTTTAAACTGGTTGAGTTAAAAATATATATATATTCCGGGGTAAAATCTGCTGATTATGCAGCAGCTGATGGATTATGTGGCAAAAATGGCACATCTATAATTATGAAAAAAACGCTGCTGCTGCACAATCTCATACTTAAAGGGGCCCTGCTGATAGCGCAGGAGATTGTTGAGGTGCGGGATACTGTACATAAAGACTTTTTATACATAAGGAGGCAGTGTCCTGTCTCTGCACTATGGTCCCGGTGAGGAGTGAGGTGCATGACAGTTTCTTTTTCTGCTTAAGCCTTGTAAAGTGGAAGACTGCTGGGGCAGCACTCTCAAGTTTCCCGAGGCCATGCGTGTGTCTTTTGCGTGCAGGTTTCTGGAATTTGTAGTCTGATTTATTACAGGTATGCCTCCAGTTGATTGGCCGCTAGCTCTATCGTGGTTTAAATCTATGGCTGATGCCATACTCCAACAGCATTGAGACAATGCAGGAGGGTCTTTTCTTTTAACGTTTCCATTCTTCTGACCTGGCTATTCTGGCCCAGTCACACTGAGATTATGTAACTACACTTAGAAACACAGTGTTCTTACAGGAAGTAAGACAGAAAGCGACGGTTAGTTCCTTCTTTCCAAGACTGCTACACTCTATTTTTCTATGGGTATGTCTAAATGGGAGTTCATTAACTTTATGATGTAGGCTGACTGGTATGATAAGGCACACGTTCACTTGCTACTTATGTCACAACTTTTCTTAATTAGTATTTTTTTCGTACAGCTTACATATCAGTAAACATTAACAACTAATAGGCTCCAGACCTCATACATGCACGTTGACTATATTCAAGCAGTTTATAGAGGGGATCGGCAAGAGGGCGTGTGCCTATGCTACCAACCACATGGTGGGAGTTCATTATCAGGCTAAGTTTATGCCAGTGACATTCCCTTGCGTTATGCGGGTCTCTGCAGTTTTACTACCGCGTAAGCAGTCGCGGCTCGCAATACTCAGGGGGGAAGGGAGAGTCGGATGGGGGTCGCGCGGGGGAGTTTAAAATAAAAAAAACATAACTTACCTGGTCCGCGCCGCCTCTGTTCCTGGGCCGGAGTCCTGCGTTGGGGGCTGCTTGGCGCCTTCTGTTCTGCTCTGTCCTGGGCCGGTCTCGCGCCTTCTGAACAACAGCCCTGGGCCGGCCCCTCAGGCTGCGCGGTGTCTCAGGCAGCCAATCCTGGCGCTGCATTAGCAGCGCCAGGATTGGCTAGGGCACGGAGACGCAGACCGGGGGTTGCTGCATGAAGCAACCCTCAGCCTCTCGGGTCCCGACTCCACCCTCGCTCTCCTGGTCCTTAGGAGGTGGCTGTAGTGCGCCTGTTCGGGCTGGTCATAAAAATGACCAGCCCAAAATCGAGCATGCGCACTATTGCAGCTGCGCTTTAGTAAGCACTGCTGTCAGTCATCCTCCTTACTGCCGCAGCCAGCCCTGCCCCCATCCCCCTTCAGCGCCGATTGAATGCATGCCTGAGGGGAGCGACTCGCGACTCGCGAGTACTTTAAAGTTTGCGTGCGGTGCGACTTGGGGCAACGCCCCAGCGCCCCAATGGACGCACCGCCCCTGCTCTCTTCTGTCTCTTTGCTTCACAATCTCTGTCACTGTTTGCAAAGGAGACAAGAAGACAAAAAAATGTCCGCTGTGTGTGTACAGGACATTTCCTTACATACAAGCACATCTGAAATGCAAGCAGGACTGGAGTTCAGTCAGGCACAATTTCTTGCCTGACACGTGAATCTCCCAGTCCTGTTCACTTTTCGTGATTATCCGCCTTTGCGCAGTGCCACCGAGCCATATTTTCACCTATTGTACTTAGGTGTTTTGGTTTCATGACAAGGAACGACGCGTCTGCATGCTTGATTGATCGGGCAGCGATATGATTCATGCATTTTGAATTTCGAGGGGGCCGGTTTTAAGGTTGCACCGGGTCCTGTGTGGGCACTGTGATTTATACGTGTGTGCCCCAATCTTTATGGCTGGACTCCCGATTTTGCAAAATTACCCATGTGGCTTCCTTGTTTTGATTACGTCTGAATACGTTTGATTCAGATTGCACAAATTACTTCAATTGGTTGTCTGTCCTGATGATGACCTTATGAATTGAATAGGTCGAAACGCCACCGACACTTGCCCTTGGCACATATTGAAGAGGAAACATTTATTGCAATTGTTGTTCTTGTGATCTGTCAGACTTGTTTTAGTTTTAACTTTCTTTCCTCTGCCTTTGCTTCTCTGTTTACACTGTAAATTGTGTCCTCATTGATATTTATTGTGTAACTGTGTGCGTGTCCCTTGGTATTGTTCAATTGTTGTTTTGTATAGCTGTTTTTTAGTAAAAGATGCTTTTGCATTAATAATTGTTTTTTTTTATTTATTATGGATACCTTCTCATGATTTTCTCATTTTTGCACGATTTTTGTTGTGGTTTATAAATGTACTGTCTTTTAATTACATTTTTCTGTATTTATGAAAAACTTTAATAGTTGATTGTTGCTGCTATGAAACTTTTTCTTGAACCATTTAAGATGTTATAATAAAATTGGTTTCATGTAGAGCACCGAGCTGTTTAATATAAATAAAACCTGGCGGACACAGCTACAATAATTCACTTCAAATGGTATTAGTTACCATTTGTTTATGTATGCCATAAGGACATTCCCTCCCCCTCTGTTGCCTTCTTTAGACCTGCTTTCCTGCAGTTAGGACTTTTCTAAGCTTCTCAAAGCTGGCAGATAAGGGAAACTGTGGTGCAGCAACTGAGCTGTTTCCCAAGGATTACACGGGGTAGCAACTGTGGGAGTCAGGGTTGAACCAAGGTCATCAGAGACCAGTTTAGCTACTTGACCACCTCTCTTGATTAGATGCATACTGTTCTAAGTGAAACTGAAGATTTGTCCACGTGTTGGTGCCTTTTGTGGTTGGAAGGGCTGGCCAGAACTAGTCATGCGTGCTTGCTCTGAATGTTCACCAGCCTTTCGGCTTCTCTATATAGCCATCAGCTGATGTTAAAATTAGATCGATTCTTGGAAACACCTCTCACCTTGTTACAAGGGTTCTCTCATGTATTTTGTTGTACAGTACGTAAACTTTATATAGCGCTATTTCAGATGAACATAGGCTAGTCGATGACGTAGCCCTGTAAGGGAGAATTTTTTTATTTCGATCTTTCGGTGTTAGGTGCATATTACAAGTTTGGCCCTCTCCTGGGCCAACTCAGCCTTTCATCTTTCAGACATTTATTAATAAGTAGCATTCTGCATTAAGAAACTGCAGTAGCGAGTGCTGTATAAAATGCAATCCCTCCTCTTGCCTCCGTGATGCACATAAGAGGCGAAGAAGGCTGCAGATCACAGTCCCTCCCCAGCATTGCTGTCCCTCATAGCTGAAAGCCTCTTGAGTGCCGTAGTGTGATATCAAAGTGCCACTGCAACTTGCAATTTGGAACAAAATTACTGCAATTACTGGTTATTTTACTACAATATTAATGGTGCGCCTCAGTGTTGCGCTTGGGTTATTTCTTTCATTCATGGCACACTCTCAGCAGCAGGCGCTCTACACACTGAGCTACCTTGCTCACTGGTTGTGCAATATATATATGTATCTTTATTTTTTTCTAAAGCACACCTTTCCTTTAAGATTGTGGGCGTTATGCTCTTGTTTTAGTAAATAGTTTGGGCCCTCTTTACATTTGGCTATGGCCTGCTTCCAGCAGCAGGAGCACAACCTTTCAGCTATCTCACTCAGTGGTGGTACATGCTGTGAAACTTCATAACTTTCAAACCTCTAAGTTAATATTTATCTGTACAACATTTATGGTGTGCCTCAGTGTTATGTTTGGGATATTTCTTTAATTTATGGCACTCTCTCAGCAGCAGGCGCTATACACACTGAGCTACCTCGCTCACTGATGGTGCAATGTACATGTGGGTGTATCTTTTTTTAAGCACACCTAGATCGTGAGCATTATGCTCTTGTTTTATTTAAGAGTTTGGGCCCTGTTTGCACTCCCACTTCCCCCTCTCATCTCTCCCTCACACTCCCTGCCTCCTCTCTGTACTGTCTGTTCACACATGCTGCCTTCCTGTACCTCCTCGCAATGTGCACTCGTTCACCTCTCGCCCTCCCGCTCCGGGTGCCCCTACCACTCGCTCTCGGTGCTGCTCTCACTTATACTCGGAAACTAGAAAATGTGCACAGCCTGTCTCTTTCCTTGCTCTCTCTGTTGGGTGCCTGTTAGAACTGGGGGTCTCTAGTTGGCAGAGGTAGGTACCTTTGTCCAAATAGGGACCCTTGCTTCTAGTCAGGGTAAGGGGGATACACTACTAAAATAACCCCTGCTCACCCCCTTGGTAGCTTGGCACGAGCAGGCAGGCTTATCTCAGAGGCAGTGTGTAAAGCATTTGTGAACACATACAGTAATATAGTGACAACACTACAGATGGACACCACACAAGATGTAGTATAAAAATAAGTATTTTTATATAGACTTAACACAAGACCACAAACGACAAAAATCCACAATACTGTACTTCAAAAATGGTAGAAATAGCTTAGTTCTCTTTGGATGGTAAGTGCGACACTTATTGTTCAATGTACCTTTGGATGCGTAACGCTATACAACGAAAGTGTTGCAGGGAAGGTGATGCGTCGGTTCCTTACACGCAAGAACGGTGATGCGTCGGTTCCCTACTGCTGCGCAGGGGACGGTGATGAGTCGGTTCTTCTCGGCGTGGGGAGGTGATGCGTCGGTTTCTTACTGCGTTTCCGTGGCGATGCGACCAGCAGCGCCGTGATGCGATGAAGATCCGGTGCAATGAAACAAAAAGGACGTCTTCTTCTTGATGCGACAACGATGCGGGCACGCCCGACGGCCGTGCGGCGACTCAACGAATCTTCTGAGCCACGACAGGCCATGCGACACGCTTCTCTGGTGATGCGACGGCGTCTGCTGCGGCGGCGACACTCTTCTCCAGGGATGCAGGGCGCCTCGGTGATGCAATACGACAGCGGCAGCGGCGGCACGCTTTCTCAGCGATGCGACGACAGCGGCTGCGGCAGCGACACTCTTCTCCGGTGATGCGACGGTGTCTGCTGCGACGGTGACACTCTTCTCCGGTGATGCGAGGCGCTTCGGGTGATGCGATGGTGACAGCGGCAGCGGCGGCACGCTTCTCCGGTGATGCGACGGCGTCTGCTGCGACGGCGACACTCTTCTCCGGTGATGCGACGACAACGGCTGCGGCGGCGACACGCTTCTTCATCTTGAGTCGCGCTTCCAGCTCCCAGCGACACGCAGTCTCTCAGAAGGCCCAGCTCAACAGCAGGCACTTCAATTCCCAGCAAGGGAAGGCAGGGGAGCTGGTTGGTGAAGTCTGTTGTCCCTGAGACTTCAGCAGGAGGCAAGCTCTATCTCAAGCCCTTGGAGATCCTTTACAAGTTGATTTGAAAAGCACAAAGTTCCTTTCTCCTTTCTTTGGCAGTCATGCAACCACTGCAGGCCAATCCCCCAAACAGCACTCAGCTAGGGATAGTCTCCTCCTCAGTTTCTCTGGTTCCTCTCCTCAGCAAAGGTTCTTCTTGTTTCCCAAAAGTGATCTCAAGTTCTGGGGTCTGGGTCCCCCTTTTATACTCATATTCTCTTTGTTCACTGAAGGCAGAGAGGCCTTTGCCTAGTCCAAAACAGTTCTGGTCAGTCCTGGAGCACTTTGTTTACAGGACTCCTTCTTTCCTTTGACACTGTAGGCCAGGGACATCAGACACACCGCAGGAGGTGGAGCCAGCATTGTGGAGGGAAGGCACAGCCCTATTCAGGTCCCAGGTGTAACTCCTCCCACCACTCTACATGGAGATCTCTCTATTCAGCCCTGTGCTGACGCACCCTGCCTCCTGGAATCTCCCAGCCCCTATCACTCAAACTCCAGACAAGGAATACACAACCTAGCTGAGGCAGGCTTGGATAGTTAGGCAAGAAAATACCTACTTTCTAAAAGTGGTATTTTCAAACACAGAATGTTAAAACCAACTTCACTAAAAGATGTATTTTATCATTCTGAGTTCAGGCATACTAAATTCGTTTTTCTACCATGTTCCCTGGGTCAGTTAGGATTATAAGATGTTATAATCAAACTGCCCATTCTGGCCTATGGGGAACAGGTAGCCTTGCAATAGTGAAAAACGAAAATGGCTGTAATTCACTATTAGGACATGCCACACACACCAGGGCATGTCCTACCTTATACTTACAATGCACCCTGCCCTTGGGCCTACCATAGAGGTGTCTGATATGAAGAAAAGGGAGTGTTTAGGGACTGGCAAGTGGGTGCACTAGCCCAGTCAACATGGCAGTACCAGACTGCACACAGGCTCTGCAATGGCAGGACTGAGACACACTTTACAGGCTGCTTCTGTGGGTGGCACAACCAGTGCTGCAAGCCCACCAGCAGCATTTGAGACACAAGCCCTGGGCACAACCAGTGCACTGTACTAGGGTCTGACAGTGAAACAAATAGGCCAATCATGGAGTCACTAATCCATACAGCAATTTACCATACGGAGCACTTGCACTGTGGCACTGAATAGCAGTGGCACAGTGCCCAAAGCATCTATAACCAGCAAAAACACATGAGGCAACAGCAAAAAATGGAAGGGAGACCCACGCCAATGGTGCCAGGTCTCACACGTGTCCCCTCCAGCTGAAAATGTGGGGAGAACTACCCTACCTCCTGGGAGTTCTCATCACTAAGGCGGAAAAATCTGGACAGACCATCAGCATTGGCGTGTTCTGTACCAGGGCGGTGTTCCACCGTGAAATCCATCCCCTGTAGGGAAATGGACCACCTCAACAGCTTTGGATTCTCACCCCTCATCTGCATCAACCATCTGAGGGGCCTGTGGTCTGTCTGAACCCGGAAGTGAGTCCCAAACAAGTATGGTCTCAACTTCTTCAGTGCCCAGACCACAGCAAATGCATCACGCTCAATCGCACTCCACCTCTGTTCCCGTGGAAGTAACCTCCTACTGATGAAGGCTACAGGTTGGTCTAAGCCCTCCTCATTTATCTGTGACAAAACAGCCCCCACACCATGCTCTGAAGCGTCTGTTTGAACAATAAACTCTTTTGAGAAGTTGGGTGCCAGGAGCACGGGCGCCATGCACATGGCAGTTTTCAGGGCCTCAAAAGCTTTCTGACAGGTGTCAGTCCAAATCACTTTCTTGGGCTGCTTCCTGGAAGTCAGCTCTGTCAAGGGGGCAACAATGCTGCCATACCCCCTGACAAACTTCCTGTAATACCCAGTGAGCCCTAGGAAGGCTCTCACCTCTGTCTGGGTCTTGGGGGGTTCCCAAGCCAGGACGGTCTCAATCTTGGGCTGTAGGGGCGCCACCTGGCCGCTCCCAACTTGGTGTCCCAAGTACACCACGGAACCCTGCCCGATCTGGCACTTACTCGCCTTGATCGTGAGGCCTGCCTTCCGCAGCGCCATCAACACTTCCCAGATGTGGCGCATATGTTCTTCCCAACTGGCGCTGAACACTGCAATGTCATCCAGGTAGGCGGCACTGAACTCTTCCAGTCCAGCCAACACCTGGTTGACCAACCTCTGAAAGGTGGCAGGGGCATTCTTCATCCCAAAGGGCATAACCCGGAACTGGTAGTGCCCATCTGGTGTGGAGAATGCTGACCTCTCTCTTGCCCCATCAGTCAAGGCGATCTGCCAGTACCCAGACATCAAGTCAAACGTGCTGAGGTACCGTGCAGCCCCTAACCGATCGATGAGCTCATCAGCTCTGGGGATGGCGTGCGCGTCAGTCCTCGTGACTGAATTGAGCCCTCGGTAGTCCACACAGAACCGGAGTTCTGGTGTGGCACCTGTTGCGGCAGCCTTTGGGACCAAGACCACTGGGCTGGCCCAAGGACTGTTAGAGGACTCAATCACCCCTAACGCAAGCATCTTGGAGACCTCCTCCTTGATGCAAGCTCTCACCCTGTCAGTTACCCTGTAAGTTTTGTGCTTAACAGGAGGACTGTCTCCAGTGTCCACATCATTGACGCACCAATCAGTGACACTGGGAATCAGGGAGAACAGATCAGAAAACTGTCCCAGCAACTGGTGACAGTCATTCTGTTGCTCAGGGGTCAGGGTGGAAGAGAGGTTCACACCATCCAATGACCCATCTCGCTCTGTCGCCGACAGGAGGTCAGGAAGAGGCTCAGTCTCCTCCTCCATTCCAGCATCTGTCGCTAAGAGCATGCCCACTTCAGACCTCTCCAAGTGGGGCTTCAGGCGGTTGACATGCAGGACCTGCAAGGGGTTCCTGGGAGACCGCAAGTCCACCAAGTAGGTAACAGGACTTTTGTGCTCCACCACCTCAAATGGTCCGGTCCACTTATCCTGGAGCGCGCAGGGCTCCACTGGGGCCATGACCCACACTTTTTGACCAGGCTGAAGCTCAACCAGAGTGGCATTCTGGTCGTACCACCGCTTCATCTCCTCCTGGCTGGCTTCCAGATTCGCCTCAGCGAGTTGTCTGAAACGCCTAGTCTGATTCCTGAAGGCCAGCATGTAGCTATATACATCCTGGGGAGGTTTCCTGGGAGATTGCTCCCAGCCTTCCTTGATCAAACTCAGAGGTCCTCTCACTGGGTGACCATAGAGAAGCTCAAAGGGGCTGAACCCTAGAGACTTCTGTGGCACCTCACGGTATGCAAAGAGAAGGCATGGTAAGAGGACGTCCCACTTACGCCTCATGGGTTCCTCAAGACCCATAATCATGCCTTTGAGGGTCCGGTTGAACCTTTCAGCCAGCTCATTACCTTAGGGGTGGTAAGGAGTGGTGAACTTGTATGTTACACCGCACTCCTGCCACAGGGACTTCATATACTTGGAAATGAAGTTTGTACCTCGGTCAGACACCACCTCTCGAGGGAACCCCACACGGGAGAAAATTCCCATCAGTGCCCGTCCCACCACGGTGGCCGTCACTGTCCTGAGAGGGATGGCTTCCGGGTACCGGGTGGCATGGTCCACCAAGACCAGGATGAACCTGTTGCCCATGGCTGTCTTGGGGTCCAGTGGCCCCACAATGTCAATACCCACCCGTTCAAAGGGGGTGCTGACCACAGGGAATGGCTGGAGAGGAGCCTTTTGCTTCCTCCCACTCTTTCCACTTGCCTGGCAAGTCTGACAGGTCCTGCAATGAGTGTCTGAACTCTTGCGCATTTGGGGCCAATAAAAGTGGGTGACAAGCCTCTCAAAGGTCTTGTCCTGCCCCAAATGTCCTGCTAACGGCACATCATGAGCCAGCCCCAGTAGGAAGGCTCTGAAGCGCTGGGGTACCACCAGCACACGGGCTGACCCAGGCTCAGCAACCTTAGGCTCACTATACAGGAGACCATTCTCCCAGTAGATCCAATGTGATCCAGACTGATCACCTGCTGCCTGGTTTGCAGCCTGCTGCTGCAAACCCACAAGAGAAGGGCACTTCTTCTGCTCCTCGTAGAACTCTTCCCTGGAGGTCCTCCTTACTGCTGCCAATGGGTCAGCTCAGGCAGGTCCCCCAGTTCAGCTACCTGTTCCCCTGTAGGCTCCAGGGCATCCCCCTCAAGGTCTGCCTCCTTCTGGACCTTGGGAACTTCGGGGGCCGGTTTCCAATGCCCCCTGCCTCTTCTCTTTAAGGCACCTGGGCCACTCTTTCAGGCTCCAGGTCCTCTTGAACACCCTTACTGGCTGCCATGGACCGTGTGGTCACACACGCCCAGTCAGGCAAACCCAACATCTCCAAATGAGCACTTCGCTCCACCTTGGCCCAAGGGGAGCTCTCCAAATCGTTACCCAACAGACAATCAACAGGCATGGCTGGCCTCACAGCTACTTGAAGAGTACCAGAGACCCCCCCCCACTCTAAGGGAACCTGATCTACCTTGCAGTGGCTCTCTGTTAGCGGCAACAACTGGGTAAAATGCATTGGGGACCACCTGCTCTTCAGACACCAGGTGACACTTGACAGCTGTCACACTGGCTCCTGTGTCTCTCAGAGCCTCCACTCTATGGCCATTGATGGTCACCCACTGCCTGTACTTTTTAGTGTTATCAGGCAGCTGGGTCCTGGGGACCATATCACAGTCTCCTAAAGAGACAAGGGACATCTCTGCGGGACCCCACCCACCTTGGACACCCATCTCCTTCCCCAGGGCTACACTCGCCATCTGCCGGGGTGGTGCACCAGGGGGTGCGGTCTTCCCATACTGTGGGCACTGGGGATCAATAGACTTATGGCCCACTTCACCACACTTGAAGCACCTCAGGGGTCCCCTAGGAACAGGTCTATATGTCGGGGCCCCGGGCTTCTTCTCAGGGGGAAGCTGGGAACCTTTCCCTTGGTTCCCTTGGGGATTACTTTGGGGCCCTTTCTGGAACTCCCTCTGTTTACCAAGGTCCCCCCCCATTCTTCTGCTGGGGACCCTGCCCACTCTTGGCGGAGTCTCCCACGTGACCCTTGTGGACCCGGGTGCTCACCCAGCGGTCCGCCTCCTCAGCAAGCTTCCTAGGGTTAGTCAGCCTACTATCAATCAGGTGCTGGCATAGCTCTGGAAAACAATTACTTGACAAGTGCTCCCATGCAATTAAATCAAAGAGCGCCTCAAAATCATTCACTTTGCTACCCTTCACCCAACCATCCAATGCTCTGCAAAAAAAAGTTACATACTCTACCCAGGTGCTTGACTCCAGCTTTTTGCAATTCCTAAATCTCTGCCTATACAGATCAGGAGTCAACCCATATCTGGACATTAATGCTTCTTTCATGTGGTGATAAGAATTGTGGACCTCAGAAGGCAAGTCCAACAAGGTATCCCGCCCCTCACTAAGGAACCACCCCCACAACCCTGCGCCCCAATTCTTCTCAGGGACCGGGTGGGAGGACATGGCTACCTCATAGGCCTTGAACCACTGCCCAATATCATCATTCTTATAAGATTCTTTAACCACATCCTTAGGTATATACACCCTTGCTTCAACAGGCATGGACGGTGTGCTGCCACCAGAGGGAGTAATCTCTAAGCTCCTTGCTCTCAATTCTAACTCCCTCAAACTTCTCTCATGCTCCATTTGCATCCTCTTTTCCTCTAGGGCCAATTTCTTATTCTCTTACTGCCCACTCAACATGAGCTTGGTCAGCTCCATCTCATGCATCCTACTCTTCTCCCTGTCCTCCAGCTCTTCTGGGGACAGGCCCTTGGCAGAAACACTGCTACCTGCTGGGGAAGCTACTCTCCTCTCCCCTGGACCCACTGGCCCTTCAAGCTGCTCATCTGCATTTTCAGCCCCCTCCTCTTGCTCAAGGGTGCTCCTTGCTTCCACCCAGGCCCTCAGCGCCTTTTGGAACTCATCCTTCTTGGAGAGACCGGTCATAGCAACTTTAAATTTCCTGCAGAAGTGCTTTAGCTGTTTTACATTGTAGCTTTCTAGTTCCTCCTCTTCAAAATCATAATCCACAGATGCGATTGATGCTGCTTTACTCATGGTGACTAAACTTGGCAGTTCTTGGCAAAAATAGAAAATCTCAGGAAAACAATCTACCAAAAGTATGTGGTTGCGTTTTGGCCTGCACTCCCTAGTAGTGTTCACCAATCACCGTATATGAGTCACAAATGCAAGTCCAGAATCCTCACTGCTGACCACCAATGTTAGAACTGGGGGTCTCTAGTTGGCAGAGGTAGGTACCTTTGTCCAAATAGGGACCCTTGCTTCTAGTCAGGGTAAGGGGGATACACTACTAAAATAACCCCTGCTCACCCCCTTGGTAGCTTGGCACGAGCAGGCAGGCTTATCTCAGAGGCAGTGTGTAAAGCATTTGTGAACACATACACACTGTGACAACACTACAGATGGAGACCACACAAGTTGTAGTATAAAAATAAGTATTTTTATATAGACTTAACACAAGACCACAAACGACAAAAATCCACAATACTGTACTTCAAAAATGGTAGAAATAGCTTAGTTCTCTTTAGATGGTAAGTGCGACACTTATTGTTCAATGTACCTTTGGATGCGTAACGCTATACAACGAAAGTGTTGCAGGGAAGGTGATGCGTCGGTTCCTTACACGCAAGAACGGTGATGCGTCGGTTCCTTACTGCTGCGCAGGGGACGGTGATGTGTCGGTTCTTCTCGGCGTGGGGAGGTGATGCGTCGGTTTCTTACTGCGCTTCCATGGCGATGCGACCAGCAGCGCCGTGATGCGATGAAGATCCGGTGCAATGAAACAAAAAGGGCGTCTTCTTCTTGATGCGACAACGATGCGGGCACGCCCGACGGCCGTGCGGCGACTCAACGAATCTTCTGAGCTGCGACAGGCCCTGCGACACGCTTCTCTGGTGATGCAACGGCGACAGCTGCGACGGCGACACTCTTCTCCAGGGATGCGGGGCACCTTGGTGATGCGATGCGGCAGCGGCGGCACGCTTTCCCAGCGATGCGACGACAGCGGCTGCGGCAGCGACACTCTTCTCCGGTGATGCGACGGCGTCTGCTGCAACGGCGACACTCTTCTCCGGTGATGCGACGGCGTCTGCTACGACGGCGACACTCTTCTTCGTCTTGAGTCGCGCTTCCAGCTCCCACCGACACGCAGTCTCTCAGAAGGCCCAGCTCAACAGCAGGCACTTCAATTCCCAGCAAGGGAAGGCAGGGGAGCTGGTTGGTGAAGTCTGTTGTCCCTGAGACTTCAGCAGGAGGCAAGCTCTATCTCAAGCCCTTGGAGATCCTTTACAAGTTGATTTGAAAAGCACAAAGTTCCTTTCTCCTTTCTTTGGCAGTCAGGCAACCACTGCAGGGCAATCCCCCAAACAGCACTCAGCTAGGGATAGTCTCCTCCTCAGTTTCTCTGGTTCATCTCCTCAGCAAAGGTTCTTCTTGTTTCCCAAAAGTGATCTCAAGTTCTGGGGTCTGGGTCCCCCTTTTATACTCATATTCTCTTTATTCTCTGAAGGCAGAGAGGCCTTTGCCTAGTCCAAACCAGTTCTGGTCAGTCCTGGAGCACTTTATTTACAGGACTCCTTCTTTCCTTTGACAGTGTAGGCCAGGGACATCAGACACACCGCAGGAGGTGGAGCCAGCATTGTGGAGGGAAGGCACAGCCCTATTCAGGTCCCAGGTGCAACTCCTCCCACCACTCTACATGGAGATCTCTCTATTCAGCCCTGTGCTGACTCACCCTGCCTCCTGGAATCCCCCAGCCCCTGTCACTCAAACTCCAGACAAGGAATACACAACCTAGCAGAGGCAGGCTTGGATAGTTAGGAAAATACCTACTTTCTAAAAGTGGTATTTTCAAACACAGAGGGGTCGATTCCGATTCGGGCCGGAAAAAGCACCGACCGACTCGGAGCCGGAATTAATTCCGACCGACACGTACCTGTGGCGCCCGACCCGCCAAGTACGATGCAAAGCGTGCAAAATCCGACCGACACGTACGGAACCCAAGCCGAACGACCGAGCCGCACGGAAAACAGCATTCCGGCCGGAAAAACACGCGAATCGAACCGACCGACACGCACCCGGAACAATCCGACCGAAACGTACCCGCGAACTCCAAACCGCAAAGTACGATGCAAGGCGCGAAACCACGACCGAGTCGTACGGAGGACAAGCCGTACGACCGACACGCATACAAAACTGCGAGCCGAAGTAACACAAAACACCGCGACCGACGCGTACGCAGCATAAAAAATAGCACAAACACAGCGTGAACGAAACGGAGAAGACCGTACGAGACAACTGCAGGGTCCGACTCGGTCACAAGAACGTTTCCAACATGCACAGAAAGTACTAAGGGAAAATACACAAAAAAGGCCAAACAAGCAATTACAAAGCCAATAAATACTGGGGGGTGGGGACAGAGAACAAAGACACACCCACAACTCCACCCATATAAAGGACACAAATCCCAACCATGATCCTTTGCAAATGCTATTCACCTGCCAGCACTCAACAGACAGCAACCACACACCCACAGCTCATCCCTCACACAAGCCACACACCATCAGCACACCAACAAATAGCTACCTCACATACACCCAGCAAAACACACACTCACACACCTTCACCTGCACACCAACACACACATCACTCACCATCACCACCCATCACCATGCCCCCAAAGAAGAATCACAAGTTCCTAGATTGTGAATTGGAAGTCCTGGTAGACGAGATCCTCAGGGTAGAGCCACAGCTGTTTGGCGCGCTGGTCCAACAGACACCCATCTCCCAGAAAACAAAGATGTGGGAGAGGATCATCAACAGGGTGAACGCACAATCACCATGTCTGCGCACAAAGACTGACATCCAGAACAGGTGGTATGACGTGCGCAGGAGGGTACGGGAGCTGCTGAAGAAGGACTACCTCCTGAGCCAACACACCGTCAGTGGCCCTCCTGCCAAGCCAGTATACCTCAGGCCCTGGGAGGAGAAGGTGCGGGCCATCCTTCCGCCAGTGAGCGTCTATGGACTAGAAAACATCCCAGAGCCTGGTGAGTACACAACAAATGTACACAATATTCTGCCACAATACACACACACATCACTGTCAAGGGGAGAGTCAAACCATGCACTCTTAGCAATTACACAGCAACCAGAACAGAATCATCCCAAAATGTGTATGTCAGTCAGATAAACACAACACATGCCATCTCAAAGTTACATTTAACTGTGTCATCACATGTACAAACACAACTACAACTACAGCTAGGCAGTGGCACAAATATAACTAACAAACACATCCAGACATGTAGCCACCACTACAACACCAACACACAGTGAAGACCACTGAAAGAAAGGAATTCTGTGTATGCTGGGCAAGTCAGTGTAGCCAATAGCATCATGGGAGTCGTAGTCACACAAATTGCTCACCCCCACAACTGTCCCATCAACACCACCATGAACCATGCGCACATCACAGGGAGTGGAAAAGGACTCACAAGACGGCTGACACTGGGTACTGCTTTGGGGAGCACAAGGCCCTGCTGGCAACTGTGCAACAACCAACAGCAGGACACCACTGACTGACATCCTGAGAGACAACTTCCACTCCCTGCAATGGAAGCACGTTCCATGGTGGGATATCTGGCTGGGTGGGAAGGAGGACTCACAGCACTGACCATAGTCACAAGCACCTCCCCTCACACACCCCCTCAACACAAACTCCACATAACCCACCTGGGAGAATGCAATGCCTCACATCCTAACTCAAGATCCCACAAAGAACCACCACCCTGGGTTATGCTGTGTGAAGCACAGGGACACTCTTGGGACTTTTAGCCAAACAACTGCCAGGACAACACTCCCAGCCATCCTGTCAGCACAGGCTGCCCACCCCACAGGGAAGCAGAGTCAAAAGGAAGGAAGGAAGGGCATGCTGGGATGGGGGTGGAGGCAATAGCATGATGGGAGTTGTAGGCACAGATATTGCTCAGCCTCACAACTGGCCCATCAACACCACTAACAACCATGCTCACATCACAGGGAGTGGAAAAGGACTCACAAGATGGCTGACACTGGCTACTGCTGTGGGGAGCACAAGGCCCTGCTGGCAACTGTGCAACAACCAACAGCAGGACACCACTGACTGACATCCTGAAAGACAACTTCCACTCCCTGCAATGCAAGCACGTTCCATGGTGGGATATCTGGCTGGGTGGGAAGGAGGACTTGCAGCACTGACCATAGTCACAAGCACCTCCCCTCACACACACCCTCAACACAAACTCCACATAACCCACCTGGGAGAATGCAATGCCTCACATCCTAACTCAAGATCCCACAAAGAACCACCACCCTGGGTTATGTTGTGTGAAGCACAGGGACACTCTTGGGACTTTTAGCCAAACAACTGCCAGGACAACACTCCCAGCCATCCTGTCAGCACAGGCAGCCCACCCCACAGGGAAGCAGAGTCAAAAGGAAGGAAGGATGGGCATGCTGGGAAGGGGGTGGAGGCAATAGCATGATGGGAGTAGTAGGCACAGATATTGCTCAGCCTCACAACTGGCCCATCAACACCACTCACAACCATGCTCACATCACAGGGAGTGGAAAAGGACTCACAAGATGGCTGACACTGGCTACTGCTGTGGGGAGCACAAGGCCCTGCTGGCAACTGTGCAACAACCAACAGCAGGACACCACTGACTGACATCCTGAAAGACAACTTCCACTCCCTGCAATGCAAGCACGTTCCTTGGTGGGATATCTGGCTGGGTGGGAAGGAGGACTTGCAGCACTGGCCATAGTCACAAGCACCTCCCCTCACACACACCCTCAACACAAACTCCACATAACCCACCTGGAAGAATGCAATGCCTCACATCCTAACTCAAGATCCCACAAAGAACCACCACCCTGGGTTATGTTGTGTGAAGCACAGGGACACTCTTGGGACTTTTAGCCAAACAACTGCCAGGACAACACTCCCAGCCATCCTGTCAGCACAGGCAGCCCACCCCACAGGGAAGCAGAGTCAAAAGGAAGGAAGCATGGGCATGCTGGGAAGGGGGGTGGAGGCAATAGCATGATGGGAGTAGTAGGCACAGATATTGCTCAGCCTCACAACTGGCCCATCAACACCACTCACAACCATGCTCACATCACAGGGAGTGGAAAAGGACTCACAAGATGGCTGACACTGGCTACTGCTGTGGGGAGCACAAGGCCCTGCTGGCAACTGTGCAACAACCAACAGCAGGACACCACTGACTGACATCCTGAAAGACAACTTCCACTCCCTGCAATGCAAGCACATTCCATGGTGGGATATCTGGCTGGGTGGGAAGGAGGACTTGCAGCACTGACCATAGTCACAAGCACCTCCCCTCACACACACCCTCAACACAAACTCCACATAACCCACCTGGGAGAATGCAATGCCTCACATCCTAACTCAAGATCCCACAAAGAACCACCACCCTGGGTCATGTTGTGTGAAGCACAGGGACACTCTTGGGACTTTTAGCCAAACAACTGCCAGGACAACGCTCCCAGCCATCCTGTCAGCACAGGCAGCCCACCCCACAGGGAAGCAGAGTCAAAAGGAAGGAAGCATGGGCATGCTGGGAAGGGGGGTGGAGGCAATAGCATGATGGGAGTAGTAGGCACAGATATTGCTCAGCCTCACAACTGGCCCATCAACACCACTCACAACCATGCTCACATCACAGGGAGTGGGAAAGGACTCACAAGATGGCTGACACTGGCTACTGCTGTGGGGAGCACAAGGCCCTGCTGGCAACTGTGCAACAACCAACAGCAGGACACCACTGACTGACATCCTGAAAGACAACTTCCACTCCCTGCAATGCAAGCACGTTCCATGATGGGATATCTGGCTGGGTGGGAAGGAGGACTTGCAGCACTGACCATAGTCACAAGCACCTCCCCTCACACACACCCTCAACACAAACTCCACATAACCCACCTGGGAGAATGCAATGCCTCACATCCTAACTCAAGATCCCACAAAGAACCACCACCCTGGGTCATGTTGTGTGAAGCACAGGGACACTCTTGGGACTTTTAGCCAAACAACTGCCAGGACAACACTCCCAGCCATCCTGTCAGCACAGGCAGCCCACCCCACAGGGAAGCAGAGTCAAAAGGAAGGAAGCATGGGCATGCTGGGAAGGGGGTGGAGGCAATAGCATGATGGGAGTCGTAGTCACAGCTCAACATCCCCCACCCACATGGCCCAGCAAGCTCACACTCACGAATGCACATCCCACAGAGAGTGGAAAGGCCCATCAAAGATGTCTGACACTGGTGCTGTGTTGTGGGAGCACAAGGGCATGCAGGGAACTGCACACCAACCAACAGCAGGACACCACTGTCAGCCATCTTGCCATTGCTCTCACACCCACACACACTGAACTCCCCACAAAAGCAAGGAAGTATGGGAATGCTGGGAAGTGGGGTGGAGGCAATAGCATGATGGGAGTCATAGTCACAGACATAGCTCACCCCCACAACTGTCCCATCAACACCACCCTGAACCATGCTCACATCACAGGGAGTGGAAAACAACTGACAAGATGGCTGACACTGGCAACTGCTGTGGGGAGCACAAGGCCCCGCTGGCAACTGTGCAACAACCAACAGCAGGACACCACTGTCAGCCATCTTGCCATTGCTCTCACACCCACACACACTGAACTCCCCACAAAAGCAAGTAAGTATGGGAATGCTGGGAAGTGGGGTGGAGGCAATAGCATGATGGGAGTCATAGTCACAGACATAGCTCACCCCCACAACTGTCCCATCAACACCACCCTGAACCATGCTCACATCACAGGGAGTGGAAAACAACTGACAAGATGGCTGACACTGGCAACTGCTGTGGGGAGCACAAGGCCCCGCTGGCAACTGTGCAACAACCAACAGCAGGACACCACTGTCAGCCATCTTGCCATTGCTCTCACACCCACACACACTGAACTCCCCACAAAAGCAAGGAAGTATGGGAATGCTGGGAAGTGGGGTGGAGGCAATAGCATGATGGGAGTCATAGTCACAGACATAGCTCACCCCCACAACTGTCCCATCAACACCACCCTGAACCATGCTCACATCACAGGGAGTGGAAAACAACTGACAAGATGGCTGACACTGGCAACTGCTGTGGGGAGCACAAGGCCCCGCTGGCAACTGTGCAACAACCAACAGCAGGACACCACTGACTGACATCCTGAAAGACAACTTTCACTCCCTGCAATGCAAGCACAGTCCATGGTGGGATAATTGACTGGCTGGGTGGGAAGGAGGGCCGGCTGTCAACCAAATACAACCAATGCAGACCATGTTCACACCCCAACAAATACATAGAAATGCCCAAATAATGCAGGACAATGTGCTACACCAATATCAACCCCTGACTGTGACAACTTAGGACAATGCAATGTACAGGCCCGCACCCAGAGGCACAGTCACAACTGTCAGGTGTGTCAACCATTGATGCCTGCAGAAACATAACATACATTGTGTGTGTCTCCCAAAAACAGGTGATGATGGGGACACAGCAGCAGACGCTGAGGAGTCCCAGTCCCAGGCTCAAGAGGATACGGAGCTCACTGGTGTCGAACAGCCTCTGCCCTCCTCGGATGAAGAAGACCAACCTGGCACCTCCGGTGCAAGTCAACATGCAGCACCAGCAGGACCACCAGCTGCAGCACCAGCAGGACCACCAGCTGCACCCCCTGCACCCACCCCTCCAACGACTGTCACCACAAATACCATCCCTGCCGACATGGACAGAACAAGGAGCACCACCAGCACAGGGACCCTGGACCAACGTGGGGCCATGGACACCACCACCACCACCAACCCCCAAGGGGGACCAGGGTCATCTGTGCGTGCCACTGCATGCACTGCACATGTCGGCAGGGGTGGTGGGAGGGGTGGGAGACAGAGGTCGCTGCTTGCAGAGGTGTCTGGTGTGCATGATGACCCACAACTGGCACGCATAGCCGATGCGTACCAGTCCAGCACCGGAGATCTCAGCCAGGTAGTGGGGCTCCTCAGGGGCATCAAAGAGCAGCAGGCTGCCCATCATGCCCGCTTGGACTCACACATGTCCCGCGTGGAGTCCAAGTGGGACACACTGCAAGAGATGACGGCGGTGCATAGGGACATATTACAATGCCTCCGCCAGATGACCAGCAACCAGTCTACACCTCCCTTTGTGCCAACAACATCTGGTGCTGAAACAACTGCAACTGCCACAGGGAGGGAGGATGACTCTGGCGGAGAGTCCCCTGCACCGCAGCAGCCTGTACTTGAGGGGCCCCCCCTAAAGAAGAGGGGTCGTCCGAGGAGGGGCAAGTGAGAGGCCGATGGCCAAGTGCAACCCCCAGGAAGCCTGAACCTGTTCTGGATGTTCACCTTTGTGCGCAAACTGTTCACCCTGTTGACGGCAACACAACTCCCACACATGACATGGGGAGTACAAGTTGGACCAATGTCTCAGACAACTGTGGCCCCGATACTGGGGATTTTGTCTACCAGGACTTTCAATTCATCTAGGAACTTCTGATTGCAATATAAATGTACAGCACTAACCATCCTGTGCACTATTCACACAAATGTATCACAATAAACACACTAATACACCATACTTGCCTCTGTTGTGATTCCAACGTGGGTGCTGTCATGGGGATGATGAACTGCAAAATTACACTGTGTATGCGAACTGCAACAGCAAGTACAACACAGGCATGTGAGTAATGGCAACGTGACACATATGAGGGAGACACACCACCAGGGCTACACAACACATACACACCTAGGCCATCTGACTCATTGCCTACACTGATGTTGCCAGGAAAGACGGTGCAATGCACAGACACCACACCTATTCCCAGTTGTAGTCAAGTAGCCCACAGGTGCAGAAAGCAAATGGCAGTCAAATGTGTGACCACAGACAACGCACATCACAAAGTGAAGCACAGGTTTATTACACAGTTGCAACATGTCGTAACCACTACAGATGCAAGGTAATCCCACCTGGCAGCGAGCACACAGTCAACAACTGTAGAAGGAAGGAAGTCCATGGGTGTGGCGCACATCACCTGTAGGGACACAACAGCTACCACCCTGGAAGTACAATGATGTCGTCGGTGGACACAGTTGACCAAACGAATCTGAAAGTACCCTGTGAAGGACAGAAATGACACACAGTCAAAAGCAATGGAGAACAGGACAGAACAGCAAAACTCATGCACAATACATGTTACAAGATACCCACCCAGAACCAAGTTAGCATGTCAACACTGTTGGGGAGTACAGACCACCTGTAAGCACACATCGCTACACACATCCAGTCAAGTAGCCAATGGACACACTCCAACAGCACCAGAGCACCACCTACACATATCATGCCAACTCACATCATTGACATGACACCTCAGGATACTCACATTCAGCTAAAGAAGTTGGTGATGAGCTGTGTGCGGACATCACCATCATCATCATCATCACTGGCATCGTGGTCCAGGCCAGGATCCTCCACAGGTGGCGGATGTTGGTCATTGTCATCCTGGAGGAGAGGCAACTCCTTCCGCACTGCCAGGTTGTGGAGCATGCAGCAGACGATGATAATCTTGCACACCTTCGCTGGGGCATATGGGAGGGACCCTCCTGTCTTGTCGAGGCAGCAGAAGCGGCTCTTCAGGAGACCAAATGTCCGCTCAATCAATCTCCTGGTCCGACCATGTGCCTCATTGTAGCGCATCTGGGCTGGTGTCACAGGGTTCCTGAGGGGTGTCAGCAACCACGGCATGTTGGGGTATCCCGAGTCACCTACGGACAGACAAGTGCACATTAGCTGACTTGGAAAAGTGGGCGGAATACTACAGATCAGATCACACACAATGGCACAAAGTCAGTACACACCGACAAGCCAGGCACGCTGGTTCTGCATCTGTGCCATCATCCTGGGGATGCGACTACTCCTCATCACAAAGGCATCGTGTGCTGAACCAGGGAAACGGGCACACACGTGTGAGATGGTCATATCTGCAAGACACACCACCAGTGCATTGACCGAGTGGTAGTGTTTGCGGTTATGGTAGGCCTGTTCATGTGCCTGTGGTGGTACCAAAGCCACATGTGTCCCATCAATGGAGCCAATGACATGCGGCATCCTCCCCAGGGCATAGAAGTCACTCTTCACGTCAGTGAGTCGTTGCAGTCTAGGGAAATAGATGTACCGGTTCAGGTATAGCAACATTGCCTCCAAAACATCGCGTAGCACACGGCTGAACATGGTCTGTGACATCCCACCAGCAGTCGCCACAGTATGTTGAAAGGTACCGGTGGCAAAGAAGTGTAGGGCTGCCATC
Organism: Calotriton arnoldi; assembly: GCA_963921515.1. Taxonomy (NCBI): domain Eukaryota; kingdom Metazoa; phylum Chordata; class Amphibia; order Caudata; family Salamandridae; genus Calotriton; species Calotriton arnoldi. The sequence continues at coordinate 1,758,244 of CAWUFW010003640.1, forward strand.
ACCTTCACCTTGTGGGTCAGCGCTGTAGGATACGGCCGGCCAGGCTGCAAATGTGGGGCCAACTGCACTGCCAAATCCTCAATCAGCTGCCTGGTGAAGCGGTACCGTCGGATGCTGTCCCGTTCCACCATCGTTGCCAGGTCTGGGAATGGTCTATGGACAGCAGGAGCCCTGCAGTGCAGAGGAGAAGAAAGCAAGATTGTCAGTCACCCCACATATGCGGCATTGAACACACTCAATATCACATCATACATCATTATGAGGCACAACTACATGAAGTGTGCAGTTCCGTAAGGACATGTATGGTACATACATGGCCAACATCTGTCATCACGGTTCAACAAGTGGCATCAATAAGTCCCAGGTTGGCCCATTGGATATCATGAGGCCGTGTCACAGTTCCCATCTCCTGCTGCCATGTCACAATCACCCCCACAGTGACATGTGAGGACAGATGTGCCCCAGGCATCACAGCTCAACGACAGGTACATTCCCAGGGACCCTGTATTGCCACATGGACACTGGCATTACATGGAGTATCATGCATACACCACAGCAAAACAACCATGACCCCCACAGGTAGTGGTTCCACTTGCCTCTGCAGGACAGACATGGACGTCTGTGACACACACACGCACAACATCAAAGTCCATGCACACACAACGTGGATGTGGAGACTGTCTCCCATTGTGCACATGAAATCAGAGACATTGTAAACACTACATGCACACAGACTGTGGAGGACCATCACTATTGTGCCACTGGGTCACCCTGGCTCAAACATACCGTCCCACATGGGACTCACGGGGTATGTGACATGACATACACATACACCACCGTGAAATGTGACCATGGCACATGCTCAGATATGAACAGTTGCACATCACAGTGGTCATGTACACGTAACACCCAGGATCCTGTCCCCATAAACAAGTGCACAGCCTGGGGGTGGCTGCCCCCAGGTGACACCCACAGGACAACATGTACACCAACATACACACAATAGGAAATGCAGCCTTACATGCCTTATGATACAGTTTGGACAGGCTGTGGTGTTGTAGGTGTGCCCCTCACTCCTTGGGAGCTATTTGTGGCTGGCATATGTTCATCTGAGACAGGCATGGTGACATATGCCAGTCACTTGTACAGGGATGCGTTGAACAGCAATGGACCGATCGGTGCACCCGGCCGGCCCATTGCATTCAATGTCGCGGGTACGCGTTGTACCCCTGTACGCGTTGGAACCGCAATGGACCGATCGGTGCACCCGGCCAGCCCATTGCATTGAATGTGCGCGGGTACGCGTTGTACCCCTGTACGCGTTGAACCGCAATGGACCGATCGGTGCACCCGGCCGGCCCATTGCATTCAATGTGTGCGGGTACGCGTTGTACCCCTGTACGCGTTGAACCGCAATGGACCGATCGGTGCACCCGGCCGGCCCATTGCATTCAATGTGCGTGGGTACGCGTTGTACCCCTGTACGCGTGAACCGCAATGGACCGATCGGTGCACCCGGCCGGCCCATTGCATTGAATGTGTGCGGGCACGCGTTGTACCCCTGTACGCTGTTGAACCGCAATGGACCGATCGGTGCACCCGGCCGTCCCATTGCATTCAATGTGCGTGGGTACGCGTTGTACCCCTGTACGCGTTGAACCGCAATGGACCGATCGGTGCACCCGGCCGGCCCATTGCATTCAATGTGCGCGGGCACGCGTTGTACCCCTGTACGCGTTGAACCGCAATGGACCGATCGGTGCACCCGGCCGGCCCATTGCATTCAATGTGCGCGGGTACGCGTTGTACCCCTGTACGAGTTGAACCGCAATGGACCGATCGGTGCACCCGGCCGGCCCATTGCATTCAATGTGTGCTGGTACGCGTTGTACCCCTGTACGCGTTGAACCGCAATGTACCGATCGGTGCACCCGGCCGGCCCATTGCATTCAATGTGCGCGGGTACGCGTTGTACCCCTGTACGCGTTGAACCGCAATGGACCGATCGGTGCACCCGGCCGGCCCATTGCATTCAATGTGTGCGGGTACGCGTTGTACCCTGTACGCCGTTGAACCGCAATGGACCGATCGGTGCACTCGGCCGGCCCATTGCATTCAATGTGCGCGGGTACGCGTTGTACCCCTGTACGCGTTGAACCGCAATGGACCGATCGGTGCACCCGGCCGGCCCATTGCATTCAATATGTGCGGGTACGCGTTGTACCCCTGTACGCGTTGAACCGCAATGGACCGATCGGTGCGCACCCATTGTCAATGGCCTAGCCTGGCAACGGACGCGTTCTCGAAATTCGAACGAGTCGGTTGCTGGAAATTCAGTTGGTCACCCACAACAATGTTGCAAAATCATGTATGTCATGAAGTTGAAGATTTGAAGGATGCTGTGGGCGTGTATTGGTGCTGCTATTCCATGGATTGGCCAGATTCAGAAGATGCAAACGACTTGGACCTATCACTTTGGACACATGGGACAGTATCTGCCTCTGCAGCACATATATATTGCTGGCTGTTCCCCTTAGAGCTCACTTGCCTGCACTACATGCTCCAGGACGACATCTGCCACTGCACTGCTGCTGTCTCTGCCCCCTCTGGACCCTGCAATGGCACGTACTGTGGAGAGAGCCCCAGCCTTCAGCCTTGAGGAGAACCAGGCCCTGCTGGACAGCCTACTTCCACAGTACAGCAAGCTGTATGGGACACCAGGGGAGCAGGTGAGTGTTCTGTGCACTGCCTTTCTGAATGTGCATTTTGTCTGACTAGCAAGGCTGAAAGTCTGCACGCCACTGGCTAGCAGGCTCACTGAGTAGTTGTCACCCCCCATAGTGTGTAGTGACATGCACTGGACAGGTATGGTGCAGTGACAGTGCATTTGAACAAGGTTTTACTTCCCATGCAATGATACCATGTAGTGACTTCTGGCAAACTGTCCATGAGCAGCGTTGCACTGCCTGTGTACATCATGTGCCCCTGTGATTGAGACATGTATATACAACTGTGTCATGCACGGATATGTTGCATGTGTAGTAATGGCCTTTTCACTTTGTCATCCTCACAGGTTAATGCCCATCGGAAGCAGGAGATCTGGAAGGACATCGTCCGGGCTGTCCGGTCCGTGGGGGTCTACAAGCGCCGGATCCGCAGCTGCCAGAAGAGGTGGCAGGACCTTCGGGGCTGGACCCGGAGGATTGCACGGGTCCAGCTGAAGCTGTCGCCTCCTCGCAGGAGGGGCGGAACACGGACCCTGACCCCCACATGCTCCAGATCCTGGCGGTGGTGTTTCCAGACCTGGATGGGCAGCTGAAGGCCAGACAGCAGCAAGGAGGGGTGAGTCAAAGACTGCACTGTGAACTCTGTATTACATGCTATGTGCCCTCCTCTGGCCTGGTTAAACTGCCACAGTACAGCAGTCATGTTGTCCAGGAGCCATGTCCCTCTATTGTGCACTGCCCACTCCTCATCTGATACCCAGGTGTGGCCCTTACATTCAGGGAATTGTGTCACTTGGGACTGTGTCCTTGCAGTTTGCTTCACTCAAGGTGGGGGACAGCATCTGTTTCCCTAACTCTGTTGTGGGCATCATGGGTGGGTCCATTATTCACACAATGCCTGTGTTTGGACATGTAATCTGCGTGTTGCTTTGATATGCGGTCCACTTGCTGAGCTGAGCCACCACATGTGCCTGGGGTATCTGGCACACACCCATGCAGCGGGTGGGAACAATGTTTGGGCCCCAGGAGTGTGCAGATTACGTGTGTCACACATACATAGCCAGCTATCCACTGTCCAGGGCTCATCCCTCATTCATGTGGGGCAGGACAGTCTTGCCTACTCCAGCCCATCCAATACACCTGTACTCCCACTCCCGTGTATCAGCTGACACGTTGTGCGCAGTGATTTGACCCCTCAGGTGTCTGCCTCTGTGTCAGTGTGCTGTGGATTTGTTGCCAGGACTGCTGGGGTGTTTCTCGGTAGGGGCTCAGAATGCCACTGGAGATGTGACCATAGGAGACAATACTTGTGTGTCACATAGGTGTTTGATCAGCTGCCCGTGCAGACTGGGGTATGCGAATGTGAAGTTCAGGCAGCTGTTTCCCATTCACAGCAGATTGTGAGGGGCTCAGGTTCAGAGGGTAGTGTCACAGGTCTCCCATATGTCCAATCGGTATGACCTGGACAGATGAGGGTTAAGATGATGTGTTGTGTGGGGGATGTACATGTGCACTTGTGCAGCTCCAGGACTTGCATTCCCCATGACCTACTATTGTGACACAGTGCAGAGTGTTGTTGTCTGGCTGCCAAGTCATACATCACTGAGACAG